>CAJNDT010006047.1:474268-736768 GCA_905221615.1 Symbiodinium sp. CCMP2592
TTCCCAAGGCAGCAAAGCAAGGGTATTATGTGGCTACCTACGAAAATTCTTGCCGAGCTCTTGCATTCTACTGGCATTATCGTGCTTGGACTCTTGTTTCCGAAACTTTAGCGTGCGGCTTAGTAGCACTGGTCTCTTTATGTGTTCCTTGAAAGTGATTGCAGGTTGTCGCTAAATCTGGGGGTATTTGCGGCTCCGATGTTGGCAGGCTTTGTCCCAGAATCGAAAACACAACCTAGAAATAGCTAGTGGAAGTGCAAAGAGCCTGGCTGTAGACCAAGCTGCAAAGTCTCAGCCTGTGGTGTAGCTCCTTTTGCAAATTTTGTTGCCGATGTACCTATGTCTGTCAGTCTGTATGCGTTGGGACAAAAAACACAAATGCGAGCCTCAACTACGCATATACATTAGAGTAAAAACATAAAAAATGTAGCTTCATGTAGATTTTCGGCACTATACATGTATGTATGTGTGTATGTATGTATGTATGTATGTGTGTATGTACGCATGTATTTACCTAGGTATGTATGCATGCGTTATTTGTCTACATACAATCACATAGTATCTGTACATATGCATACATACATACATTCATACATACACACAGACTCACTATATCTCACTATGAGTGTATGCCGTGTATGCACATATAATTCACGTGTGTATATACGTGTATAGGCATAATTATGAAAACCCTTAAGTAACACGCACAACTGAATACACAAAAGCTGTTATATCTACGTACAACTGTATGTATGCATGCATGCATATGAATGAATGTATGTGTGTCTGTATGTATGTATCTACAAGCATTTACGATTGTGTACGCTTGGTATCCAGAAGCAGTTCCGGCACCACCGTTTTTGTTTCCTCAGCCTCAACATGCCTCAACTATGATGCAATGGTCCTTGCAGCTTCAATGCCTTGACAATGGCTACGGCTATTCAGTGTCTGTCTGTGCGTGCGTGTGAGGGTCTGTGTGTCTTTTTCAAAAGACAACGCTTGTGAAAGAATTAACTGAGCCGACAATTAAACGAACAAGACCAAGTGTCAAACATCGGTTAATTACTGCACCCCGTTTTTGTCGAACAACCTTTCCAGGTCGGAGTTCCGAGAAGACTCAGCCGCCCCTGAAATGACCCAACAGTTTTGCTGATGAAATCTCTGTCGACATTACACAAAAGCTTCACTGAACACTCAAACTCATGGACATTCAAAGCTAGTTTAGTATAGATACGACGTCCGGCTGTGCTGGTTTACGGGTCGAGCGCTTTGAAGATATGTTGATGCCAGGTATCGTTTGTGTTTGTAATGTTGCGTTGTTAGTGTGGAAGGTTACTTCATGATTCAAACTTCCGTATGGGCTTCTGTGATCCCAGAGCGCGACATTTGGCATTGCCAAAAAAGTTTGTACTACCAGCTGTGTTAGATTTCGGGCTTCTCAAGTTAAAAAGGAGCACCTTTGAGGCTCGAGGAAGGGGGGGCTCTGTCAAGCCGTATATGCTGCTGAGTCAAAAACATGGAATTGCGCAATGGAGGTTTTTACGCGGGCCCAGGTCCTTCGTATGTTACACACATGGTGGCTTCAGAGCTTCAATTACTCTATGGGGCTATCTGCTTCGATTATCGTAAAACACGAAAATTGGTTAAACCAATAATTTTTGGTTTTACCAAAAATTTTTGGTTTCGGGGTTTGGGGACACAAAAAGGAGCACATTGGGTGCTCCAGGTAAGCCCTCAGCCCCACCTAGACCCCCCAACTACCCTCTATTGTAGCTCCTTATTTCCTCTTGACAAGACCCTAAACCCTAAACCCTACACCCTAAACTTGACGAGAAATATCAGAGCCCCTTAAAGGGTATTTGGGGCGGGTCCTGGTAAACCCTAAGCCCTCAGCCTGCAAATACAATTGAAGACCCCAAGGGTCCAACGGTTGATGATAAAAATCCTGCATTACCCATAATAAGGATTTTACCATAATTCCCATAGTTTAGGGTCCTTAAGGTCATGCAGGATTCATATCATCAACAGAAGTAGTCGAATGGCAGGGCTTTGGGTCCCAAAATCCATGCTCTGAGTTGTGTGGGGGACCTTAAACCCTACTACTTGCGTATTTGGACCCCTATAGACCACTTCAACCGACCCCTTTACCCGACCCCTGAAAGTCTAAAGCAACCCTTAACCCTAAAACCCCTAAACCCAAAACCCTAAGCCCTTAAAGGAAAAACTTAGCAGAACGGCTTTGAGGCCCAAATGCTGCCCGGCAAAGACCAGGATCAGGTCTTCAGCTCGGATCTTTCCTAAACCCCCAACCCGAAACCCTAGGGATAAGGGCAAAAAACGTGGGATCCCCAATAAAGGACCCCTTTAAAGTAAGGATGTAGGCTCAGAGACGTTGTTTGACACTGCTTGGGGGTTTAGGGTTCAGGGTTGGGTTCGGGGTTTCGGTTCAGGGTTTGGGGTTCAGGGTTTCGAGTTTATTTAGCAACGGTCTCGCGTTTCTTTATTGGTAGCTTAATACCCTGATTAGTAGCCCCTCTATATACAACATCTAGTAGGCTGATATTAATACTGATGTTAATAAATAGGGCCTGTGCGGAAACAGGGTATGTTAATCAGGGTTCTCCAGAACGGATGTCGTGGATGGAGTATTCCTAAATGTCTATTCGGGCTCTAGGGTTTAGGGTTTAGGGGTTCTTATCCTTCAAGTCACATTGGGTCGGTCACGTACTCAAGCTCTCTACGCCATGAACCCTGAACTTTATCAATCTAAAAACCGAAACCCTACACCCTAAAACCTAAACTCTAAACCCGACAGATACACGCAAAATGTCGAAAAGCCTAAACCCGAGCCCGATAACTTCTGAACCGACAATCTGACCAGTTCAGCAGGTTCGTACGGCATCTTAGGAGTAGGCTATAGGTAAGCTTTAGGGTTAGGGTTTGGTTGAGATTGTTTTCTAAGGGTTTAGGGTTCCTTCCTTTTGGGTTTAGGGTTTGATTGAGATTGGGTTGTTTTAGGGTTTAAAGGTTCCTTCTTTGGGTTTAGGGTTCGGGGCTTCTTTTCTAGGGACCTTCAACAAACGACAAGCGCTTTTGCTTCCCTTCGCAGGGGAATGGAGAAGTTGATTCGATCAGGGCCCTAAACCCTACCCAAAGGCCCCAAAGTAGTTCCTTTTTGGGGTTCGTATATAGATTCCTAAAAAAGGAGCTACTTTGGGGCCTCTGGGTAAACCCGAAACCGTCAGAGCCATTCTCACACAGCCTTCGGCTCGAAAGCGTGGGCGCGACTGAACCTGTTTTGGGGGGTTTCCTTAACACCGAATAATCGACGTTTTTAAGGATTCGATCAAGGAAGCTTAAACAAGGAGCCTAAAAGGGGTAGGTTATTCAGGGTTAAGGTGGGGCTTAGGTTTTCGTTGTTTTTGTTGTGGCCTAGGTTTTAAGCTTCCAGGTCACCTACACTGGTGGTTGTCAAAAATAGGGTTCCTTCTTGGGTACCCTACATAATAGGTGCCGTATTATAGTAAGGACCCAAAAAGGGACCTTAATTTTGACAACCACCCACATACAGCCTGCACAGATTTGCATGTAGCTTCAACAGGGGTAAGCGGTGAAGAGGGCTGACGGTTTCTGGGATTCAGGGTTTATTGGATTTAGGGGTTTAGGGATTATTCCAGCAATGGCGTGTGTTCCGGCTTTGAGGAGCGTGATCGACGAAGCTTGTCGAAAGCAAAGCTGGCAGCTTGCCATGTTTCTTCTCAGCGACCGTCTGCCACATGGGGACAATCAGCGCGCTTGGTGCGTGGTTATTTCTACTTGCGGCAAGTCGAAGCATTGGCAAGTGGCGGTCGACATTTTGACTTGCATTATCAAGTCCGCGGTTGTTCCAACTGTTTACAGCTTCAGCGCTGCTATTGCGGCATGCGGAAAGAGTTCCCAGTGGCAGCATGCGTTTCTGCTTCTTTCCGACATGGCGGGGATGCAGGTTACACCAAATGTGGTTGTATACAACACTGCCATGAACGCATGTGCAACTGCTCGACAGTGGCAGAGGTCTGTGTCCCTGCTTTCGCAACTTCCATCTTTCGGCATTCAGCTGGACACTATTATTTTCAGTACTTGCATAAGTGCGTGCGAGAAGGGTGCCGAGTGGAGGGTAGCTGTGCACCTACTGTCACAGATGCCCGTTGAAAGAACTGTACCTAACACCATCAGCTTTGGTGCATGCATCAGTGCTTGTGAGAAGGGTGCGAAGTGGCAGATGGCATTGCAGCTGTTGTCTCAGATGCCAGCAGCCGAAGCAGCCCCCGACACCATCATTTTCAATGCTTGCATCAGTGCATGTGAGAAAGGTGGCGAGTGGCAGATGGCTTTGCACCTCCTGTCACACATGCCATCTGCGAGAGTTGCACCGAGCACAGTCAGCTTCAGTGCAGGTATCAGTGCCTGTGAAAAAAGTGCGAAGTGGCAGATGGCTCTACACCTGTTGTTGCAAATGCCACTGGCCAGAATTTCACCTAACACGATCAGCTTCAGCGCCGGCGTCAGTGCATGTGAGAAGGGCGGAGAATGGCAGATGGCTCTGGAGCTCTTGTCGCAAATGCCAGCAGTCGCAGCTGCGCCTGATGGGATCATCTTCAACTCCTGCATCAGTGCATGCGAGAAAGGTGGCGAGTGGCAGATGGCTCTGCACGTGCTGATGCAAATGTCACTCGTCAGATGTGTGCTTGACTCGATAAGCTTCAATGCTGGGCTCAGTGCATGTGAGAAGCGTGGCGAGTGGCAAGTAGCTTTGCACTTACTGTCGCAAATGCCAGCGTCTAGAGCTGTACCTAACACCATCAGCTTCAGCGCCGGAATCAGCGCATGTGCCAGAAGGTCGGAGTGGAAAATGGCACTGCAGCTATTCTCGCAAATGCCATCCAGCGAAGTTACACCCGATACGGTTAGTTTCAGTGCATGTATTAGTGCGTGCGAGAAAGGTGGCGAGTGGCAGATGGCTTTGCACCTCTTGTCGGACATGCCATCAGTCAGAGTTGCGCGTGACACAAGTAGCTTCAATGCTGCTATCAGTGCATGTGAGAGCGGCAGCGAGTGGCAGATTGCTGTTCACATGCTCACTCACATGCCGCAAATCAGAGTTGATGATGACACCATCAGTCTCAATGCTGCACTCACTGCTTGTGAGAAAGGTGGCGCGTGGCAGATGGCGCTGCACCTGTTGTCCCATTTGCCAGTAGAGAATTCCAATGTTGTGCCTTCAGCGATTAGCTGTAACGCTTGCATCCGTGCATGTGGGAGAGCCGGGCAATGGTTGCACCTACCACGACTACTCTCCATGCTTCGAGTAGCAGCAATCCTTGCATGAGTATATGTGGGAGTTTCCGATAATTACAAGGGGACCCTAATATATAGTACCCTAACTAGTAGGATCCGTATTATACGGGCCCCAAAATAAGGTACCCCTAACTTTCGGAAACTCCCATGTGAGAATCCCTATCGGTATGGCAGCTTATGTCTTCAGATCAAAAATCGCGTCCGAGTTCTGGATCCGGTTGCTGATTGCCCTTGCTCAGAGTCGTCGCTGCAGGTGGGGGCACTATATGTTCCAGGGTTCCAGGTTGAGGGCTTGGGGTTGAGAGTTTGGGTTTACTCATGAAAGCAAAATATACCCCGAACTTTGTGCTGCTTACACATATGTCCCAAAGCCATGTTCGAATAATTTAGGCCCCTGTGTTTGAATCCGTCACCCTGAACACTGCATGTAGGGCTTAGCGCTTAGGGTTAAACCCAACCTATAAAATCCTGGATCCTCCATCTCCAAGCCCTGACGAGCCTGGAACTGTGCAGAGCCTTTCATGTTGCGTGACGGCTTCTTCCTCGTAATTAAAGGTTTTGGGGGTTTACGGTTCCTCTAATTTAAGGGTTCCATTGGGGGTCCATAGGGGTGTTGGGGTTTGGGGTTTCTTTGAGGTGTTAGGATTTCTTCCGCTTGAAGAGCTTACAAACTTTAAGACTAAGAGCTTCTATGAAGCCCCTTTAACAAGGGTTTAGGGTTTAGGGATTTAAGATCCTTAATTAAGCCGGAACATGAAATTAAACTAATTAAACCTGAAACACTACACCAGCCGCAACCGGAATTCCACCAAGCCGTTACACCCCAAGTCCCTGAAGGAAATCCTTAAACCCCAAATCCTTAAGTCCCGGAACCCTAAGCCTGTAGATCCCCAAACCCTAAACCTTTAAGCCCCTAAGCCCTTCAACCCCTTAACCTGCAGCCTTAAGTCCCTTAACCTGTGCTCTTAGTTAAAGCCCGTAAATCCCGACACCCTAAGCTATTACCTGGACCCCAAAAGTAGGTAAAATGGAAGCCTGCTATCGGTTTTCGGCCATTATTTTACCTATTGTTGGGGGTCTAGGTATAGATCGCTGAACCCTTAAGTCCCTAAACCCTTGGTTTCGGGTTTAGGGTTTAAACTTGAACCCTAAACCCCTAAACCTTTCAGCCACTCCTAGACCCCCGCAACTACCCACCATTAGGGCCAGAAGGGCTCTATTTAAAACAGGGCCCTTTGCGGGGTCCTGGCTGAAGCTGAACCCTTAAATTTTAGTTTTAAAGCCCATACATCCCTATAAACCCTTAAGCCTTAAGTCCCTTAGCCACTATATATCTATAAACCTTGAAAGCCCTTATTAATCCCTAACACCCTTAAGTCCTTACGCCATTCACCTGAACCCGAACCCCCTAAGCCCCAACCCCCCAAACCCTGTATAGATCGATTCTTCGGGCCCCTATGGTAACCTTTAAAGGAACCCTAAATCCCTAAAACCTCTATATAGTAGAAGCCAGAAAGTTGGAACATGTCTTTAGGAGGATTAGTGCTAGGATGCCTTATACTTTACATTAAAACCATGAGGATCATGATGTTCCAGCTTTCTGGCTTCTACTATAAACCTTTAAGGCCCCTTTGCCTTTCCGATGCTCACAGGCCGGGTCCTCCCCGCAGGACGCGAGACGAATTGTTGGATAGGGCTTCGAGTTTCGTTTTTTTGCAAGGGGGGGTAGGGTTCCTATAACGGGATCTGTAAGGGTGGTGAGGTATTTTTGAAGTTTAATTAAAGGGTTTAGGGTTTAGGGCTTCGTTTTGGGGTTTTGGTGGGTTTAGGGATTGAGGTGGTTTAGGGATTAGATTTCGGGCTGTGGGGGATTTGGGTTCCTATGATCTTAGGGTTCGAGGTTTAGGGATTGAGGTAGTTTGTTTAAGGCTTCGATTTCAGGGGGGCGGGGGGGGGGAGGGGTCCTTGAATTTTGATGCAAGGGTTGAGTATTTAGGGCTTGGATTTCGGGTTTTGGGGGTTAGGGTTCATTTCAGTTTGAGGGTTTATATTCGGGTTTGCGGTGTAGGGGTTTAGGGTGTAGGGCTTCAACGCAGGTTTTAAGGGTGAGGGTTCCTTTAATCTCGGTCTAGAAAGGCTACTATAGGTGTTGCAGGCTTGGGCGTTTTGGATTTGGGGGTTTAGAATTTGGGGTTCAGGGCTTCGGGGTTGGGAATTACTTCGCCCTCAGGCACTCCCCAGACATGGTCCCCTTAGCGTATTCATGGGTTTACGAGTTTACCTAGAGGCTCATAGCTTACCCCTTTTTCCGGGTACTCAGTTTTATGTTTCGGATCTGTTAAAACCCTATAATCCTAAAAAGGGTAGAGTATGAGCCTCTAGGTAGTGTTTAAGGCTCTCAGGATTTCGTGCGTTTCGAAGGCCATGATGGCAGCGGTGACGGCGCAGCAGCAGTTTCGCATGCTCAATGTGAACATGCCTCCGGCGCCAAGGGCTCATGACTTGGGTTTTCGGGGGGCCAGCTGCTGCCAGTACGACGGCAGCTAGCCATACCCAGTTAGCCAGACATGCCTAGCCCCTCCAGGACTTGCAGGCCTCATGAGTGCGATGGCGGGTGGGCCAGCCTCCTCAAGTGCTTCGGCTCCATCAGCCCAAAATGCCCCGCCAGGGATCCGGCAGCAGGCAACGAGGCGTCGTGCTTGACAAGGACCAAGCAGCTCTTGCAGGAGCGACACTTCTCAGCGCCAGAAGAAACAAGTGCACAGAGGCCGATCCCAGGACGGCATAGGCTCGCTTCTTTTTTGCGAAGCTTCTCTATCCCTCAGATCCAGGGCTCGAATTTAGTGATTAGGGATTAAGGTTTAGTTTAGGGATTAGAGTTTAGGGTTTAGGAATTGTATAGGGTTTAGGGTTTAGGGGTTATAGGGTTTGGAGTTTAGGGATTATCGGGTTTAGGGTTTAGGGTTGGGTTCAAGTTGCAGGGTGTTAGCAGAATGCTTGGATTTGGAAGAAGTGCATCAGACTCAGTTCAGGGTTCTAGTGTTGGGGTTTAGGGCTGTGGGTTTCGAATCAGGGTTTGAGTTTAGAGCTGCAGCTGTGTTTACCGCTGAGTCAAATCTAGGGTTAGGATCCTGCTTTACAAACCAAGATGTTCCAGCAGTATCCAAAAAACACGTGAATCTATATATATATATACACACACACGCACATAGCGGAGGCTGCAGGCAAAGCCCCGCAGCTTTGCACACGACTAAACACTAAACCCGAACCCCCCAATTGATTCCGAAACCCTAGCCCTTAACCTAGTCAAACTTGGAACCCTGCAGCCTGAACCTTAAACCCTAAACCTGTTCAGGGTTTAGGGCCCTTAAAACCCCTAAGCCCCTAAGCGGAACCCTTAATTAAAAGGAACCCTTAAAGCCTGAACCCAGGAGTTCTCCATCGCCCAGAGCGATGACGATGACGTCCCACCTTCAGCGAGCAGTGCTTTGGACCTCACAGGGAGATCTTTCGTCAGGGTTTCGGGATTCTGCATGTTGAGCCTTATTTCAGGATTCTCATAACGGTTTCTTTAAGGGTTCGATGGGGGTTGCTAGAGATTTCGCTGGATTTGAGGTTCCTTTAAGGTTTCCCATAACAGCTCCGTCAGGCCCCAAAGCCAAAGTTAGGTTCGGGGCTTAGGGTTGGGTTTAGGGTGAACTGTTCAGGGCTTTAAAGTATAGGCTTCAGGGCCCGGCCTCAGGGTATTCAGTCTTAGGTATCAGCAACCAAAGTTTCTGAGGTTAGGGTTCAGGTCTTGTTGGGTTTGGGGTGTTGGGTTCTGAAGTTGTGTTCGGACAGGACCAGAAGTTTGTCAGGTTCTAACAGGTGTTGAATTCGCTATCCTTCCACGTGCCTAAGTTGATGTATAGTCAGCCCAAAACCTACGCTTGACACCTAATCCTTGGACCTCCGAATCCTTAGAATCCACTCGCTGCGCATGAACACAAACCTACCCAGAGGCCCCATAGTAATTCCTTCTTTGGGGTTCATATATCTTATCCTATAAGGTAATCCCAAAAAGGAACTACTGTGGGGCCTCTGGGTAGCTAGTAGTCCTTGCAAATCGTTCCATGCGACAGCTGTGTTGCGGTATAGCAGCTTGCCGAGCCCGGTGTTGTGACCAGTTACAGGGCTAAGACTTGTGCGTCTTGGGCTGATGCCTACCGCTAAGCTTGAGGTTGAGAGGGTTTAGGGTTTAGTCTGGGATTTGGCGTTGTCACCCTTGAATTCGCAGCAGTTCGCAAGATGGGAGTCCCGGCGTGCACCGCGGAGATCGTAACTTGTAGCTCCTGTGTCAGGGTAGCCTTGCTCTCGGTCATTCTTATCAAGCGGCTAACCGGCTGTTCCAAGCACTTCGAATCTTGAAGCCGTCGACTGGATCCCTCCCACACGCTGCCGAACTTAAGTTCAGGAATCCCCAGCATATTGTTGTTTACACTAAGGCGCCACGTGGCAATATAGTAGACTCAGTAGATGTGTAGGCCGTAAAGTAAGTACCTATACAGGGACCCTTTCAGGCCTAATTCAGTATATGCTATATGGGTACATGGCGCGAGAAGGACACAAAATAGCTCCGCCCAATCATCCCAGGCGATTCGGCCCCATCAATCCATCTCGATCCACCCAGCAGTAGCACAAGCACCAGGATCAGGGTTTAGTGCCTGAGGGGTCGAGTCTGGGTTCATGGTGTAAAGTTGCAAGACTTGGTTGAGTGTTGGTGTTCGTGGTTACGGGGGGCTTGATGATTTCGGGCTTGGAGCTTCGGGCCTATGGTGTATGCTTGAAGTGAGAATGACTTGAGACCACTGGGACGTTGTCGGCTGCTTGTGTTGTGATAAACCAAGAGGGTCCATATATATATATATATATATATATATATTGCTATTATCGAATAAAAAAACCCAAAGCCATTGATTATTGGGATGGTCTCTTGGGACCTACTTATCATATAATTCCATAATGCTAATGTACCTGGACCCTCTGGACTCAACCCTGAGAGGCCTAAACACTAGACCGCTTGCTGATGACGCAGGAGCCGAATACGGCTGATGATATAAATCCCGACCGTGTGAATTATGGTATATTCCTTGTTATGGGTAATGTAGGGTTTATATCGTCAACCGTATTTGACCCTAAAACCCTAAACCCAACCCGGCCGAAGAGTTCGAAGCTTTGCTGCAAAATGATGGGTCAAGGATACTGGAAGGACTCGGTTTGGATCGATAGTTACCTTCACATGTTAATATCACACCCACTATAGAACCCAGTGTAGACCGTATTGTCGACCCCGAAGGCAGGTAGCCTCTTGTCCCACACTTATCACAGGTCTCCGAGTCTCGTAGAAAAACCTTCGCAACCGCAAGTTTATGCTGCGCTCTGAAATCGTGGCCTGAGTACGTAGTATTCATGTTCACTTCCAGTCCCTATCTAATTAAGGAAGAGACGCGTCAAGTTTCAAGAACCGGGCAGGCAAGCTGATGGGTTCGGTTCTAGGGTGCGCAACACCTCTCAATCTAGCACCCGCTCCCCAAGCCTCTTCGCCTTTCGAATCATGGCATCAATGGAGAACATGACAGATACCGGTGTCATGACCGAACCTCTGGCACCGAAAGACGGCCACCAAAACCGGGGCCTGGTGGTCCTGCAGTCGCGCGAGGAGCTTCGGAGGGCTGTGATGCAGGAGGCACCGGAGGCGGCCTACTGCATGGCGCTCACATCGCAGACGCAAAGGGAGACATCCTTGGTTGCGCCTAGCGGCTCCACGCCAAGGCGAGCTATTCTGCGGTCCCCATGCCGGGGTCATACCGGCCCACCTTTGGGTCCGAGACAGCCTGCAACTAGTCCGCGACCACCTCTCCCCCGCCGCACAACGCCCTTACGATGGGCACTGGAAATGGTGGGAACTGTTCACCCCGAGGAGACGGGCATCAGCCATAAATAAGGACTACTTGAACCCTTCATTAGTGTAAACCTGCGGCAAGGTCGAAACACTAAGGCCTCCGTTCCGTCCAGGACAAATGAAACCGGCACCGGCGATGCATCGGGTCCCGGTGTGCCGAGAATGATGCAAGAGGCAGCTTTTGGCGGATTTCCTTTATGGCTTCCTCTGGCTTACGAGTTCCTGCAGATAGCGTTCCGACAAGGTTTCTTGTGGTGTATATAGGGGTTGTGGTTTAGGGTTCAAAACCAGCTTTATGAGATTCCAGGATTGGGATTTGCCCCAAGAAGGGTCCGTGAATTAAGAGTTGACGTTACTCCTTTGGGCTCGTCAGGAAGGTTTTAGGGCGAGTCTGCGAGAAGGGCTTTAGAGTTGTTAGGGGTTGGTTTCGGGCTTGGGTTTAGGGTTTTTTCGGGTCTGGCGTCATGTAGTCCTTCTCAGAGTAGGTTCCGAATCTCTGAGGCGGGCTCTGGGGTGGAGGCTCTTCCTGTCATCCTCTACTATGAACCCTATTCTACTCTATACAACACCCTCACAAGGTCTTAGTGTTTACTACGGAGCCTTGTTCTAACACCCTTCTAAGACATTACTGATGAAGCACTTGTTATAAAGCTGGTAGGGTTCGAAATCTGCCCCAGGCCTTTCCGATGGACAAGATGCAGAACGGCTTGGGAGCAGCAAAGAACTGGATGTGGGAACCTCAGGGATGCATGCACTAGCCCTAAGGGTCCACCTCGTAGTAGAGTAGGCAACCTTTAACCTTTTTTGGGTAGTGTAGCCCCTATATAACCCCTATAGAACCAAAAAGGCTAACCTTTAGTTCCCCGTGATACCGGACAAGTAGGTCCAAGCACCTAATTATCATGTACTCTTCCCAAATAGTAACCTACATCTACTATCCTCATCCTAAGTACCTAATTATCGGGTCCTTTGGACCCTTAGGGTGAAAGGGTTCTACAAGGGGATCTATGGGAATTCATTCGTAGGTACACCCTAAGGGCCGGTTTTTGGTACCCCCCAAAAGGCCCCAAAGTCCTTAAATGATGGGCGCTGGGACCTTACTGACGACCAGCATTAGGGATGATGTTTTCGGGTTTTTATGTACTAGGGTTTGCGGTTTTGGAGTTCAGGATGGTTTAAAGCTGCTTCCCTAAGGGTCCAAGTACCCAAATAGTAGGGTTTCAAGGTCCAAAAACCATTCAGAGTATGGATTTTGGGACCTGAAACCCTACTATTTGGGTACTTGGACCCTCTGGGCTTTGCAGTCAAATTAGCAGGATGCTTGTCGATGACAAGTTTGCTGCATTGAGGATCCGCCTAAAAGTCACCAACAGATTGTTAACTGTTAATCCGTCCATTCGACCCAAGTTTTACAGAGGTGCAGGGCTGGAGGGTTTCGGGGTGTAGAGGTTGGGGCGGTTGGGTTCATCCAAGTGGGGGGTTTGTACGCTTCACGGTTTACGATTTGAGGGTGTGGATCTGAGGGTTTTTTTGCATCCGATATCCCGGACTCAACAAAACTGACACAGCCAATTCGCCTCACGACCCAAATCCGAGCAGCATGCGTGATGATTCTGCACAAGAAACTCTTTTTGCGCATTGTGATGGATTGTGCTGGTACCGACTATCCTGACATCGGCTCACGTACCTGCAGTGGCCATGGTCGTCGTCATCATCACCATCATCATCGTGTCTGCTCTCTCCTCTATTTAAGTGCATGCATTCTAAGTAGTCTGTTCCTACCACCATCCCTGTTGAAATTCCATCTTTATTGCACCATGCTACTGTAATGCTGATGCCAAGGCGAGTACTAATTATTGCTCATACTGTTACTCATGCTCATACTCATAGTGATCCTCGTACGAATACCGAGATTAAGACGAATTCTAATGCTATCACTAATACACAGACGGATACTAACGCTGTTTCAATACACAGACGGAAACGGAGACCAATTATGATTAATCCTATTACGATTAAGTTCTCATGCTCATACTACGAATACCGATACGAATACTATACAAATACAGATCCTACACTGTACTATGCTATACTGTAGTGTCTAATCTTGCTTATGGTTTCTTAGAGTTTCTGGTGTTATAAGCATTATATCCCATTATATTATGTTTTGCATTAACATATTGTATTGCACCATCCTATATCCTTCTTTAGCAACTCACACTATTACGTTGCTTCTTCTGTCGCTTTCTCTGCTCCCGAACTCCTGGGTTCCTGAGTAGTACCCTTCTGCCCTTTTTGTTTTTGGGTTCCCTAACCCTTAGGCTCTAAGGACTCATATTTTAAGGCCTTTGGGCCCAAAGACCATACTATGTGAGGCTTTTGGGCTAGTTTGAGCCTTAGGGTAATTGAAGCCAAATAGTAGGAAAAAAGGGTACCCGTCTTATGGGGCTACTCTGCAACCGAAATGGAGGGGCAGGGGACTTAGTAAGTCGTTTATAAGTAGTAAGTAGGGTTATATATTGGGGCTAACTCCTTTCAGGGTACTTATACTTACAACCTACTTACTAAGCTTCCTACCCCTCCAAGTAGACTGAGCCAAGGACTTGGGGTTGGGGCAACGTGGTGACGAGCGCCAAGAAGGCCCGGCTCACGAGTAGTGCCGAAGGGGCTAGGACTTGCCCTAAGGCTCCACGTGCACTTTAGAGGGGTTCCTCTAAGGGTACCGTGGGGGCACCAGTTTGGATTGGGGTTTAGGGCTCCATGTATTCCTAGAGTACACAACTTCGGCCTCAAAACAAGTAGGCCTAAGTACCCTAAACCGTATGAGTGCATGGAGCCTAGGGTTGCTGGGATTGCAAGAAGGCTCGGTGGTAGGGGAGGCGCAAGATTCGGGCACAGAGAATTCTGCTGCGCCGTTCGAGGTGAAGCTTACCGGGGGTTTTAGGGTTTAGGTTTTCGCGGGTTAGGGTTTAGGGGTTTAGGGTTTGTGAGTTTAGTGTTCAGGCGGGTTCAGGGTGTAAAGCTGACTTAGGGGGCAAAGACATTCGTGCAACGAAGACGAGCTTCTCATTGCGCTCGCGGTCCACGTGGGTGCCTGCCGCTAGTTAGACGCGTTGGAGTAGATATTGACGGATTGGATTCGGGGCTTGCATGCCAGCACTCCCACTATGCCTGGGCAACAACAACACCACCATCAACGCACGTAACTATTAGCATAGAATTCTATATCGTTTTCCGTATTATTCCCTGGGTTCCTTATTGTAGTTGTGTTATACTGTAACGGAGCACAAATCCCTTCTCTAGGTATTAATTTGCGCTTGATTAAGGCCCCTGCGTTGAAGACACAACACTTGCACGTCGGCCCAAAGGATCTACCACGGGTCCTCGTGTGACTGTCAACCTTACCAAACAGGTGCAGCTGGCCCTGCTACCCCGTTTTAGGGGTTCCGTTTAAAGGGGCCTATAAGAGCTGGTATCAGGGATACACTAGGATTTGGTACAGTGGCCGTATAGGGTTTTAATTTAAGAGGTGCTAGGGACTGTTCTGCGGGATACTTCCCCAAGTCATAATGGTAATTCCTAATACCTGGTGCAGAAACCCTACATTCTACCATGTAGGTACTTTGGACCCTCTGGGTACCAACATCCGAACTTACCATCTCTGTAGCTGCAAGATCCACAGCATTCGGATTGAAAGCCCAGACTTAGGCCACAATGAGCGTGAAAACATCTATCAGCAATAGCCTTTTACAAACACTAGAACATCATAGGCCCTCAACCTGAAACTCTAAACCATTGAGTCCTCGAAGACTCTGGAACCCGAGAAAATTAAAAGACGCCTTGAACAGCCTGCTACACTTTAAACACAAACTTAAACGGTAGCTTAGAAGTAACAGGGACACTACACAAAAGCAGGTTTTAACAGTTTAAGGTATATATTATAAGAGTGTAGACAGCTCGGAATACCCCAGGTGAACTTTCACGATGCCTATACCAGAAGCAAGTCGGCCCACATGGCATGTCAGAGTCACTAGAAGCATAATCCTTAAACCCTGGAGCCATAAATGCCCCCGAAGTCTAAATCGCATTCATGTCTACTTCTCAAACCCTAAACCCCAAGCCCTGACTCCTTGTTTTGGAAGAAGTAATCTCGGGTCTCAGATCGGTGATGATATTGCCAACTCGGAGTTCGTGAAGGAGACAGAGAGGCTGCATGAGAGGTTGATTTGGGTTTAGGGTTTAGATGGGTTTGATTAAGGTTCAGGCTTTAGGGTTCAGATGGGTTTAGTTAAAGCTCAGGGTTTAGGGTTTAGGGGAGATTGATCTAGAGTGTTTGATCTCGAGGTGTTGATACTATTCTTTGGCATAGGGTTGATTTTGAAGGGTTCCGGGTAAAGGGTTCTCTGAGGGATTTGTATAAAAGGGATTTGAGGCTGCATCGAGGGAAATAGATCCTCAAACCCTAATCCTTACTCCGTAAGGATTGGTTCCCCAGCAGTACTCTTTTGAGGAGTAAGACCAAGCAATTATTGAAGCAAGGGTACCCCCGGATTATTAGCGGGCTAGTGGGGAACCGCGCCATTTCTGAAGCTTTTGAGTTAGCTCAAGTTAGCTTAACCCCAAAGCCTAGCATTCTAGAAGTCTTCTTTCTAGAAGTACTGAAACCGATAGGTGAATTATTTGGGGGTCGGGTGGGGTTGTCATAAAGACCAGAAGGCCTCCTTGAAGGGTGCATCTGGGTGGTGAACCCGAGACTAGGTTCCTGTTCACTAATGTAGAAACCTGATTAAAAAGCCCCGGGCCTGTAACCCCAAAGCAGTAGGATTCATACAAGGAACCCTAATAAAGGCCCAAGTCTCTTACTCAGGTTCCCGTTCACTAAAACAATCGAGCAGCACTAAGAACGCTTTTGTCACGTTAAACCCGATATCTAAACCCTAAACCACCAACCTAAACCCTAAACCACCAAACGCCAAACCCGAAACCCCAAATTCTCAACCCTTAACCGTGTAGTAATCGCCGAACCCAGACCATCGGAAGGCTTGCCGATAACGACGAGATCTCGAGCCTTGAGCTCCTTACCCCTTCACCCTAAGGGTCCAGGTATCTCCGTAGGAGGGTCCGACATCTCCTGGGGAGAGCCCTTGGGTCTCTTTGGGGTCTCCGAAATCCTACATATTGAAGTTCCCTAAAGTGTTAGGACCCTTAGGGCAACCCTAGCACTGCTAAGCCCTTCAACCTCGAAGCTCACGGATAAGGGTTGAGGCTTCAACCCCGAACTCTCACGCCCCTAAACCCCAAACCGCTAAACCCTAAACCCCTAGGCCCTTAAACCCTAAGCCCCTAAACCCAAAACCCCAAAGCCCCTAAACCCTAAACCCTAAACCCCTAAACCCAAAGCCCCAAAGCCCTAAACCCTAAACCCCTAAACCCCTAAACCCCTAAACCCCAAACCGCTAAACCCTAAACCCCTAGGCCCTTAAACCCTAAGCCCCTAAACCCAAAACCCCAAAAATCCCCTAAACCCTAAACCCCTAAACCCAAAGCCCTAAACCCTAAACCCCTAAATCCCTAAACCCCAAACCTCTAAACCGCAGGCTCGCGCAGAAGGCCGAGGAGAATCTGCAAACCGGAGCTACCGAGGCCAAAGGGGCTGGGATCTTACAGAAGAAACATATGGGTCCTTATTATAATACGGCACCTAATATTTAGGGTACCCAATAACGGACCCTAATTTTGACAACCACCCATATGCACACCGTATATGTTGTGTGCGTGTATGCATGTATGTACGTAGGTCTGTCTGTATGTAATTATGCATTTGTATACCGATATATACCCACATATATATATATATATATATATATATATATATACATATACACATATTATTATAGGTATAATATGAAACCCAAAGGGTTCTCACAAGCAGTATGTTACAGGGTTTACTGATGCTGAGACCGTCCCCTTGAGGGTTCTAGAAGTGTCTGGCGCAGAAGGTTGCATGGCTTAAGGGTCTTTCAGGTTTCACTATCCGGGTGTTGTTCAGCCTTAACCCAGGGTAATATAACCCAGATAGTGGGACCTTACCGAGCCTTAGTTGTTACGGCTGTTTAGGGTTTTTGTTGGCGGGTTTTGAGGGTTCTTGTTGCTATAGAGTATGAACTTCGGCAAAAGTACCTTACGGAAGGCCTAGATATGTACTATGTAGGTGCATGACCACATATGGAGATCAACAGGCTTCTCATCCTCAGGGGGTATGTATGTATGTATGTATGTATTTATGTATGTATGTGCGTGTGCAAATTTGTATGTATGTACGTACGCACGTAGGTAGGCACGTATGTACATGTATACGTATGTACGTATGTATGCATGCATGGATGCATGTGTGTAGGTATATATATATATGTATGTATGTATGTATGTGTATCGACATACATGTGCGTTTGTGTACATACATATGTCTGCATATAGGCTTTTCATACATATGAACATATAAAAATGTAGGTGTATACACCCACGCACGCAAATTAACTAATCCCCTCCCCCTTTTATTAAAGGACCCCCTAATTATAAAAACACTTTTCCCCCGATCCACCCGGAAGTAGCACCGCCCTTTAAACCCTAATTTGAATTAGGGGGAAGGTTTAGGGTCTATAGATTGAGGGTTTAGGGGGAAGAATTATAATTGCATGACTCAGCAACTGCTCAATTGAGCCGCATGAAAAGCTTTATTAGCCAAGCCTTTATTGAAGCCTATTTTTTTAATGCGTATTTACGGATTTAGTGTGTATTTGCACGGATTTGTGTGTTTGCACGGATTTAGTGTGTATTTGCACGGATTCAGTGTGTATTTGCACGGATTTAGTATGTATTTGCACGGATTCACGGATTTAGATGTATTTGCACGGATTCCGTGTGTATTTGCACGGATTTGGTGTGTATTTGCACTCACGTCCTGTGTAGTTGCACGAATTTAGTGTGTATTTGCATGGATTTGCACGGATCGTGAGTATTTGCACGCAGTATTTGGTGTCTAATTACAGGGATGTAGTGTGTGTATTTGCACAGATTCCGTGTGTATTTGCACGCATTTACTGTGTGCCTGGTGTGTAGTTAGAGGGATTTAGTGTGTGTGTCTTTACACGGATTTAGTGTGTGTTTGCATGGATTCGGCGTGTATTTGCACGGATTCAGTGTGTATTTGCATGGATTTGGTGTGTATTTGCACGCATTTCGTGTGTATTAGCACGAACTTGGTGTGCATGTGCACGAACTTCGTATGTCTTTGCACGGTTTAATGTGCATTTGCACGGATTTGGTGTGATTTGCAACCCTTATAATAGCGTTTCTTAAGTCTCCAGAGAGCCCAGAGCTTCAGGTCACCCCAAAATCTCGATTCCGGGTGGGGAAAGGGCCCAAATGACACCCCCGGGGATTGAGCCCGCAGCCTTTGCGAGGAGGGCTTTGGAGGCAGACGTTTACCCATTAGGCCATGGCCAGATAGTTCTGGGGGCTGGCGGCTGCCTCCCTAGGGGATTTGGGCACGGTCGCAGGCCCAATTCTGGCGGTGTCCCCGTGGGCCCTTTCCCCATCCAGAATCGAAATTTGAAATGACCAAAAACCGCCAAGAGCACAACCAAAACCGCCGAAAACCGCGCAAACCCACCAAAACCCTCCCCGGTGCAAGTTCCCAACATCAACAGCAGGTTGCAGAGGTTGAACCAGCAGGTTGCAGAGGTTGAACCAGCAGGTTGCAGAGGTTGAACCAGCAGGTTGCAGAGGTCGAAGCTGCAGGTTGCAGAGGTTGAAGCAACAGGTTGCAGAGGTTGAACCAGCAGGTTGCAGAGAGGTTGAACCAGCAGGTTGCAGAGGTTGAACCAGCAGGTTGCAGAGATTGAAGCAGCAGGTTGCAGAGGTTGAAGCAGCAGGTTGCAGAGGTTGAACCACAGCAGGTTGCAGAGGTTGAACCAGCAGGTTGCAGAGGTTGAACCAGCAGGTTGCAGAGGCAGAGGTTGAACCAGCAGGTTGCAGAGGTTGAAGCAGCAGGTTGCAGAGGTTGAAGCAGTAGGTTGCACAGGTTGAACCAGCAGGTTGCACAGGTTGAACCAGCAGGTTGCAGAGGTTGAACCAGCAGGTTGCAGAGGTTGAACCTGCAGGTTGCAGAGGTTGAACCAGCAGGTTGCAGAGGTTGAAGCAGCAGGTTGCAGAGGTTGAGCCAGCAGGTTGCAGAGGTTGAACCAGCAGGTTGCAGAGGTTGAAGCAGCAGGTTGCAGAGGTTGAAGCAGCAGGTTGCAGAGGTTGAACCACAGCAGGTTGCACAGGTTGAACCAGCAGGTTGCAGAGGTTGAACCAGCAGGTTGCAGAGGCAGAGGTTGAAGCAGCAGGTTGCACAGGTTGAACCTGCAGGTTGCAGAGGTTGAACCTGCAGGTTGCAGAGGTTGAAGCAGCAGGTTGCAGAGGTTGAACCTGCAGGTTGCAGAGGTTGAAGCTGCAGGTTGCAGAGGTTGAAGCAGCAGGTTGCACAGGTTGAACCAGCAGGTTGCACAGGTTGAACCAGCAGGTTGCAGAGGTTGAACCAGCAGGTTGCAGAGGTTGAACCTGCAGGTTGCAGAGGTTGAACCTGCATGTTCCAGAGGTTTGGTGGGCTTGCGCGGTTTTGGGCGGGTGTGGTTGTGCTCTCTTGGCGCTTTTGGTCATTTCAACATTTCGATTCTGGATGGGGAAGGGCCCAAAATGACACCGCAAGAATTGGGCCTGCGACCTCTCCCAAAACTACTATCAAGGTGCGCAACCTTTCGCAAAACTATCTGGCAATGGCCTAATGGATAAGTGTCTGGCTCTAAAGCCTTCTTGGCAAAATTCGTGGGCTCAATCCCCGGGGGCGTCATTTAGGCCCTTTCCCCACCCGGAATCGAGATTTTGGGGTGGCCTGAAGCTTTGGGCTCTCCGGGGACTCTCTAGAGCGGACTGGGTGCACATCCGGCTTTCGTGGGGCAGGTTGCAGAGGTTGAACCAGCAGGTTGCAGAGGTTGAACCAGCAGGTTGCAGAGGTTGAAGCAGCAGGTTGCAGAGGTTGAAGCAGCAGGTTGCACAGGTTGAACCAGCAGGTTGCACCAGCAGGTTGCAGAGGTTGAAGCAGCAGGTTGCAGAGGTTGAAGCAGCAGGTTGCAGAGGTTGAACCACAGCAGGTTGCACAGGTTGAACCAGCAGGTTGCAGAGGTTGAACCAGCAGGTTGCAGAGGCAGAGGTTGAAGCAGCAGGTTGCACAGGTTGAACCTGCAGATTGCAGAGGTTGAACCTGCAGGTTGCAGGGTTGAACCAGCAGGTTGCAGAGGTTGAACCACAGCAAGTTGCAGAGGTTTAACCAGCAGGTTGCAGAGGTTGAACCAGCAATTTGCAGAGGTTGAACCAGCAGGTTGAACCTGCAGGTTGCAGAGGTTGAAGCAGCAGGTTGCAGAGGTTGAACCAGCAGGTTGCAGAGGTTGAACCTGCAGGTTGCAGAGGTTGAACTGCAGGTTGCAGAGGTTGAAGCAGCAGGTTGCAGAGGTTGAAGTTGCACAGGTTGAAGCAGCATGAAGCAGCAGGTTGCAGAGGTTGAACCAGCAGGTTGCACAGGTTGAACCAGCAGGTTGCACAGGTTGAACCTGCAGGTTGCAGAGGTTGAAGCAGCAGGTTGCAGAGGTTGAACCTGCAGGTTGCAGAGGTTGAAGCTGCAGGTTGCAGAGGTTGAAGCAGCAGGTTGCAGAGGTTGATCCACAGCAAGTTGCAGAGGTTTAACCAGCAGGTTGCAGAGGTTGAACCAGCAATTTGCAGAGGTTGAACCAGCAGGTTGAACCTGCAGGTTGCAGAGGCAGCAGGTTGCAGAGGTTGAACCAGCAGGTTGCACAGGTTGAACCAGCAGGTTGCACAGGTTGAACCAGCAGGTTGCAGAGGTTGAACCAGCAGGTTGCAGAGGTTGAAGCAGCAGGTTGCAGAGGTTGAACCAGCAGGTTGCAGAGGCTGAACCAGCAGGTTGCAGAGGTTGAAGCAGCAGGTTGCAGAGGTTGAGCAGCAGGTTGCAGAGGTTGCAGAGGTTGAACCTGCAGGTTGCAGAGGTTGAAGCAGCAGGTTGCAGAGGTTGAACCTGCAGGTTGCCACATGTGCTCTTCTGCACTTGTGCAACCATGAAGCATTGCTATCATCAACAACAACATCATCATCATGTTCTTCATCATCATCATGTTCTTCTCCTGGACCATGATCATCGTCATCATTACCATCACCACCACTACCGCCATCTTCATCATAACAAGCATCACCGTAATCGTCATCATCATTTTCATCGTCATCATTTTCATCATTTAATTACTTGTAGAACCTGTGTTTCTAGGAGTTGAGATAACAACACCCCCCTAATTATAAAAACATTTTCGAGTTTTTATTTAGGGCGAAGGGGGGGGGGGGGGCCCCGACCCTTTAATATTAGGGGGAGGGGATTACCTATTTGGGCTTTTGGGATCTGGTCTGCGGGGTTTTACAGTGTTTTCAACAGGGGCTTTGGGTTTGAGGTTGCAGCTAGTTTAGTGTAGCCTTTTGCATGTTCAGGGCTTAGGGTCAAAACTTGCCCTAGGCTAGGGAATCGGCAAGGTCGGAACTCCTCGACCAGTGCTTAGGGTTTAGGGTTTAGTGCCTCCTTGTCCAGTCTGTAAACCCTAAACTGAACATCTCCTCCAAAGCCCAGGGCTGAATACTTGTCCCGGCGGGTGCTGCTAGGCTTTGAGGCTTAGGGGAGTTGTTGGCTTCGGGTTTAGGGCTGAACAGCTTAGGCTTCCAGTTTCGGGGGCTCGTCTAGGGCTGGTTAGCACATGGAGCGTGCAGAAATCCTTGAGCCCGTTGTTGCTGCTTGGCCGCTGCAAACCCTCAGTCAGCAGCACGGCCGCATGTCGGGTGCAAGGGCTTCAGGCGCATCGGAAGCCACCGAGAGAGCATAAGTCCTACACATTTTCTAGGAAAGCCTGTTAAGCTTCATGGCACGCTCTGTAAAAACCTTTTCAAAGGCCTATAACAGCCGGCACGACCATGTAAGCACACAGAAAGTGCGAGCCCGATAGTCTGGCAAAGCCATGGGTCAGCAAGCGAGCTGCTGCCAAGAAGAAGAACTGGATGGGCCAAAGGACTTCTGGGATGATATCCTTTAAGGGTGGCATAAGGGGTCCTTTAAGGGATCTATAAGGGTTCTGGAAAGGTTCAGGATTCCCAAGGCTTCATGGCTGCGAGGTTTTGAAGAGTGATGCAATACAGTACTTGGGACCTAAGATCCTACTGGTAGAGTATAGGAACTTGATTGAGGAACCCTGGCCCCAGAACTCAGCCTCATAAGGACTCACACAAAAAGAACCCCAATAAAGGACCCAAGGTCTATTGAATCAGGTTTAATTCGATTGATGATATTAATCCTACATTATCCTATGGGAGTTATGGTATATGCCTGATTATGGGTAATGCAGCATCAGCTGTAGTAGGGCTAGGGTTGAGGGCTCCGGGTATGGAGCTGCTTCGCCACGCGGGCTGGAAAATGTGGGCCTTCTGGATCTCTTTCGTTTGGGAGTGCTGCAGAGTCGTCGCTTTGAGCAAGGCTTTCTATCCTAAGGCACGTCTCTGTTTGTCAGTAGATGGACTGTTAGGGTAGGTGATGTTCACTTGGGACATGGGGCATGAGATTGGGAGCTCAGGAAGCACCCGAAATGTACGAAAGCACTGTAGGTATAGATCCTACAAGGGGATATACACTACCAGCATGGAATTAGGTCCCAAAAGACCAGCCTAATAATGACTGTGGGGACCTAATTCCACAATAGTAGTACATATGGGGGTTTCCGATAATTAGGGGTACCTTACTTTGGGGTCCTTTTAACAAGGATCTTAGCATTTAGGGGACTATATATTAGGGTCCCCTATTTTCGGAAACTCCCATATGGACCCTCTTGGGACACCCAAAGGGTCCAAGTACTGTTACGGGGGATACTTCCCAAAGCATAATAGTAATTCCTAATATAGGAACCCGACATTCTACCATAAAGGTACTTTGGGACCTTATTCTAACTATTGTGGCCTGAAGGCCTCGCGTGGAATCTCCCCGGTTCCCTGATTTCCCGACAGCCGGGTTTAGGGTTTAGAGTTTAGGGTTCATGGGGGCCCAAATATCTATACTATAATGGCACCAAAACCCTATTCTGATCATTAAGCCCCCTATACTATAATACTCTCTTAGTATCCCTTCTAGTAACCCTTTTAGACCCCTTTTCAAGGAGATTCCAATTATTAAGGCCCCTATATTCCGTGGGAAGGAAGTGATCCAGCCGGAGGTCGTCTCCCACAGGCGCACAGGCTTTAGGCTTTAGGGTTAGGGTTAGGGTTTAGGGTTTAGGTTTGTGTGTAAAAGAAAGGACCGTTGGCCTATGGATACGGCGCTGGGGTGGGTGGTCCGTGCCGTTCCCGGTAGCATGTGTGAGCACACACAAGTACGTATATACCTATATACATGTGTGTTTACATAGGTACATGCATGCATGCATGCATGCATACACACATACGTACCTACCCTCTTAAGGGTTCTAGAAGGGATCTATCCCGGGCTTCGACGATGAGCTGAAGTGTCGCGGGCAGAAAGGTGGATGTTTTTAGGATCGTGAAGGTTCCATTTTCCGGGTTGTATTACGGCTTTGCAGGGTTTCTTGGTTGTTTTTTTGTTTACAGGGTTCGTGTGGCTAGAGAGTGTGCTCCGCAGGTTTCTCGACCTCACCCGGCATGTATGTATGTATGTATGTATTCATACTTATGTGCGTGGTTGTCACAATTATGGTCCCGTTGTGGGTCCTTATTATAATATGGCACCTAATATTTAGGGTACCTTAAAAGGGACCATATTATTGACAACTACCCATGTATGTATACACATACACACACACACACACATATGTTGTCTTGCATACTGCTGGCTGAAATTTATGACTCGTAGGGCCTTCTCAGAACTATGCGAGAATCCATGCCAGCGCTTCATCTACACACCTTCGGGTCCTACCAGGGGCTAGGGGTTTGGGGCTCAGGGCTAAGGGTTCAAGGTTTTGTAAGGGTAGTTTGCCACATTACATGTTTTAGCACGTTGTGCGGGTAACTAGGGCACAAGGGTTACATGTACATACAAGATGGTATCCCTATTTATTATGGAAGGTTAAGTTCTTCGAGAGGAACCCAGACTAGTAGCACACCCCAGGGTCCATGATTTCTAGTGGTACATCTCAAAGTAACTAGATAGGGACTACTCGAAGGCCCAAGTATCTGATATATGATACAGGTTCGTTTTCAGGGGAGTATACCCTAAACTTGGAGGTTCGTGCAGTGACGGGGAGATGAGCGACTGGCTCCATGTAACCATTGAAGAACCTTTTATGTAGTGTGCTAGGGTTCCGGGGTTTAGGGGTCCTTCAAATTACCATGTGGGAACCCTTGTGTACTGTATAAGTACATGGCCTGTCTCTAGATCCCTTTTTAAACCTTTTAAAGCCACATACTATTGCCCGTAAGTCCAAATATTAGGTCTTGTTCTAAAGCCCACGGAGTCCTAGTACCAGCATAAAAGTTTCCAGGCAATACGCTAAATCCCATAAACCCTACACCCTTAACCCCAAGCTCGAAACCCGTAACCCCAAACCCTGAACCCGTAGCGCTGCACCCTAAACCCTACACCCTTATATATAACCCTTAAACCCGAAAGCCTTAACTCTAAACCTTTAGTGGGGAAGCCCTCGAGGTACGAAGGCAAAGATGACGAAGACGGCGGAGCGAAGGCTGATTTCTAAGGGCTCCAAGGGTGGGATGAAGATGAGTTTGGGGTGTACCGTACGGGCCTAAATAATTACCAATACTATTGTGGTGGTTCCTTAGGCCCCAAAATTTAGGCCCCTACATTAGGGTGCTTTATAGGGTCTATCCAACCCAGCCCTTGCGCGCAGGAACAAGAGGTGCGTCCGACGGGAAGCCAGACGCATGAAGGCAGTCCGTCATGGCGAAGGGTTCGGCTTGAGAGCGGTTTATCTATAATCTCCTTAGGAAGTCTTTTTTATCAAATAAAACCCAAGAGAATATCGACAATATTATTTTTATTGTGGTTCTAAGGGGGGTATAGTTCAGCTTGAGAGCTATTAACCTTTATCTAGCCCTTTATTTACGGTACCCTTCAAAGGAACTGGTGTGTAAGCATTAAGGCCCCTATTGTAGAACCCTGCTATAGACCCTTATTAGGCTTATGGTTTAGGGCTTCTGGGCGGATCTATGAGCTTGCCCGTTGCAAGTACATGACTTGACACGACAAGCCCTGCACACGCCCAGGACCTAGTTTAGTGGTGGAACGGTTAGTCCACACCGAATTCCCAAGGAACTACTGCTGCCACGGCCAAGCTTGATCACTATTGCTGATGAACAAATTTATACATTTGCCTTCAGAAGAAGCCTACAGCAATGTCCGTAGTTGGGGCGCTTGAAACGTAATTTACCTGGCTGGTAATGCTCATGCACCTTGAGGAGTATCGCCGGCATGGATCTTAAGCCTCAACCTCAACCCTTGGACCCCAAGCCCTACCTATCCGACACCTGAACCCTACAATAAATTAAGGAGCACTGAAGCACTGGGACGTGGGAAGCACGAACACGTAAAAAATGGAAGCGGCATAGGCCTTCCCTTGCGAGTTTGGGGATCCGCTTAAAGCTCCTCTAGGCAAACTTGCTGGAAAGTCCGCCAATCGCGAATTCTGCTGAAGAGGCAAAAACGATCGGCGCAGTTTTTCCATGAGCATAGGTGGCAGCTTGCCATTCACTTGCTCACTGATTTGCAGCCAACTAGAGCGCATTAACAGAACATCTTTGCTCGCGGTAGCTCGCTAGCCAAAAAGCTCCTCCGGAATGCACACAGGTGGCCACATGCTGATGAAGCCAATGTCGGGGACAGATTGCCTGCTGTGTGTCTTGTTGGGCCTAAAGATATGTACTTGCAAGCTCATGAGCAGTTCTGAACACATGTAGCCTAAACCCTAGACCCCTAAACCGTAAACCTCAGATGGTACGGTTCTCAGTGTTATCTCGCCAAGAGTTCGTCAAACCCAGCATGGACCGACCCCAACTAACCTGCCTTTTTAGGGCTGCTTGTCACATAATTTCTGGATACAAGCCCTTTAAAGGGTGGGTTATTTGGCGTTTAAACCCAACGCTGTACCCCTAACGACCCATAAGCCTCCCGCATGGCTTAGCGGTTTTGTCACACGGGCCAAGATTTCCCTGACGCATACACCTTCAACCATAGGAGGCTTGCTGCCGTGCCTATTCATGCTTTATAATTAACTGAGTAACTGTTGTCGATTCCAGCCAGCCGGTCGTACGATGCCTGATCTCAAGGATCCAAAGTACTGACATCGTCGAACATAGGGTTTCCATATTAGAACTATAATATTATGATTTGGGGAAGTATCCCTCCCCCATTACAATACTTAGGACCCTTATACCCTAAATAAACCCTTACAGAGCCCTCTAAAGGAACCCTTACAAAGCTTTAAAGGAACCCATATAGAACCCCTGATTAAACGCCCCCTGTGGCACTTATCGGGGATGCCAATTCAGTTTGCAGGCATCCTTTAATGGTACCATAACAGATACCTAGGACCTTGTTTATAGCATTGAACCCATGCCCTAGGCTATCCCTTCAAGCTTGCATAGCTCGACTCATACGCTTACACGGTGTAAGGTTTAGGACTAGGATTCAGGGTTTAGCGTTTAGGGTTTAGGATCAATTAGGATTTGTTCAAGCGCCGTCGCTGAGCACGTCATCTGTTGAACTTTTCTTGCAGCAGACTCTCGAGCAGAGTTTACGTTGACTGCGACCAGATTCCGGCACCTAATTGCGGTTTATCCGAAAACAATAGTCGCCAACCGCTAACCCTAAACGGTTAACCCTCTAAACCCGAAGCCCCTATAAACCATAAGCGCCTTAAGCACCCTAAGCCCCTAAACCCTGCACCCCTATAGACCCCAAGCCTGTAAACCCTAAACTTCTAAACACCAGGACGAGCCGACTGGAGAATATGAAACACTTAGAGGTGGACACCGCTCCCTGGCCTCATTTATTCGCCCAGAGGGTCCAAAATACCTATATAGTAGAATGTAGGGCATCTATAATAGGAATTACGGTTATGATTTGGGGAAGTATGCCCCACTAAGTACCTAGGACCGTTTGGGTAGGGGTTTACTCCTCTCTACCAGGTTTCGATACATGACTCTGTGAGGCTTCTATAAGGGTTATTGTATGTGGTTTTCAGGGGCTTGTATAGGTTTAGCTCCCGGGCAGTGTTGATGGCTTTCGCCATCTGCACTGTAAGCAGTCAGTATTATTAAACTAACTGTAAACATCACTGTTGTTAAATTACGACTCATGACTTCGTCAGGGTCCTCGTACCTAAACCCTACACCCTAAACCGCATGTTGGGGCTCATATGGTACTTTGAAAGGTTTTAAGCGTGGCACCCCACCATTGGGGTACACTGACCCTCTGGGACTCACAGGGACAGTAGTCGGAGTCGTCGTCTTAGCAATACGCGCGTTTCTGATAGCTACTTGGAGGTTCACGGGTAGCTAGAAGTGCACTTTTAAGTATAGTTGTCTGGGTGGATCCGGCTGGAAGGTGTCCTGAACCACCTGGTCTCGTTCAGACGGTACTTCAAAACGGTGAAACCGGAAGCCCTAGATCATCCTAGATGTCTAGACCCGAAATCACCTACCTTTGGAAGGACTTATATAATCAGTTCATAACACGGAGCACCTAAAAGGTAGGTTATTTTGGTCCAGGTAAAGTCCAAAGCCCAAGCCCAACGCCCTTATCCCCGTCTCGGCAATATGTCCCAATGTCTACATCGCAATGGCTCCTTGCACGCCAGCCCTGAATCGTCCTTATTTATGGTTTTTGGTGCCTCAAAATAAACTCTAAACCTGCAACTTTGAAACCTAAACCCAAGACTCCTAATCCTAAACTCTAAAACCCTAAATCGCAAACCCTAAACCTCTAAACCCTAAACCCTAAAACCCAAACCTTTAAACCCTAAACCTTACAACCCCCAAACCGTGAACCGAGGAAATCATCCGTGGCATTTCGCTGCGAAGAACTCTTCAGAGCTTCGGACGCCTTTGGCGATGGTCTCCGCTGGACTTGCAAGAGGCCAGCACTATCCCTCAGAGTGGTCACCCAGAGGGTCCTAAGTAGAAATGTCGCAGAATGTAGGTTCATTTACGGGAGCTCTGAGGTTCCTAGAAGTACCTATATTGCGGAAGGTAGGGTTTATACATTAGGAATTACGATTCTGACTCGGGGAAGTATCTCCCATAACGGT
This sequence comes from Symbiodinium sp. CCMP2592, assembly GCA_905221615.1. NCBI lineage: Eukaryota > Dinophyceae > Suessiales > Symbiodiniaceae > Symbiodinium > Symbiodinium sp. CCMP2592. The sequence goes on from CAJNDT010006047.1 coordinate 502,961, forward strand.
ACCTAGGACCTTTGGGTCCTGTATCAAAACTGGATAATTCGGCCCCAAAGTACCGAAATAGGGATTGCTTTATGACCAGAGTACCTTGCCGGGGATGGAGTACATGACTACCAGTCCCTAAAACTTAAGCCCTAGACCCTGAACCGAACTACTCGATACTTGCATTTGCTTGATTTGTTCCTTGAGTGTCAACACACAACCATTGCTCAGCACACCTAGCCCTTTACATCTCTACCCAGACTTCCACCCCGCCCATGTGCCTACATACTTTGGCATGAATGTATGTAGTCCCCATTTGGATACCTTTCGGGCCCAAGTATATAAGCAGATGAGAACGTGGACGCTTGTAGGGTCGCTACGTCTTGTTGGATCATGGGCACTTCGCCCGGGTTTGAGGCCTCCTGTCAGTTAGCTTGGGGTGTCTCAGAAAGCGCATTGCCTCGTGATTTAGGGTTCCAGCTTAAACTTTTGCGGCCTTTTAAGGTATATGCCTGAAGTGAGAGGTATGTTGGGCTCTGGGTTCCCTGAGTATGCTGCCAAGCGCAAGGAAGCACGGCAGACTTTGTGGACCAAGTCGATGCCTTGCGGCACGTTGTGTTTTATTCATGGCTGCTGCGAATTTTAGATTGAGGACTGTGTTCACGATTTCGGATTTCAAGGCTTAGGGCTTGGCTGTTGGGGTTGAGGTTGGGGTGTGTGGTTTTCAGCATTTCTGTTTACAGGGTTTAGAGTTGGGCTGTTGGGTTGATGTGCAGGTATTGCTTAGCTTCGGGATTCAGGCTTGTGGCTTTCCGTTTTGAGTTAGTGTGAATGACTGTGTTTATTATCAACAACAGCTGCTGCCGTCGTTGCTGCTTGCGGTTGCCGCTGACCCGTTGCCAGTTGCTGTTGCTGTTTCCGTTGCTGTCGTCGTTTTTACCCGGTTCATGGCTGTCGGTCCAGGGTTTGTATTGTCGCAAGAGGTTTGAGCAATGTATGCAGTTGGAGTTGCACATGTCGAAGACCAGAGCACGCGCACTTCCTCCAGTGTGGGTTTGCAATTTTGTCTTTCCGGTTGTGAACCTAGTTTCGGGTCTACGGTGTCGACATGTTGGAAGTGAGGCAATATGAGTATACCGATATACTAACATAAACTACATAATTTCTACATGTGTCGAAACATTTAGAAGTCTTGCCGCCTTGGGTTCTTCAAATAAGTATATTTATATGCAACTATTCAGGCCCCTATGCTACGCAGGTTGTTGCCGTTCGGCCTGCCATACTGGATCTCCAGCCGCCACCACCACCACCCCACCACCACCACACCCGCTGCTCCACCACCCCACCACCCCACCACCCCACCACCCCACCACCCCACCACCCCACCACCCCACCACCACCCCACCACCCCACCACCCTGAAATTCTGTGGTTTAGGGTTGCAGTTTCAGGGTTTGGGCTGCAGGCTTTAGATGGCTTTAGCATGTCTTCTATAGAAGAGACCTCAAATCCTAAGCGGTTTTTGCAACCTCATGTGACAGCGCGTATATCCCCAAATCATGACTACAAGCAACGAAGCGAGCAAGACGACCAAGACGACCACGACCGGCAGGACCAGCACGACAACCACGATTACTAGGAGACCACAAGAGCACCACCAAAGTACCGACCACTAGAAGACCGGACAGAACCCCAAAACACACAGACACCACCAGAGGACCATCAGGACACCAGCTTTGCCCCCATCTACTAATGGCTGGATTTGCTTCACAGGCACCTCCACAATGCTTCCCTTCATGTACTGCCGGGGCACAGGATCACGGGCCAAAATGCTTCCCGCGAAGAATTTCTGGCGGAAATCGAAATGTCAGGTCAAAGGCCAGAGTATTGGAGTTTGCCGTGGGAACTGGGGTGTGTGGGTTTAGGGGTTCGGGGAATAGGGTTTAGGGTTTGGGGGGTTAGGATTTAGGGGGGACGGGGCTCGACAGATCCTGGGCATGAGCGCAAAGTATGCACCGCACCACAGCAGGAGCCGGTTCGGGGAGCCTCCCGTCGTGCGGCTATACTAACCGATAGGGTTTCCATACCGACTCTTCTACCTTTGAACCGTAGCCCTAAGCCCCCAACCCTGAACCCGTAAACCCTGAACCCCTAAACCCCCGACCCTAAACGATGAACCCGTAGCCCCAGGAAGCGTGTGGCTGGCTTCGACATCTTCCTGTCCCACACATGGATGACCCCGGGATGGCTACTTGGTCGGGGATCCAGGCAGTGCTTTCATGATTGGGCGACTTACAGTATAGGATATAATATAAATAGATCAATCGTGATATGAATATATATATATATATACACATATGTTTAGTATATATGTGTATATTTACGGCTTGTAAGGTCTAGGGCCTAGAGTTTCGTATGTCTTCGCCTCCCCTATCCTGTTCGTTTGTAGGATCTCCACGTTTCCATCTTGGGGTTCCTGTTAGATGATACTTAAATGAGGGCCTTCATCTATTTTTGATGTGGTGTTACGCCATCTCAGCCTTTTTATTCGGACCTCCATGCAACTTCAGCAGCTCCGATTTGGCTTTCGGGTTTCTTGCGGGCTAGGGTTCAGGGGGTCGCCAGTCCCAAACTCGCGTTAGCAATCTGTCAAGGGGACTGCGGCTGCGAGTTTGTTTTGAAGCTGCAGCTCAAACCGGTTCAGGGCCATCCTGCCTATAGTCTCCATTGCTGTTCCTTCTTGGGATTACCTTCTGGGCTCCTACATACAAAGCTGACTAAAAGGGCCCGCGAAAAGAATCAAACAACATAAACCTAGACCTTTAAACTCCGAGCCTTTGTACTTTCCAAGGGTAAAAGGAGGGACCCTTAATAAGGACCCCTAGGTATATACCCTTAACATAGCTATATATGCCCATTAATTATATAGCCCATGATAGGGTAGGGGTCCTTTCCCCTTTGGTACTTGAAGTCCCTGTCCGGTTGACGGTTGAAGGAGTCGGCCCAGGGTCAACCGTAACTACCCGGAGGGCACGGACATGTGCAGCGATTCGAGGATTTAAGTTTTTGTGGTGCTCCCGAACCGAAACCCTAAATCCTAAACCCCAACTTTCAACCCTAAACTTTAAAGCCTTAACCCTAAACTTTAAACCCTAAATCGTAAGCCCTAAACCCTAACTCCTAAACTCAAACCACTAAACCCTCAATGCTTCGATGCGTTCGCGAGTGTTTTAACCGATTTTGACCGTCAGCATAAAGCTGCTTGAATCTTGGGCCTAGCAGAACCTTAGTAGCTCAGTAGGTAGCCTTTTGGGTTTGTATACCCCTACCATAATTGAATAGGTTAACCTTTTCTGGGCTAAGATACTCAGCCCCGGAGTGGTTGCCAACAATGTTCCTCGGAGCTATGCTCAGTCTAAACAGTCAGTATTTGGGAGTTTCCGAAAACAGGGGACCCTAATATAGTACCGTAAATAATAGGATCCCGATTCTAAGGATCCCTAAATGAGGTACCCCTATTTTCGGAAGCCCTTATTTATGGCTCTTAAGCCCAGGCCCCCTTCTTATTGTTCAGGCCGTACCTGAAGACCATCAGCTTTTAAAGGTTAGGAGCCGCACGCGATGGTCTTACCTGTAGTTTAGGGTTTAAACTACTCCCTACGGCCTCTCATCGCAGGCATAGGCGCGAGTCAGCACACCCGAAAAACTAAACCCTGAACCCTAAACCCGAGACCCTAAACCTTACAAGCCCTAAGCCCCTAAACCCAATGCTCAACTTGTAGGTTCATGGGTAACTATAAGTGGAGCTATAAGTAGGGTAACTCTAGTTATCACCCATATTCGGGGACTTATAAACTTCAATTATAACTACCCATGAACCTCCAAGAACTGTGAACTGAGGCGTAAGGTGCTGACCCTGACCCTCCGCTGCTGGGCCTGGCAGAGCTGCAGGGGTTACCTTTAAGTCTTTAGGTTCTAAGCCCTCTCCCTATGTACTTAGGCCTCAGCGGGCTTCTTATATGGGTATGTTAAGGCCTACCTATACCCTAAGGCTCGAAATAGCCCAAAAGCCTTATATAATAATATAGTATGGTCTTTGGGCCCAAAAGCCTTAAGATACGAGTCCTTAGAGCCTAAGCGTATAGGCACATGGAGCCTTAGAGTCCAGTTGTGCTGGCGCAGTTTGATCTTGCGAATGCAGTGGAATATGGCATGTGCACCTCAAGAAACCATACACTTGGCCAAGCTCGGCTGACAATGAAAGTGGCCAGGCATCGAATTAGTTGTCACCCTGACGTTGTACCATTGTTTCAAAATCAGGTAGACAAACCGGAATGTCGTTTGTCGAGCACAGTTTTCTCGTTAGGTCTTGAAGCTGCGTTCTCAATGCTGCTTTGTTCGTGTGTCCTTTCCTGCTCATCCCGAAACCCCAAATCCTAAGCCCCAAACCCGAAACCCTAAGAGGGCTTCGGGCTTTTAGGGTTCAGCGTTTAGCTTATAGTTTAGGGTTTATACCTCGGTAGCATTTTCCGGCCAGAGCACAGTATACCACATAGTTCCATGGACACTGTACAACCGGATAGTAAACCCTATAGAGACAAAACAACACTGTACTCACTGTTACACGCGTAAAACCTTCCGACATAACGCCAGGAACATTTCTGGACACCTGAAACCCGACATCTCAACCCTAAAGCCTACCTTAAGGCTCCTGGACCCTTGTAGTGAGATCCCGGACCCTAGCCCCCAAAGCCGAAACCCTCCCCCAGAGAGCCCAAGACCCTCTTTGGAGCCTTAGGGTAATCCCTAAACCCTAACCACTAAACCCAAAACCCCTAAACCCCAAACCCCTAAACCCTAAAACCCTTAAACCCTAAACCCCTAAACCCTAAAACCCTCAGCCTTAGGGTAATCCCTAAGCCCGACATCCCCAGGATCGGGCTGGCACGTGGCCCTCTGCTTTTGGGCTCTTGGAGCCTTGTTGGCCATCATACTCTCCGTGATGGATATCCTGCCCATGCCAGGCCGGGGGTCCCCACCAGAGCCTCCAAAACCCCTTCAATTAAGGAATATATACCTTAAATTTATAATAGGATCCCTAATAAACTTTAAGGTACACTCCTTAATTAAGGGGTTTTGGATGCTCTGGGTCTCTCAAAGGATCTGGGGTCTACGATTTCAGGATTCTGTTTTTTTCAGATGGGCGCTGAACCCCGTAGTCTATTTGGGTTTGGGGGCCTTTTGCTCGTCTCAGGTGTTGTGCTCACCCCAAGCCTCGAAGGTTTTAGAGTCTCGGGTCTCCATCCATCTTAATGTATGAGCATCCCCAGCATCATGAATATCATGGGCATCATCAGCAGCATCATCACCGTCATCACCACCATCAGCATCATCATCATCGTCGCAGCCATTTTCACACGAAGCAAGACACCTGCAAGCGACGGACACGACGACGACGACGAGTATTACTACAGCTAACCCTCCTCCTGCCGCTGCTGCTTCTGCTGCTCTTACGACGATGATAACGCAACTTCAGCGACTACTTATGCTAATGCTAGTAACTGCTAGTATACCAATGCATATGCTTAGACTCGGCTGAGACCAGAGTTGCGGTAAGACCAAACGCACTCATCGCAGGAATGACAACAGTCTTGACAACACCAGTAGTACTGGCAGCAGCAGCCGTTGCAAGGTAACGGGTGGCGGTGGCAGCGGCCGTGGCGGTAGGGTTGGGGGTGGTGCTGCTGCTGGTGGTCGGGGGTGGTGCCGACTGCAGTGCTGGTGGTGGTGGTCGTGGTAGTCGTCGTAGTAGTAGCAAGAAGAAGAAGAGGAAGCTGTTGCTGTTGTCGTTGTTGCTAGGAGTAGGAACTAGCAGCAGCGGGGCAGCGCAGTACAATGAAGACACAGGCCCTGAACTCTACCCCCACACCCCAAATCCCAACCCTAAACCCGAACCTGAACATTAAAACAAAACTAAACGGCCTCTTCCGAAGAAGGCACCATGGAGATCGAACTACCAGGCTTTGAGCAGTCTTTCGTCCCTGTTGGCATTTGGGCAACTCTGCTGCATCCGCGAAACACGGGCCTAGGCTTGTAGGTTTCGTTTTTTGTTTCTTCATGAGCCTTGGTTGTTTAGTGCTGTAGGGTGCAGGGATTCAGGATGTAGCGTTTGCATGGTTTCAGTGTGAGGGTGAAGCGTACACTGTACACCATCCTACACCCATTGTCCAGTCAGAAGGTGTCGATACCTGCAAAACTGTTTAAGCAGTACTGGTGACTGAAACCAGCATACAGGTGCCAATCGAGGACAACGAAGCATTAATCCAGAAGCCCTAAACCATACGCCCTAAGCCCTAAACTCCACAACCTCAAGCTGAAAAATTATCCCAGGTCATGCTGATCGGTGCAGTGAGTCTCCTGCTGGGCCTCCCCTCGGCAGTTAGCGTGAACAAAATCGGAATTTCCAGGTTTCAAAATGTACCAGCTTAGGGGTTTTTATAAGGGTCACACCAGACATGTATAGGATTTCAGAAGGGTCTAAGGACCAGTGCAGCCAATAATTTGCTACTCTTGGGCTTAGGACAGTAGTATACATGTTTATAGGGTTAGTTTTGGGCAGACTGCTTATTTATTACCCTAAGGCTTGAACTAGCCCAAAAGCCTTACATAGTATGGTCTTTGGGCCCAAAAGCCTTAAGATACGAGTCCCTAGGGCCTAAGGGTTAGGGTGGGGGTTCTTTTTTTTGTATTTTTTATTGTTTTTTTTTGGGTATTTTTTACTGTTTTCGGTTCGGCGGACGCAGGACTCAGTCAGTCAGTCAACGAGCCAACCGAGCGGTCAGTCAGTCAGTCGGTCAATCAGCCAACCGAGCGGTCAGTCGCCAAACGCGCGGTCAGTCAGCCAGCCAGCCAGTCAGTCCGTCTGCCAACCGTGCGGTCAGTCAGCCAGTCAGTCAGCCAGTCAGTCCGTCTGCCAACCGCGCGGTCAGTCAGTCAGTCAGTCGCTCGTCCAGCGGTGAGTCGGTCAGCCAGTCAGTCCGTCTGCCAACCGAGCCGTCAATCAGTCTGGCTGTCTGTTAATCAGTCTCCGTCAATCCTCTAGTCAGTCGGGCTGTTGATCTGGCGTTGCACCTGCAACCAATGAGCATGGGGTACCGGAGACTCGGAATCGCCAAAAGAGGGGGCGCGTTTAAGATATATGATGAACCGGAACCGCCGAATTCAGGGGGCGTGTTTAAGATAGATGACGAGCCGTTATCACCAAAAGAGGGGCCGTGTTAAAGACATATGTTGAAACGGAGCCGCCAAAAGAGGGGGCGTGTTCAAGATATTTGGTGAACGGTTATCGCCGAATGCGGGCGCGTGTTAAAGATATCAGGTGAACCGGAATCGCCGAATGAGGGAGCGTGCTGAAGATATGATGAGCCGTTATCACCAAAAGAGGGGCCGTGTTTAAGATATATGGTGAACGGTCATCGCCGACTAACGATATATGGTGAACCGGAAAGGGGTGTGTCTAAGTTTTTTTAGCATAATCTATGGTGAACCGGAATCGACAAATGAGCGCGCTTGCTTAAGATGTGATGCACCGCCGGTCCTCTTGCAAATGCGTTTGTAAATGGGGGGGGCTGCGCCGCCCCCCAGACCACCCCCCCGCTTTCTCAAACCCTGTTTTTCTTTAGCGAACTTCGTACCATCAAGAACGCTATGGCCATTTGCGATGGTCGCAGCAAGTCAAGCGCATAGCTATTCTGGGACTTTTCAAATCCCGTCCCAGGGGCCCAACCCCCCTCGCTTTATGTTTGGGCCACGCAAGCTAAGATATATGGTGAACGGTTTTCGCCGAATGAGGGAGTGTTAAAGACGTAATTATATGGTGAAGCAAAATTGCCAAATAAGGGGTGTGCTTCATATATATATATATATATATATATATACCTGGGGGACCATAGTTCCGCAATTTTCTTTGAACTCGCCACTGGTGGCCTGAATATTTCCGGTGGCATAAACCTCCCTTCCTAAAGATCACCAGAAAACGTGATGAATCGACATTCGTTCGGACTTTTTCACTCCCACACCTTTGCGAGTGCGACCTTGTACAGGTACAAGGTTCTCTCGGGCACAAATCGTGGGTTCACAGATCTTGCCAGAGTTGCAATTCGATTAATGAAGTCCTCGGGCATCTGGCATGAATAAGCCAGAGGGTTGACGGGTGACCGATTGGCCTCCTTGTCCACCAGCAGCTGGTGCACCACGTGCATCAGCATATGGTACTTCGGTGTCAATTTGAACCGGGGCAACGATCTTGAATGTGCCATGGCCGCAATTTGGGTATATAAGGTAACCATCGCCGTGGCCAGCCGACAAACCTTGATAAGGCGACGTTTGTTCAAGAACAACCCTGCCTTATACAAACAGCTGAGGAAGCCATCGGAGGCTCGCAGGCACTCCAGAATCTGACCCAAGTACTCAGCCTCGCTGTGGCCCTCCAGGGCACCTGACTCTTGTAGAGCCTCGTACTTCCAGATCAGAAATTTCAGCACGAATGTGGTATCGGCACCTTTGAACCACTGCCTCGACAGAACAGGGAAAGCGACTATGCACAAAGCTGTCTGTTACAAGACCAAAGTGTTTTGACACTATAAAAGAATGCCAAGCAGTGAAGGCACCCGACAGGGAAGTCTGCTGACGAGCTGATCCCCAACAGTCCCTTCGCAGTGAGGTTATTCATATGCAAGTAGAGACCTCGATCAGCAGAAAATTGCTTCATCTCCTGAAACAAGAATTCCAGGTTCTTGTCCAGACCTCTGGCATCAGATCCAGTCAGCTTGAAATCCCATAGAGAAACCTCAGCTTATAAAGCATATGGACCAGGGTTTGGGGGGCTTTCAACATTTACGTATAGTGGTCTAGGGTCGGCAAACCAAAACATACTATGCGACAGGAGCTCCAGCCCTGAACCAGCAAGTTCGGCGTGGACTCCTTTGTGACAAGTATGGAACAGATCTATCAGATAGAACTTTGGCTTGTCTTCCACTGCCATGGGAATCTTCGACGTGAGCCCAGACTCTTTGTTCGGATCCAAAGGAATAGTATAAGATGCACCACCAATGCTTTGTACCCAAGGAGCCGTCTCAAAGTTGCATTCATGCCACGATGGACACTGCCGAGTGTTGGCCATACACAAGTGGCATATTCCATGCTTGAAGGGGTACGATTCTCGCCGAAAGTGCCTGAGCAAACGACCCAGCTTATCCAGAGCCGGCCAATCAGCCTTCAAACCCAGAACAGCGACCCGCCATGTCTGCGTGCAGCCGCCGCTGCGGATCTCCAGGCCATCGTAGAAGAGTTTCGCAAAATCTTCTGCCCAGATATTGATAAGTTTGTGAAGGGGCAGGTCCTTCTTGGCATACAAGTACTTGGGCATGCATGCGAACAGCTGCCTGGTAAGAAATGTATTCCCCACGAAGTTCATTTTCATCTTGTCCTCTGCAGTTTGCGAGTCTTGTGCATCACAGCCATCGCCGAGCAGTGATTCTGACCCCAACACGAAAACAGCTGACTTCTTGTAGCCACGGCCCTCATCCCCTATGAGGTAGAGTGGAATGGTACAAGCCCTTGCACTTGCAGGCAGCTGGAAGATGGGATGCTGTGGTCTCAGCGGTTGCATCTTGTCCCAGAAAGCTTCAAGGTTGACATCTTTTGTAAGCACGTTCAGCTTGTTCTGATCAGCTAGCACCCGAAGATAATCAGAAAACAGAATACACGGAAAAAGCTGCTTCAAGCCAACATCAACTCCGGTTACCGGTATTGGTGCCTGGCTTTCTGGCATAGTAGCCAAAGCGTCTCGGGTCTTCTGTGCTGCATGACCGGTGAGGTGCCCACGACTCATCTTGCAAAGAAGCCTGTAAGACTTTAGCTTTGCGGCAGCCTCCTCCCCAAAAGATTCGTTGATCTCCGACTCCACGGCACGTGCCACCCCGGCAACCAACTCATGTGATACCTTATAACAAGAAAGCATAAGAAACACTTCCCTTCGAAACCCCTTAGTAATACAACCATACCCCTATTAGGTTTTATAAAACATAGATACTCATAGAATCTTATAGTTCCCTCGTATAGACGAAACTCAATGGCCCCGATACACCTTTGGTAAGTGCTTCGGTCAGAGCCGATGCTATAGCTCCAGGCTTTTGTCCAGAGCTGGCAGTAGACGATGCAGCCGAAGCATTGGATTTGTTACTGTCCACAGATCGCAGGGATAAAGTACCTGCGGGGATTTGTTTTGTTGGTCATGACTGAACAGTGTAGCTGTGTAGCCGGGTGCAAACGATGCTGAAAGACCTTTTTGTTCGGGCTCTGCTCGCACGACCCTTCCCCGAAGTTGCACATGAAGTGCCCACGTGTCTTGTGGGACAAGGGCTCGAGGTCAGAACCATCTTTTTTTGTGCCCAGGATAATGACATGCTAAGGTTTGTATAAACCTTAATCACAGTGCGTGAGAAACGGCCTCGAGGTATTCAAAGTCTAGGCTAGCCGGGTTCAGCCTTTATGTAAATGTACCACTGCACCAAGCTCTTGCCCTTGACACACAGCACAGCTCGAAGCACAGCCATCCAAGGCTCACTTCGGCGACCTGTTCGCCGCCTTGGCCTTGCCTTTTGGCTTTGCGGGATCAGGCTTGGGGGCCGCCTTCGGCTTTTCCGTCTTGGCACCGGACAGCACAGTCCTGATCATGCATGTGTTGCAAGCACAGTGGATCACAGGGTCACAATAACTGCAACATGTAGCTGCTGATTTGACAGCCAAGTGACTTCTTGATTTTGTTCTCCTCCATAGCCATGCGACTCGACCTGCAGGTGGAGTCTTCGGATCATGCATGGCTGTGCGGAGGACAGGCATTGGTGGCCGAGTGGCAGCTTGTTGATCTGGCCCATCAGCTTAGTCAGCTTCCTTAAAGCAATAGGTTAGGGCTTCTAGGGTTTAAGGGTTATAAGGGTTTGGGTTGCCAAAGGATAGTTTCATGCTGCCCAGCATCCCGGAATCAATCTCCTCGTCGCAGTCATAGGCAGACTTCATGTCGGCGAGTTCATCATGTTTCACACCCAGTTCTTTGATCTGTGACTTCAGCAAATCCGCTTTCCTGGATGCACGAAATTGAAAAACATGCAGCCAAAACCCAACTGACCTGTGCCCCTTGCAGTTTAATACGGCCACGTGGCTCCGTAGCACCAACCTTCTGGCACCGTTCCAGGAGCTTCGAGGATCGGCCAGAAAGCCTCAAGATGTCGTCCAGCAGGGCCGGGATCCCTTCGATGTCCTGGGTTGTGCGGATTAGGATTCTGGGTTTAAGGGTTTATAATATTAGGTTTATAGTAGGTTTTTATTAGGGTTGTATAGGGTTTATTAGGGCCTTATTAGGTTTATTAAAGGTGATAGTAGGTTTTTATTAGGGTTGTAGGGTTTATGAGGGCCTAAGGTTTATATTGGGTAAAGTTCAGCTAGTCTCGTCTTAGGTTTCTTCGAAATAGGATCACTTATAGCAATTCTAGGATTGCACAATTGCTGAAGCGTATTGGAAAACCTGTCCTCGTTCACATCATTCAGACCCTCCTTGGTCTTTCGTTTTCCTAGCTTAGCCGTTGGCTGCGTACCCTCCTCAGCATCCTCATCCTTTTCATCTTCATCATCATCCTCTGCTTCTACATCGTCTTCATCGTCGGAGTTGAGGTTGGGAAGGCTCGCCCCCAGTCCCAAAGCCACGTCACTGACACTGGCTTCACCCAGTCCCGTCTCTCGGCTCATCTGCTCCTCGTCCTTGTCGGAGCGAACAGCCTCATAGGCAATATCGCAATAGTACCAAATAAGCTTCTTCTGGTACTTGTCCTTCCTGACAGAAGCTTTGGTTTGGGGATAACAATCGTTGGGGATCCGTGCCTGGTGTGGGTTTTCTTGTTCTCCTTCCGCATGCAGTATTTTCTGATAGCCTTGCGTCTGTCCCTTGGTTGGAGTCAGAGTCACCAATGTACATGTAAGACTGTGCAAATACGTACACACACACACACATGAACAGATACATGCATCCACCCGCTGAAGCATACATACATGCATACATACATGCATACATACATACATACATACATATACATACATACAAACATATACATACATACCCACAAATATACTATGTTCACGTGTGCACATACACATGTATCTTCTATACATGTCAATTAACCATCATGTATGCCCCTTTCCATACACATATGTATATACACATTTGCACACACACACACACACCTATACCTTTACATGCACAACCCATTCCTCCATGCTAGACGAATAATTGCAGCAAAGGAGCGAGGAGAATTTCAGTTCGTCTTTCATCATTTGGTCAGTGTAAAACCCAGATCTCGTCTTGGATTCCTTGGACCTGCTCTGCGTGTATGTGTGCTTCACCTTCTGCGTGAACAGCTCCTGCATGTGTAGGTCGAAGCATGAAAGAAAAGTCTCATGACCCCATGACATGCAACACATCTCCAGTCCTTCTTGCCGTCACACTCCAAAAGAACTTTTCGGAGCTCTCTCCGAGACGAGCCTCCTCGTTTCCACATCTTGTGGACCTGTTCTGGAACTTTGAGGCCACCCTTCCGATCGGGCTTGCAGCAACGTCGCAGCGTGGCTTCGAGCTTAGACAGTGCTTCTTTCGATAAGTTGTCCACGGACACTGCATCCTCAGATGGCAGGATTTGGGCTGGAACAGGAGGTGCAACGGATTCATCATCTTCATCATCATCATCATCATCAGAAGAAAGAGATTCTTTCTCGTCGGCGGTCGGGGTGTCGGTGACCTCCGGTTTGGGCTCCTGGCTTCATATACCATGACAAGTCTGCTGTACTACAGTGGCTTCATGTTCACTAATGCGACCGGACCTTCAGTGGCGTGCCGTAGATATCCTTGTCCTTAGAGAGGATGCCGAGGATTGGAGTTGAACATTGACAGCATGCAAACCAATATCCAAACAACGACTGGTCGATGTTAACACATTAGTGCATGCCGTGCTTCAGCAGGGTGCCAGTCCTCCTCGGCAGAAGAAACCTCGATCATGTTGTGTAGTGCGTACTGCAGCATGTTGTCATCCTCGTTCTCGGAGTCGGACCGAGGTGCTGGAAGAGTCAAGACTTCTGCGGGAGGCTCGGCACAAGCTTCGTCAAAACTTGAAAGCAGGGACTTTCGTGGTGTCGCCTTCTTGGGCGTCTGTTCTGGGGCCTTTAGTGGGGTCCGTCGCTTCAGGGCAGACTTGCGGGTCGAAGCTTGGGGGCTCGACGGGGGCTTGGGGGTCGCAGGTTTGGTGCTCGAAGACGGCACAGGCTTTGGGGTAGTGTTTCGTGCTGGGTGTCGAGGGCTTGGGTGTCGAAGCCTTGGGTGTCGAAGCCTTTGGTGTCGAAGCCTTTAGTGTCGAAGCCTTCTTTGGTGTCCCAGCCTTCGGTGGGACTGTCGTAGCCTGGGGTGTCGAAGCCTTTGGTGTCTTTGACTTACTTGGGGTCCCAGGTTTGCCGCTGAAAGTCTTCGGCGGGGGTGTCGAGGCCTTTGGTGCGGAAGGTGGCTCCGACCCTCCCCAAACATCCTGGGCATCTTCCCCCTTGTCAACCACTCGCTCTAGGCCTGAGGAGGCAGCCCCAGCAGTAGGCCTGGGGCTCTGAAAACGGATCGTTCGGGGGAGGCTTCTCGGGTGTCCCCTTTTCCTGCCCTAGATCATTATCCTCGGCAGCAGTATCAAGCTTTCCTCGTTTCGACTTCTTCTTTCGAAGCCGGGGCTTCTTGCTGGGAGGCTCTTCAGCCTCCTCGAGATCATCAGCTGGCGTTGTCAGCTGCTCCTGCTCACGACGAGCCTCCAGGGACTTCAGAAGTTGTCTTGCATCCTGGAGGCAGCATCAGGGATGAGGTCATGGATGATTGATTGTTTGGGCTACTTAATAGAGATGTAACCCCAGCATAATTATCATGTCCTCGAGTTGCTCTTCGATAGACTTGGGCTCCTCCTTCACAGCCTTTGCTGCATTAGCCTTTGGCTTTTTTCTCGGCATGGTGTAGAGGCCCTGTATTGGGAATTCCATTAAAGTCATGAAAGCTTCCGGTTTGGGCCACCATGTTGCTTTCGGGCTTCGCTTTTCCCATAGGGGTCTCGGGTATACGTGGTTTCGGGTGTCTGAGGGTTTTACAAGCTGTGGTGGAAGTACAGGATCACTTGTAGAAGTTGTAAGCAATATATAAATCCTAATATCCCCGAGGCGAAACCCAAACCCGAAGCTGAGTCATGCTGCTCACACTGTGGTGGGTGCTTAAGGTGGGTGCTTAAGCAAGGGCTAAAATACGGTTCTATATATACACATATTAATTCTTAATGTTATAAAACCTGCTTAATAGACCTATCTACCTGTATATATATATATATATATATATATATATATATCAAGTCATATCTGGATCCATCTACATGCACAAATATATGCGAGTATGTATATATATATATATATATGTATGTATGTATATATATACATATATACATATATATATATACATATATATATATATATATATACATATATAGTTATTCCATACGTCTATATATATATATATATATATATACATATATATATATATATATATATATATACAGATACTCGCATATATTTGTGCATGTAAATGGATCCAGATATGAACTACACATATAAGCTCAGGTCCCTGACCCTTTTAGGGTTTACACTTTCTAGGGCATTCTAGGGTTACCGGGTCCTTGGAAAACCAGGCACCTGGTCTCCACCATTTCTGGAACGTGCCCTTCTGGAACATTCTGCAATAGATCCTGGCGACTGCATTTATTCGCCTCGGATCCATGCAAAGAGAAGCTCTGCAGCAATGGTTCTAGTAAGATCTATCGATTGCAATCAAGCGACTTTATCTTGTAGACGTAGACGGAAGATTTCTTCGCCAGACGAGCAGGATGAAATACCAAAATAGCTCGGGAGTTCGAACGCAGCCGGTGTTTCCTTAAGTGCATTCGCCCCTGGATCCAGAAATTGACCCGAAACACTCTGGCTCGGGAGGCCAACTGCACCCACCGTGGATGCTGCTGCAGGAGCCCCGATGAGGGGAGCTCGGCCGTCCACGTGAATCCCAAAGCCTGTGCCAGGAATAATGCCAGGGCTAGCCTCGGATAAGGATTCTTCAGGCAAAAGTATAGAATGATCGTAATAGTGCTGAGTTGCTTGTCGGCCATTTCATATCCGTCAATAGATCTTGCGTGGATAATGCTGCCCGGCTTGAGCTTCAGGATAACAGCCAACATAAACCTCAGGTGGCGGCACAAACCTACTATTGTAACACTGCAATCGGACTCTCGAACTCCATGCTAGCCGTGACACATAAAGTTCACCGAGTCTGGCCCCCATCGAGCCGAAGCCACTGCTAAACCCTTGGCCTTCATCCTGGTGCTCACCATTGTATGGTGAACAAAGAATTCCAGAGCATCAAACTCCTGCACGGGGCCAAAGAAGCACTGCTACAGAAGACAATCAGCCAAACACTCCGAATGTGTTCACACATCAACCGGGCCCACCCCACCTGAGAAAAATCAAGGTCCATGTTGCTGACAATGTTGACGATCACCATCAGTATCTCAGCCAACAGGGGTGAAACCGAGCTTATACAAGAACAACTGTTAGGCTAAGCCACACATAGAAACTTACGACATGTATGACTAGATATACAAACTAGGGGCATATGGTGCTCCATTGTCTCGCAGGATCTGAAGAATCGATACTCGCCGATCATCAGCAAGGACCATGGCGATCAGCGGCTAGGCTCTCCGATGGTCACAAGGTTGAAGACAACACACACGAGTCCATGCGTGCAACCTGCTTGCTGTCACTGTTTGCTTTCATCCCTGAGACCTTCTTGTTCAGTAACAATGTCAGATTTCTAAGACCGAGCCCAAACCTCGTAAACCCACTGTGGAAATGCAGGCACCGTAGCTGTAACGAGTTCTACACGATTGGAAAGGCAAGCCTGAAGCTTTACAGCACCGGCAACAACCCCAAGCCCCATAATAGCCTTCACTGCACCGTGAAGTACAATACACGAAATTTATAAACGATAACAAGCCTCAAACCCTATAACCCAGACCTGAACTATATAAGCCGAGTCAACTTTCCTATGTCATAGCAATTTTAGGGCAGGACCCAAAACCTACGCAAACCTAAACTCTAGATTAAGGTACATGCCACCCACAAACCCATCCGGTGGGGCACGTTTCGGCTTCCCCTTGAGGAACTTCACCATGTAGCCCAGCCTGCCACGGGCAAGTCGAGCTAGCTTTGTTACTGCTTGCAGATGCTCAGACAACAAACAAAAGGGCTGCAAGCATCGGCGTTCTTTTGCGGACAGTCTGCCCAATGATCAGCACTGGCAGCTCGGCCACAACAGCAACACCCATCGTATCTTCTAAATCTCGAGATCAAATGAAGCCATGCGAGTAGCACCGTTCTGCGTGGAGTTGCATCGGAGTTTCTGAAGGGCTATAGGGCTTATAAGTCTTAGGGCTTATACACAGGGTTCTAAAAAGTCGTATGATATAGTGTTGTAGACTATAGATCTTGTTTGAATATAGTTTGAAAAGAATCGTTAGGCCTAGGTTCCACTCCAAGCTAGACAGGGTTGCAAGCATCCAATGCAGAGTCTATGGTGCCATCGCATAAGCAAGCCCCAGGCTAGACCAGAAGTGGCGGCACGTGCTCCGGCAGCTTACTGTGCGGAGCTCAACTGAAATCGCATCGGGTGACGAGTGAGAGCTGGAAGCCCATATCATTGATTTTCTACATTGCACAAACTCATACCCGGTGCGGACCCAGAGATCTGTGCTTCGGCTGTGACAACAACCAAAACACTCCCTTACAGAAGCTATTGCACATGTAGTCATGTAGTCCAAAGTGAACCACTGAAAGAAGCAAGCACAGTTCTCAAACAGTTGCAGGTCTGGGTTTGCGGGGCTTGTAGTTGGGATCTCGGCACTTCGAGCAGCCCCCGGCTCGCCAACGGCATTTGGGACAGCCGAAAACCTTGTCCGTAGCAGCATCGTTTGCAACTGGACCGCCTGCATCCTTCTTATTCTTCTTAGAAGTTCCTTTGGCCTTGGCCTTGGCATCCGGTTTGTTGTTCTTCGGCAGCACCGAAGACTCAGCAGCAGGAGCCTTACCCTTCTTAGCAGGTTTAGCTGCCTTCTTTGGCTCGGGCTTCTCCTTGAGGTGTTTCTTAATCACAGTTTTGCTGGATTTGCACGTGCCCTTGCCGTTGCCCTTGCTCTTCTTTGTTGCACCCTTTCCTTTACCCTTTCCCTTGGCCGCTGCAATAGCCGCCTTCTTCGCACTTCTCATCGACCTCTGCATCTGCGGATCAACAAGATCAGCCTCCTTCGGGCCATTCTTGTCATTGTCCTATAACAGGGATGCTGCTGATTTATACAGAAACTGAAGCATCATCTATGAAGTGATTTGGATACTTTCACCAAACAAGCTCCTGCGATGTCAAGCTCTCTCGACTGCCACTCGGCGTGCTTTTCAAGGTGCTCGCGGGAGATGGAAGATCCAGGATGTTGAGAGGCTGGGTTTCCAACTGCACAGGGATAAATTAAGTAACAGCGACACCATTTAAGGCATGAAGTGCTCATTCGGACTATAAGACTTATACAGCCGTGCAGAATATGATGCCTGGGACGGATCGCAGGTGCTTTGCGTTGATCGGCTCTTCTTGGACAAGCCTTAAATCATGAAAGCAAACATTTATTGAATTCTGAGAAATACAACAAACGGGGAGGAGTAGGATTAGACAGGGTTATATTATATAGGCTTATATTAGGGTCGTTATATAGGCTTAACCTAGACGGTTGAAGAAGGAGAACCCGTAATATCATCCAAGAGGCTGGAAGCATCAGAAGTCGATGGGGATGTCGATGGACTCTTTCGTTTCCCATCATTCGGCCTTATGTTGTCAGCTGCAAGCAGACGGGTCAAACATCAACAGCAGTAAGCTTCATCCAGGTGCCGGTGATTGTTTCGGAAACATGACTTTGTAAGGTTCGGGCTGGAGAAGCTTCAGCTCAGAAATCTGAGCAAGAACTTTCTTAAGCTCTTTCTTTTCCTTCGTTTCCGAAGAGCCCACAAAAAGCACTTCCTCCTCAGCGGCTGCTGTCTTCGCTTGAAGTCGCCTTACTGGTGTCACGAGGGCCTCGACGGGCTTCAACTTCTTAAGCTGGGGAGGCTTTTCAGGCTTTTCAGTCTTTTCCTCCACTTCTACACACTCATCATCCTCCAGCTCTGCTTCCTCCTCTCCTTCCTCTCCTTCCTCTCCTTCCTCTCCTTCCTTTCCTTCCTCGCATACCTCCTCCTCCTCCTGCTCCTCGTCTGCTCGCTCTCCCTCTTCTGCCTTCTGTCTCTCATAGATCTGCTTGACACAACCTTTCAGCTTTCGGGCAGGAGTGGGCAGCGTATTCCGGAGTTCCCGGATGAGCTCGAACAGCTTCTGGACTGCCTCGCCCTTGGTCACATGCACTTCATGTTCACACAACTTCCGGAATCCGAAAAGACATTGTGTCATGCTGTGTCATGCAGGCTCTCAGCATATTAATGGCAAGTGTCGGCAGGTGTTTGCCCTCGCTTGTGGCAATCAGCTTCACGTCTCAGGGCATAGGAGTACAACTTCCGAAGGCCCCAGCTGTCCTTGTAGATGCGGGAGGGAGTCACATCCCACCCCTGGTTCTCATAGAACTGCTCTACCTCGGGTCATCGCAGAATGAAAGCAAACACAAAGTCATCATATGTGCGGGACTCAAACACCAATACTGTGATCGTTCAATGTAATGCCAGCAAGTTGCAGCCTTTTGAAGCAAATCGATCGAGACCAAAGTAAGCTGCTGCAGGTGCTCAACCATAAGTCGCACCATCTGACAGTTAAATGTCAAAGCCTGTGCACCCGGCTCACACTCCCTCTCTTCTTCCTCCTCCCAGCGTAGCCACGGCATGCCCTTGGCTTGCCGGCTCTTGCTAAGCTTCAGGTTCTGCCAAGCTTTCGTAAGCTTGGCAAAGCGAGCAGCCATTGCTGCTAAGGCAACCCACGAACTACAAACCAGAGCCCTGAGTCTCGACCCAAACGAATGTTCACGACAGCGATGCTTTTGATGCTCATGCTCAAGGATGCACCCAGCAAGCACGAGCAGACCAAACATTCGGAATCGCGTGGCTAGGAGTCCTGAGGATGTATGGGGAGTGTAGAATTATTTAGGGTAGCAACATAAACTGAGTTAGCAGCACCCGAAAGGAAAGATGATGGCCTCCAGCATCATGCAGCTCCATGACCCATCCAGCTCGTCCGACCTGTTTGGGTGCTTGGCTTGCGGCAGCTTCAAGGTCTTTCGGGCTGGGCTTTAGGTTCGGTTTCCCCTGCCTCCAGCGTGCATTCAAAGCCAGGGCGTGATGTCGATGAGGTCGAAGGGTCCTGGGGATTGTTATTTGGAGGTTTGCTGGGTCTTGGGGCCAAATAGAATTGGGCCAACTCTAAAGTCTTATGATCGGCTCATGCCAAGGCATTTTACAGACAAGCCCACGAACCTTTTAATTTATGCCATCGTGCAACCCATTCAGAAACCCAAGACTTCAGTAACGACGGAATCAAAACCCTATATAGCTTTTCGATCCCTGATTGTCACCCTGGCCCCGGCACTCCTGCATCCACGAATCTTCGCCAGGCGAAACACGATGCGACATTTCCGGCTGCGGAAAATCTCGAAAGCTTGGGGTGTTGCAGGGCTTTGAGGGATATAGGGCTTTGTGGGTGTACAGGGTCTTATATTATGGGTCTCTCTTATCAGGAGCTTTAAGCTCTGACGTGTGGGTTTTCCAGGTTGGATGGATCGCCCGGGCTTTATCGAAAGCTTGCTACTTGACCATGTGTATTGACATATACCAGAAAGGCACATGTACGGGCAAATTAAGCGACTGAAGGTAAGTATTTGTAAAAGTAGCTACCATATATGGATGATAAACTATCGCAACCTTTCAGAAAAGAGGCTTTCGAGCCTGCAGTTGCAGGAACTTCCCGTGGTGGCCTAAATTATTGCGACTGCGAGTCATGGCATCAGTTGCAAGTTTTGTAGGCAACTTTAGCGCTCCAGGTATATGGTGATTCGGAATCGCCAAATGAGCGGGGTTGTTTAAGACGTAACATGAACCGTTATCGCCAAATGAGGGTGCGCGTTTATCATGTATGTTGAACCGTTATCGCCAATTAAGGGTGGTGTGTTTAAGCTATAGGCTGACCCGGGATTACCAAATAAGGGGGGGGTGCTTACCGCTTGCAAGTGCGTTTGCAAATGGGAGGGGCTGCGCCCCCCCGCAACCCCCCCGGCTTTCTTCAGCCCCGTAGTGAACTTGCTTTAGCGAACGTCGTGCCAGCAAGAACGCTTTCTGGCCATCATTGGCGATTGGTCGTAGCAAGTCAACCGCCTAACATATATGAGACGTTCCACAGCCCGTCCGAGGGGCCCAACCCCCTCCCCCTGCTTTATTTTTGGGCCGCGGTGAATGGTTTTCGCCGAATGAGAGGGTCTTGTTATCGCCGAACGCGGGCGCGTGTTAAAGATATCTGGTGAACCGGAATCGCCGAATGAGGGAGCGTGTTGAAGATATGATGAGCCGTTATCACCAAAAGTTGGGCCGTGAACGGTCATTGTCGACTGAGGGGCCGTATCAAAGATATATGGTGAACCGGAAAGGGGTGTGTCTAAGATTTTTTGCATAATCTATGGTGAACCGGAATCGACAAATGAGGGCGCTTGCTTAAGATGTGATGAACCGCCGGTCCTCTTGCAAATGCGTTTGCAAGTGGGGGGGGGCTGTGCCGCCCCCCAGACCACCCCCCCGCTTTCTCAAACCCTGTTTTTCTTTAGCGAACTTCGTACCATCAACAACGCTATGGCCATTTGCGATGGTCTGTTGAATTCTGTACATAGGAACGCCCCACACCTTTGGTGAGCCCAGGCTACGGTATAGTATTGTATAGCTGTATACTATGTGACCGATGCAGCGCCTTTGGTTCAAGAGTAAAAGCGTGACCGCTCAGGGTTTTACAGTTTAACTTGGTAGCGGAGCAAGGAAGCCTGAAGATCCAGGAAACCTGTGGGCCGAAGGAAACCGGATTGGAACCGGAAGAAGTACACGAGGATACCTGGAAACTGGACAGTAAATCTTGGAATTCGCCATGAAGGTGATCATGGAGAAGAGGTACCAGGACCTCTTGCTATTTGTGGTTGGATTCTGTATGAGTATCACGCTGAGCCAAGGAAGCATTCAGGGAACAAGTTGTTTGCGGATGAACATGTCTCACCTTGTTATTCGACCTCAGCCGTTTACCCTCGAAGAGGAAATTTCGGATTGTGTATGGGATCAATTGTATCCCCGAGTATGGGAGAACGATCGGAAGAAGGATCTCTTGTCCCAGCGGCAGGAACTATGGAACTCAAAGACAGTGAGATCTTCAAGGATGAACCTCACCAGAAAGTATCTCGGGTTACGGAACACGAACCGTTGCCGAGAGTGGCAAGGCCTGTACATGAAGATGTCATGGTGGACCGGACTGCGGAGTTGGAAGAAATGCGGCAAAGTGCAGAAGAGAGGCGAGCTACCTTGGTGGAGCAAGCTAACCTCCTGCAGACGCCAGGAAGGAAAGCTGAAAGTACTCCAGCAAAGACTCCAGGTACAACTGGAGGAAAGTCGCGAGAAGAAAAGAAGAAGGAGAAGAAGACTGCCAAGAAAGAAGCCAAGCAAAGCCGTAAGGCCGAGAAGGCTAGGAAGAAACAGGAAGAAGAAGCCACCAGTCCTCAAGGTGTTCGACGTAAGTTGGATGAAGCTATGGAAGTGGCAGGATCGATTGAGAACGTCATGTTGCTTGAGAAAGAGTATAAGAGATTCAGACTTGACGGAAAGTATCAACCCCCCTTCCTCAGTATCTACAGCCGGATGTTGCAGAACAATCAGAAATTCAAGCCCAGATCTTTCTATGATCCCCCAGGAAAGGATCAAGAGACAGAACAACTTGAAGCTCTTAAGGAGGAAGAAGAGAAGAAGTCCGAGGCAGAGTCTCGGAAGAGAAAATTGGCCGAGCTGGAGGAGCAAAAGCGGATCTTGGAAGCTGAGACAAAGGAGAAGCAGCAAGCACTGGAGGAAGAAACCAAACATCTTCGCGCAGTGGAAGAATCGGAGCGTATGGCTAAAGCACTCCAGGAAGCTAACAAGCCGCCAGCCAAGATCACGGTACCTGAAGCAGCACTGGATTCGGCGGAAGAATGGTACCGCAACAAAGCCCTTGAAGTCGTGGGCAAGCTACGAGCTCGTAAAGGCGAGC
The DNA here is from genome assembly GCA_905221615.1 of Symbiodinium sp. CCMP2592. Lineage (NCBI taxonomy): Eukaryota > Dinophyceae > Suessiales > Symbiodiniaceae > Symbiodinium > Symbiodinium sp. CCMP2592. The sequence continues at coordinate 525,389 of CAJNDT010006047.1, forward strand.
AAACGGAGAACGCTCGTAAGGCCGAGGAAAGTTGGCTTCAAGCTTGCAGGAATGTGGAGAAGGCTCAAAGTGGATTTATTGTGGCATCGGAAAGGCTGCAAAGTGCTATGGGACAAGCCCTTAACATTGCAGTACGCCACGGAGAAGAAAAGGGTCTACTTCAGATCTTGCAATCCATCCACGATGGAACCACGCAGGCACCAGAGCCAGCTGAACCCGCTGTTAAAGCGATGCCAAAGAAAATGCCCAAGTTGGGAACGGAGACTCAGGCTGGACAGGAAAAAGAGAAGAAGCTTCCAGAGCAGAGAAGGTCTGGAAAAGGGAAGAAGCAACCGCCTGAGGAAACCCCAGGATGGGAGTGGACAGAAAGAATTTATGAAGAAGACATCGACGAGAATCGCCCTCTACGAAGCGGAGAAGAGTATTTACCTGGGTCCGAACCTTTTAGTCCTACTTGGACAAAGGAGTTGGTACAAATCCTTTCTGGATTGGCTATGCGCGGGATTGGAGAGAAAGACGGAGAGTATCAGCCCCTATGGGAGTTCCCTTGGCAGATCAAGTCGTATGAAGACTATGATGCAATCCAAGCCCAGCTGGAACCGTACAGCGTACGCCTCATTCCGTCTCGCCGCGAGTGTAAAGGTGCTGGACGCTTCGCGGAGGTATGGAGTATGCACCCAGCCGGAAAGGGTCGTTTGGACATCGAGCCAACGGAGACTACCCGGCGCCGTACTGTGTACGGGAGCTTACCTCCAGGAAAAAGCTTGTGCTCGCTATGCTGGCATGGAGGACATTGGAAGAAGGAGTGCAAGTACCGCCAGCTATGCTTTTGCCTGTACGAGCCGATGCTCACGATACTGGATCGCGGAAACAAGACGAGGCGACTGTATCCGATTCGAGGAATCACTCGTCCCGGATTCCAAGGAGATACTACGAATCCGTACAAAAGGTTTCTCCCGATGCTCGCTCTTTGCGACTTTGGGAGTATGTCCAGGGAAGTCTCGGAGAGTAACAAGCGATACTGGAAGCAGGCAAAGGATGAAGGAGATTTTCCAATTCTGTATCGAGAAGAGCAGGCCAGCCGGAAGAAGGAAGCAAGCCAGTCAGCTACAGCAAAGAAGAAGACCAAGCCAGAGAAGCCCAGCATCTGGACAGCCAAGGAGGATGAAAAGAAGGTGGTGGTTTTGGACGAGCCTAGCCCGGAAGCACCAAGCCGAGAGGAGCTTCGGCAGAAGTACGAAGAGCACCACAAGGCCAAGCTACGCAAAACGTTGGAGTCGCGTGAAGCAAAGAAAATCTTGGATGCCCCGGAAGCGGATGCAGGAAAAGATCAAGAAGTTCCAAAGGAAGCCGTTCCGGAAGAACCTGAAGTACCAGAAGCACCCGCAGTGCCAGAAAAGACGCCTGTCAGGGACACCATGGACGAAGCAGGCAGTGACAGTAAGATGTCGGATGAAGCCAGCGAAAGTGAATCCCCTGTGGAGAATTCGGAGTCGTCGGAAATCGACGAACCAAAACGCCGTAAGACCGCTAAAGAAAAGCAGCAGGAAGAAGCTGGAAGAAGTGAGCCAGCAGAGCAGATCGATAAGAATGATCTGTGAGGCGCTTGAGCAACTCGCTGCCCAGTGTACGAAGTTGCGCGCAGCAAACGCTGTGCCTGTACTGATAGCACTTCTGCTCATCTGGAGTTGCGGAAGAATGCAAAAAGGAGTGACACACAGCAGGGATGCCGTCACCCATCTACCTTGTATGCGAAGGAAAGTTAACCGGATGCATAGTATTCGTTGGAGACGTAAAGTGAGTGGATGCAAGCGGAAATTCAGAGCAATGGTACTTGTTTGTTTGCTTGTCAGGACGGAAGCTATGCAAGGACCTCAAGCCGCACAACCATCATCAGCCGCCGGAGTACCAGTACAAGATGGAGCAGATGGAGATGGATTAGGCATGGTACCTACTCAAGAGATACTTGGACAATTGGTCCAGAATTCCAGAGTCACTACAGAAGCTATTCACCAGCTAGTTACCTATTCTGGAAACCAAGGAAATACAGGAAGTTCGTATGAAGGAATACTCTCTAAGGCATTGGAAGGTGCAGTGAAGATGTTGGGAAGACCACCATCATTTGGTGGAGGTAAAACCGATGCACAAGATTTCATGGACTTCAAAGAACAACTTTATAATATTCTTGCGTATGCGGAACCCAAGTATTCGGATGCCTTCAAGAACTTGGACTTGGAGAAGTTGGGAGATCATGAAGTACTACCAGCTACTTTCTCGGATGAAACGTATCAGACTATGTCAACGAAGCTGTACTCGCTATTGAATTCTTGGTTGTCAGGAACCACGAAGCAGCATGCACGAGATCCCAGTATTGCTGGATCCCGGAATGGATTTGCTTTGTGGAAATCATTGCTGAGGATGTATCAGCCGAGTACGAGAAGTCGGAGTCTAGCTTTGATGCAAGCGATTCATGGATACCCAAACTTTTCACCCGGACTAAGTGCTGTGGCACAGATTTCGAAGCTGGAAGAACTAGTCAAAGACTATGAGAGATGTAGTGGAGTGAGCTACCCTCGAGAGATTCTCCTGTCGACTCTCTTGAGATGTATCCCTAGTCCTCTGAAGGAACACATCCATCTTCAGCTTACGGATAAAACAACATACAGCCAAGTCAAAGAAAGCGTACTAGTCTACGAGCGGACTACGAGAAGTTGGATGCCGAACCAAGTATATCAACCCCTTGAATCAGGACATGGTCAACAGTACCTAGGAGCAGTAGAGAATGCCCCTACTGGTGGAGGACATCAAGCAATGGAAGTGAACAGAGTAGAGTACAAAGGAAAAGGATGGAAAGGAAAAGGCGGAAAAGGAAAAGGCAAGAAAGGCTATGGCAAGATGTTTGGAGGATTCGGAGCCATGCAGGCAGGTAGAGGATTCAGCAGGTTTGGTCGAGGTAGAGGAAAAGGCAAAGGCCGAGGTAAAGGTAGAGGAAAAGGTAAAGGTAAGAAAGGTGGAAAAGGCCGGAAAGGCAAAGGAAAGAGTAAAGGAAAAGGAAAGAAAGGAAAAGGAAAACGACTTGGAAGGACAGTTTGTAGACTTTGTCATCAGGAAGGACACTGGGGAAATGAATGCCCCAACAGACATTCTGTTCGTAACGTGGAAGCCGAAGAACAGTCCCAAGCGGAAGTGTATCCCAACAATCCACCGAACCAAGAACCTTACTCAAAGCCTAATGTGGTCGAAACTGGTAGTATTCGCCAGACGACGAGCCGACCGGATCCAAGGATCGTCACCCGGAGAGTAGGAGCGTCAAGTGGATCAAGTGGATTCAACCCAAAACCATTTTACCACATAGCTACGCCGCCGGAAGAATATCCGGAGACCTTTCCAATCAACTCAGAAGATGAGTCGGACATTGACATCACGTATGTCAACACCATCCGTATGGTTCGAGATGTTGCAGATGAAACTGCAGAAGGTGAGGAAGTCACCAACCCATTTTTCGGTGAACTACCCAGTCCAGGTTTTACAGACTCAGATGAGGAACTTGGATCAGGAGAACCTACTGGAATTTGCCAAGGTTGTGGTACACGCTTGGAACCGGTGTGCAAGCCAGTTGCGCCACCGACAGAGTCTGGAATCCCACGAGTACCAGAACATTATCCAGGAGAAGAACACTATCTTAGGCAACAGAGGAAGCTGAAAGGTGAAAGGAAACCTTACGACAAGAAAGCTATCGATGACGCGGTGAAGCGAGAGAATGAGTGGATCGAGTCTCACCTCAAGGCGATGGAGGAGAAAAAGGAGACCGAGACTGATAAAGTTCGAATGGTTCGTGAAGAATTTCATGATGTAGCAGAGTGGTATGTGATGGATGCAACGGATGAAGACGGAGACTGGTTTGTTGTAGACAACCACGAAGTAGTTCGAGCAGTTCAAGTAGAAGAGACTGTACCCGAAGAAGCACTTGAGATTATCATTTTGGATTCCTAGTTTGTTACCTAGGTCACATCCGAAAGCGACACGCATGAACGCAGGAACAACGGGTATCATGCTAGAGGATGCCCAAGGGAATGCAATTAGGTCAGCAGGAATGGTCACGGCAGTGATCGCAGTGGAACAAGGAGAGGACCTGTTGGACAGCCCCTAGTATTTCAGAAAGCTTTATTGTAAGCGATGCGACAAACATTCTGTTGTCGATGGGAAGACTGCTGAAGAATGGCTGGAAACTGGAGTATCAGCCAGATGTACCTGAGGGTGAGAAAGCTCTTAGTGTTCAGTGGAACCTTACAGTGTCGTCAATGGTTTTAGTTAGCCCAGATGGAAGAGCAACCGCGAGGATCTTTTACAAACGGAACAGTTGTTGTTTGTTAGGTAGATTATCTGTTGTTGGAAATGATCGTAATACCCGTTGGACGGGAGGAACAAGTCGGAGCGATGGAAGCTCACGAAGTAGCACTGACAGTAGGACTGCAGTGGAGAGGAGCGTCACCGTACGTATTCCAAGCTATCTACGGGAACTGTTGGACAGTACACCCAGTGGAAATTGGACGATCATGGAAGACGGTACACCGTTTATTTTGTATCAAGGAACGACTTTTATGGATCCGAAGGATGCTTTCCCAGGATGGAAGTACAGGACGACAATGATATCAGAAGGAGGAAGTGATTGGTCTCTAGTCGAGTTGTACTCGGACTATGGTTCTATCAGGAGCCACAATGTGGAAATTACAGAGTGTCATGGAAGACCAAAGAGGATCTGTGTTATCCTACATGCAGTGAGTGGAAACTTTTTCACTTTCTGACGAGACTTTGAAGCGACCATGGTCTCAAGAGGACCAGAAGCACCTTTCGCTAGAGGTGAAGGAAGAGTTCCAGAAGAACTGAGTACACCGGTGGTACCGGTAAGTATCGCCCCTGGAAGGAGCGAAGGAGTATTGGGACCAACCTACGATGGAGACGGAAATCCGTTGTCAGAGTTGGAGATGCAGAAATCTGCACAGAAGCTAAAGAGCGAAGAGAGAGAGAGAGAGAAAGTACGAGTGGAAGCAGAACCGTACAAACCCTCGGAAGAAGAGCGACTTGCTCATGAAGCCACACACCTACCTTTTGCTCATTGGTGTGAGTCATGCGTAGAAGCCAAGAGTAAGCAGGATCACGAAAAGAAGAATCCCGAAGCAGGAAAGGACTCAGTGGGAGTGCCTTATCCCATAATTCAGTTGGACTTTATGTTCCTACAAGGAAAGGACACACCAGCATTAGTAGGAATCTGTTCATGGACAAGGATGTCGGTTGTGATCCCTGTATCTGGAAAGCAGACGGAGAGAAAGACCGTGGAGAAAGTGTTGAAATGGGTACACAGTCTTGGACACTTGGAGGAAGTCGGATTTGTTGGAGATTCGGAAGAAGCAATGTTATCACTGATAGCTGCAATCGTGGAAACTCGAAGAAAGATGAACCGAAAAACACACGATCAAAATAGCAAGCCGTATCAGAAAGGAAGAACGGCAAGAGTGGAAAGGTTTATCCAGACGGTGAGGAACCAAACAGTTTGCTTGGTACGAGCAGCCGAAAGAAAGCTTGGTATAGAGATTCCCGAAGGCCATGCAGTGTGGGCCTGGGGATTGTGCCATGCGTCATGGTTGCTGAACAGGTACCACAGACACGCCGCGATAGGGTCAACCCCTTACGAAAGTGTCGTTGGTAGACCTTACCTTGGGAAGATTGCCCCATTCGGAGAGTATGTGTATGCGCTGAAGAAACCAGAGAAGAAAGGAACAGCAAATTGGATTGGAGGAATCTATCTTGGTAAGAACTCTCAGGATATGCACTTGGTAGGAGTTGAAGACGGAATCTTGGCAACAGGATCTGTAAGGCGAATCGCCACTGGATGGAGAAAGGAACCAGTACTGAAGCTGAGTGTAACTCCATGGAACCCCAAGAAGCCAAAAGGAACGTATACCAGACAGCCGTTACCAGCCCCAGCATTGGCAAGTATCGCAGAGGAAGAAGGAACAGCACAGGAACCCGTAGTTCGTGCGGAAGATCGAGGACAGTCCCAAGAGGAACAGGTCGAGGAACTGTTGGATCTGTTAGACACAAGCGAAGCCTCAAGCGGAGGCAGGGCCTCAAGCGGAGGCAGGGCCTCAAACGGAGGTATGACCAGCACGGGATCTAGTTCCCATTCCCGGAGTTCAAGTTCAATGCAGGACGCACCACCTGGAGAACCAGAAGGACGTGTCAGTGACGATACGTTGTTAGAAGACCTCAGGAAGAGAGCTGTAGAAGGAGGACAGGAAGTAGAAGGATCGCCGAAGAAGTCACGAGAAATGCCATCATCACCATCATCGCCCTCAAGAGGAATCTACCCGCCATTGTTCGCAGGCAGGGTATCTCAGGAAGATGATCCCTTTCACTGGGATGAACATGAGGATCTCACAGCAGTAGAAGGAGAAGACGTAGAGTATGAAGATCTAATGGAAGAAGAGATGGAAGAAGTTCCAAAGAACGACCAAGGAGAAACACCACCCGAACTAAGTCCAGAGGAACTGGATACCTTGGATCAGGAAGCAGCCGTGGAAGAATTGAATCGCCTCAGTAAGCTAGGAGTAATCGAGGAGTTCATGGAGGCGAACGCAACAGGTGATGAAAAACGCATGGATTTGCGTGAAGTTTACGACTGGAGGCATCGTGACGGACGCTGGAAAAGACGGTGTCGTATAGTGGCCAGGGAGTACAGGGCAGGTGCGAGCAGCACAGCTGAGACATTCAGCCCAACGGCAAGCAATGCCGCGTCGCGCCTAGTCTTGTTGTTACACCTGGTGTACAACTGGGTCGTAGTCGTACTTGATATAAAGGACGCGTACCTCCAGGTCCCGCAGCAAGAAGAGGTGCTAATCACAATTAGTGATTGGATGAAGCGAGCCGCGAACCTGAAAGAAGGAATAGTGTGGAGGCTCAAGAGATGCTTACCCGGTCAAAGAAACGCCGCAACAAGGTGGTATGAACATTTGCGGAGTATACTTGAGAAACTTGGATTCGTGTTCTCAGTACATGTACCCGCATTAGCTAGACACACCACAAGGAAGCTGTGTATCTCTATCCATGTAGATGACGAGCTACTAGCAGGAGAAAAGGAGGAAACCATTTGGTTGGTAGAAGAATTGGAGAAAGTATTCAAGGTGGAGAAAGAAGGACCATACCCAGCGAATGGAGTCGGAAGTGGAGAAGAGATGCGATATCTCAAAAGGAAGTATGTCTTCACCCGAGAAGGAATTGTTGTCCAACCGAATGAGAAGTATGTTCGGAAGCTCATTGAGTTGTATGACCTTGGAAAGTTAAAGAGTAAGGCCACACCAGAGCATGTGGATCTGGTGAAGGAAGACCGGACCAAGGAGTTGAGTGCTGAAGAGACAAAACGGTTTAGATCTGGACTCGGATCTATTTTGTACCTTGCACAGGACAGGATTGACATTCAGTATGCCTCAAAGTGTTTGGCATCAAGTATGTCGAAGCCGACGTTGCAGGCACTAAAGTGTCTGAAGCACTTGATTCTGTATTTGAGTGGAACAGCCACAAGGGCTACTCTTTTACCGTATACCGAAATCGGAAGCCGGTTGATCACGAAGTTGAATGGCCAAGAAGACGAAGAAATTGCCAAGGATGCAGGACATGTGGTGGAAGCGTATTCGGACAGTGATTGGGCAAGCCTGAAAACCCCGGACAGAGCCCGAAGGAAGAGTACCTCATCAGGAATCATTGTACTGAACGGAGTGCAAGTGTTATCATTTTCTAGGACTCAGAAGGCCACATCATCATCAAGCTGTGAAGCAGAGTTGTACGCACTAAGTGGAACTTGTGGAGAAGCAATCCTCGTCGGAAGGCTATTTGAGTTCCTGGTAAACGCGCCTGTACGCGTGGAGATACGGTGCGATTCATCATCTGCACGACAGTGGAGTCAACGACGAGGAGTTGGACGTCTGAAGCATGTGGACGTTAGGCTGTGTCAACTGCAAGATTGGGTACGAGACAATCTTGTAAAACTTGGTACAGTGCGAACCGCGCTAAATGTAGCGGATCTGAACACCAAGAAGTTGTCATATGCCCGAAGGTCATTTCTACTGTATCACTTGTCTCAAGTAGAGTATGATGAAGAAGGAAACTTGGAGTATACTGGAGAGAAAGAGTATGAAAAACATGAACAAGAGAAGAAGTTGAAGGAGTATGTCGGAAGCGGACAAATCAAGAGTCTCATTAGGGCCATACAGGTATTTCATTTGATGAAGCCGATTACCGCAGTATTGCTCAAGGAGGAAGTATCTGACGCCCAAGTAGAGACCTGTGGAACCTTGGAAGAAGGTATGAGCGCCATGGATGGAAACTTCACGAAGTTTGAAGTTGGAATGATGGTATGCGTATTTTTACTCGCAGTGCCGTATGTTATCACGGTATGGACAAAGCTTGGAAGAATTTTGGAAAACCTGCGAGGTATTGGACGTGTGAAGATCAGTACGGGAAGCCGTGCACGTGTATATCACCGTGCTACCTGCTGGCATGCCCAAGGGTCACACAAGAAACCAGGCCGGTGGGTCTGGAAGGACGTACAAGAAGCTGAACAAGATGGCTTTAGGGCATGTTGGATTTGTTTCCCAGAGACGAAGCCAGAAGGAAGCTCAAGAAGACGCCGAGAGCGCGCAGAGCCACCGACCCCAGACGAAAGCGATGGGAAGTAATGGAGCTTGACTTTGAAGTAGAGTCAAATGGTGGATGCACAAAGAAGTGCTACTGGTGCGGAGTACGAAAGTGTACAAGGGAGAAGGTAAACCACCAGAAATGTTCTTGCACAGAATGCATCAAGACATATGCAACGGAACAATGGAGGAAAAGTTATGACAGAGCAGTAACGGAAGGAACGGGTAATGCCAAGGAAAAGGAAGAGACCCGTGTAACGGATGAAGTGGATCATGCCTGGAATGCCGGACAAAAGAGTGGCAATGGAAAAGGATCTTTGAAGAGACGTGGAAGAGCAGCGATGGGAACACCAGCAATCGTACACACAGAGAGTGTGCGTATGCCCATCATAAGTGAGGAAGACTACCGACGTGGTGGAAAAGTCACATCTGGAAGAAACAAGCAGGATGTGGAAACCCAGGAAGAACCGGAAAAGAAGAAAGAGCCGGAGATGATCGAGTACCGCGGAAGGATGATTACCGTGGAAGAGATGGGTAACAAGATGCTATCCCCAGAAGCACAGGAATCGTATGAGAAGTATTGCGAACAATGCAATGAGATGTATGACGCGTCAGAAGAACGCGCACAAGGATCGGAAATCCCAATGGACCTGTTTGGGAGTTCGAAGCCAATGGATGTAGATCCAGATACGCCGGACAGCACAGAACAGAGAACGTTGTTCGGAAGTCAGTAAGACCTACATCGTGTACGAGTATGAGGCAGAGAAGTGAGTGTAGGCAAGACTGAAAAAGTTTCACCTCGGAACGCACAGCAGCGAAAGCGCAAAAGAAGGAAGAGCGCTAACGCAGGAAGTTTGTGTGGAATGTTTCACTAGGACGAAGTACTTGTTACTGTACGAGTCAAGACAAGGACGGTCTGACACACCTCCTTAATTGGGGGACGGTCAAAAGGTGGGTTGCACGGAGTGTTTAACCCAAGGACTTGCAATGGCTAAGCCGATGCAGTCATGGGCGGAGGTATGCCCGACCAATGACCGATCGAAGTACAGCACAAGGACTTCGAGGCAGGGTGTTGAATTCTGTACATAGGAACGCCCCACACCTTTGGTGAGCCCAGGCTACGGTATAGTATTGTATAGCTGTATACTATGTGACCGATGCAGCGCCTTTGGTTCAAGAGTAAAAGCGTGACCGCTCAGGGTTTTACAGTTTAACTTGGTCGCAACAAGTCAAGCGCATAGCTATTCTGAGACTTTTCAAATCCCGTCCCAGGGGCCCAAGCCCCCTGGCTTTATGTTTGGGCCACGCAAGCTAAGATATATGGTGAACGGTTTTCGTCGAATGAGGGAGTGTTAAAGACGTATATGGTGAAGCAAAATTGCCAAATAAGGGGTGTGCTTCATATATATATATATATATATATATATATATATATATATGGTGATTCGGAATCGCCAAATGAGCGGGGTTGTTTAAGACGTATCATGAACCGTTATCGCCAAATGAGGGGGCGCGTTTATCATGTATGTTGAACCGTTATCGCCAATTAAGGGTGGTGTGTTTAAGCTATAGGCTGACCCGGGATTACCAAATAAGGGGGGGTGCTTACCGCTTGCAAGTGCGTTTGCACAGGGTTCCCGATGAGAACGTGCGTGGATGCCGGTAAGTTGCTGCGAAGCTGCCAAAAAAAGCAGAAGTGCGCGAATGTGAGGCCGTGGACAGGGTGTCTCATGAGCGCCGTGCACTATGTTGCATGTACATTTGGCCCATCCTTGTAACGTGTACAGGTTCTATAGAAGCTAAGCCCGAAAACCATAAAAAATACCAAAAAAAAGACCCAAAGCCAGGCCCTTTCTCGTGACTCTTGCAGGTTTTTTAGCATTCCAGCCCCGAAAACCACAAAAAATACAAAAAGAACCATAAAACATACAAAAAAAAAACCTGGACCCTAAGGGTTAGGTACCGGGGACCCACATGACTAAACGCAGAATCCCTGAGGCCCGGTCACCTGGTTCTACTGTTTAAAAGCGGCCCAGACGTCTCTGATCAGGAGTTTACCCTACTTAAAGGATCATGGGACTTAGCAAGTAGGTTATAATTGGGCTTATAAGTCCCCTAAGTGGGGTTATCCGAATTATAACCTACTTAGAACCTTACTTACTAAGTCCCATGAGCCTTTAAGTACCCCAAGGCCCCACAGTAGTTCCTTTTTGGGGTTCGTATATAGAATCCTGGAAGGTAATCCCCAACAGGAACTACTTTACTTTGGGGCCTCTGGGCAAGGATGGTAGTTATGTAGGTTACTCTCTGGGAGAGTGTATGATAGTTGGGTGCTTGGATTCGTAGGGTTATAGCAGGTTTGGTGGAGGGGTTACACGACTTTACAGGAGGGTCCTGTTCTTTAAAGACCTTTATATAAGCCTCACACGGCCCTAACCTCCCGATGCGACGGAAGAATTACAGAACCCCGAAACGAGCACTTGAAGCATCCCGTAGAAGACTGAAACACCAAGCCCGAAACTCAAATCTCAGAGACCCTAATCCCTGAACCCTAAACCCTAAAGTCAGATGAACCCCGACCCTACTGCTTCCCAGGACTGCTCGTCTCCGTCCACCTGCCCGATGCTTGCAGCACATCGGACACCTGCTTCCTGGACGTGGCCCCGGACTCAGTTTTTGGGCTTAGGCGGTGTAGGATTTCGCGTTCAGTCTAGTTGAAGGCCTGAACAATTAAGAACAACATAATTTTCTTAGCTTCCTATTATGAGTCGAGGGACCCTATAAAGCCCTACAAACCTAAATCAAACATTACAGAACCCAACAGTGCCGAGTAATTAGAACCCTATAAGGTCCTTATGGAACCCTATAAAGCCATAAAGGGAACATCAGCGCTACGGCTTCACAACGAGACCTCCAAGAGAAGGGCTACCAGCGCCGGTATCACAGGTCAGACGGGGGATGTTTTTGTACGATTTGCTTTGAAGGGTTCAGCGAGTCTACTGAGGATCAAGGTAATTACGGGATATCACAATATGCCATAAGCCGTAAGCTTTCACTTTTAAACCAGGATGTTGGGCATATTTATTGTTTTCATCTATATAGAGGGGCTGCAAGCAGCATCAAGCAACATTATTTTATGGTCATCCCCGCTTTAGCCGTCTGAGCCAGCTAATCCCTATAGACCTTTTAATGACCTTGAGACCAGTAGGAATTTAGGTTTCTGCCAAGATGCTGAAGGCCGACATTCACGAGACCCAGCATGCTAGGGCCGCTAGGGATCTCTACATGGGTGGTTGTCCAAAATATGGTACTTTTTTGGGTCCTTATTATAGTACGGCACCTATTTTTTTAGGGTACCCAAAAAGGGACCGTAATTTTGACAACGACTACCCACATGAAGGAGGCTTAAACCTCCAAGCCTTAAGGAATCAAAAAGGATTTGGGTAGATTCTACAGTCTGTAATTATCATGGAGGTCCCTAAACCATGCTGCAGGTCCTCAGCCCTCCAATGGGAATGTTAGTCTGTCATTGAGTCACCGAGAATGAGGTCAGTATCCATCAGACAGATCCTACATTGATGGAGCGCGGTATCTATGGTCTAGGCGGCTTTCTGCAGCTTGGGTGCACGGACTTGCTTAAAGTTTCGAGTTGCACGCGCGATACGCGATAGGGAGAGAGCGAGACACGGAGAGAGAGGGAGAGAGAGAGAGAACGCGAGAGATAGAGAGACAGAGCGAGAGAGAGACGCAGACACAGAGAGAGAGAGAGAGAGCGAGAGAGAGAGAGAGAGAGAGAGAATGTGTGTGTGTGTGTGTGTGTGTGTGTGTGTGTGTGTGTGTGTGTGTGTGTGTGTGTGTGTGTGTGTGTGTGTGTGTGTGTGTGTGTGTGTGTGAATATCAGGGCTTCGGGTTTGGCGATTGAGGTTCGGGTCTGGGGTTGAGGGTTTATGGTCTACGGATTTAGTTTGGGGCTAAGGGTTTCTGCATTCGGGGGTTTGCGGGGTTCCAGGTTGCAGTGGAGTTTCGGATCGGCATTGTGGTCTCTATGGTGCCATGCTTCTTTTAACGCACCTGGCCGTCTTGCCTCATGTGTGAGTTCCCGAATAAAGGGTCATAGCTTGATTACCCTTTTGTTACGGCACGGACTTTTCTACATAACAGATCGAAACAATTGTAAGACTAGGTGACTAGGTGCCTTAAATAAGGGACAGAGTATGACCCTCTATATAAATAGACCGTAAGGCAACCCCTTAAACCCAGAATCTGTTTCTTACATCCCGCAGATGCACACTCCCAAACTCAACAATTTGACAATCCTACATCCTCATCCTAAGCCCCAAAACAGAAACCTAAACCCTTCAAAACCCTAAGCCACAAATCCTCTAACCAAGCCGAGGAAAGTCTCCAAGGAGCTGCGCGTGTTGTGGAGCCCGCCCTACCTGTCGCGTCTCTGGTGTCTCGCCGAAAGTTTAGGGTTTAGGCGTTTAGGGTTTGGGGGTACAGGGCTGCGACGATTGTTTAGAGTTTGGGCCTCTGGTTGAGAGCTGGTTAGTGCGTACAGCATGAGAGCTGCAAGCCCTACCAGGACCCCGCACGTGCCCCTAACTAGGGCCCTTATGGTCCTTAATAGTGGGTTTATTTAGGGTATTCTTGGAGAGTAGTTGGGGGCCTAGGTAGCCTCAGATCTCCTTTGGTCAGGTGTGTCTTTGAGCTCGCTGCATACAAGATGGCAAATCCCACAGGAAAGACGCTTGGCTCAGACCGGAGAAGTACGTTCGGGCTTTACACTGTAACTTCTTGAGGGTGCAGGATTAGTTAGTTGTGCCTTAAACTGCGATTGTTGTAGATTCTACAACCCTGATATAGAGTTCACAGCGGCCCTACAAAACAAAAGGTGTTGATATCTACAATAGGTGCTGGTAGTTCTAGGTGGGATGTACTGGGAGGGTCGGGGGACTGTGTAAGTAGTAATTTGATCGACTTATAAGTATCATAGCCCCAGTTAGGATAGCGCTTAGGGTACTGATACGTCTACTTATTGTCTACTTAATAAGTCCCCGACCCTCCGAGTAGGATGTTGGGTTTCGGGCCCCGGCCGGCGGCACTGGAATCCTTGGCCGCAGCAGTTTCTGTTTCAGGGTTTAGGAAGAAGGAGTTTACCAGGCGTTCAGAGGCACTCATGAAGCTGCTGAGGATCCCGTATAGGCACTCATGAGGGTTCCGTTAAGGGCTTCCTACAAGGGCTCCTTTCAGGGATCTGTTAGGGTTCCTTTATAGGCACCCGCAGAAGCCGCTGAGGATCAACTTACATCCGCTCTTCATCGAGACGGTGAGTTGCTGGCTCTTCCAGGCGAGGTGCCCGAAGCCCCCAAGCCCGAAACCCTAAGAAACCTATCGTTTTACAATTTGTTGGGGCTCCTTAATGTGTTCATGAATTCCCTACATAAGTCCTTAAAGGGGCACTAGAACCTACCTTTTGTATAGAGACCCTATATTGTCCTTTTAAGTTACGTTCTCGGGTTTATAAGAAGAACCTACCGGGCGAGGCCTTTTGGGTTTATGGTGTCAGGTGGTAGGTCGGAGTTGCTGGTGTCAAAGTTTAAGTGTTTGGAGGGCTGAGGAGTTGGGCGAGAGTTCAAGGTTTATGGCTTAGGGTGCTGAAGGTTCTGTGCGATAGTCCGGGGTTTGTGGCTTGACTTTAGTGCAGAGAGCTCGAGGTTTTGAATCCACTGATCAGGAGCCTTTGTAAGTTACTTAGAGGCTCTTTGTGCCTGTGGGCTGTTTAGGTGACCTCAAGCCCCAAGCCCATCATTGACACCCCAATTTCCAAGACCCAAATATCATCTCCTTGCGACCTCCATACACAGGGTTTAGGGCTCACTATTGAGCTCAGGAGTACTTGTGTCGCCTGTTAAATTTGGGGGTTGAGGCTTCCTTTATCAGGATCTTCCAAAGTTGGAATACCTGATGGCTCTGGTGACACTGATGAACTGTTTGTGAGTGGTGACGACTGAATGGGCAGTACATCTTAGACCCTAACCCACCTAAACCTGAAGCCATGCACCCTACCTAGACTTTTAAATTTAGTACCTTTTATTGGATGGCCTGTTTTACGGGTCGGATCTCAAAAATTAAGAAACTAATGCAGCAAAATAGGTTTTACATTTAAATTTAGGCGTCTGGGTAAGCCGTTATCTCTCAACCGTGAACGCCCCAGGTTCTCTGTCCACAGCATGTGGATCGTGTTCTCTAAGATTTCTGCTTCTAGCTGAGGTCAAAACGGATTGAAGTCTACTTAGGGTTTGAAGTTTAGGGGTTTGGGGTTGAGGGTTACGGTTTGAAGCTTACGGTTTAGGGTCAGCTGACCCTAGCTGAGGCCAATTGTGTTGGTGCCGCTGTCTTCCATGCGGTCCGATTGAGGAAGATGGGTGCCAACATGGAGTATGCTCCCCGCCAGAGTGGGTTAAGATCCAAACCGTGTTCTTCCCTTCACATCATCACGACCCTTATAGCGTTTGACTTTTGCACCGGCTTGATGATAGAGCGCCTAATACTGTTGCCACCTTCAGGGCCGTGCATTCTACGTCTAAGGGCTCTGGGTTCAGGGTTCAGAGACTTGGGGTTGGTGTTCAGGGGTTAGCTACTTGGCACTTGGGGTGTATCCCTCCTCCCCAATATCGGCGACAACTCCAACGTCTCCCCCGTTGCCTCCGCAGCCCCCTTGTTTGGGGTGCCTAGGTTTATGTTTGGGATCTGTTGCGTATAAAAGTCGGTACTTTACCCAGAGCATCACACACCCTGCTCCTGTTTTGGGGTACCTAGCGTTATGATTATGGTCTTTTCTGTCTGAAAAGTAGGTACTCTAAAGAAGGGGTAGGGCATGAGGGTATGGCCCTATAATAGCTGTAGATCATGAACCCCGGATCTCCACTCTTGATTCCTTTTTGGGACCCTTGAAAGGAGCCCTATGATATAGGGATCCTTAGAGGGGTAGAGGGGGCAAGGGGCCTTAATGCCCCAGGATAAGGACTTAATAAGGCCTATTTAGGTTAAGGAAGTATAGTCCCCTACCCCCCTCCCCCCCCTAAGGATCCCTATGACTATATATAAACCTGAGGGGAATTCGGGATCTAGGGTTTAAAAACGACAAAAGCCCCCAAGGTCCGAAGCTCTAATCTCTGTGAGCCCGGCCCTCGTCCAATATCCACAGCTTCAAGATACCTTTAGCATATATAAGCCCAACCTAGACCCCCTAGCAACCCTCCATTTCGCCCTCAATACCTGCTTTGAGGACCACAAGGGGCTTGTATTGAAGGGCACTTTGGAGGTCTACCCTAAACCCTAAACTCGAAACCGTACTAAACCCCCAAGCCCTATACCCTAAACCCTAAACCCACACAACTGATCAGCCGGAAGACTGACTGAGATGTGATGTAGAGGCTGTCAGAGCTTTTGTCTTTAGTGTGCGCCCCTCAGGGTGGGCTGGTCGTGACGCCTTAGCGGAGTGAAAGGTCCGACACACTTAAAAAAAACGCACCCCTAAACCCCAAAGAACTGAATCCTAAACCCTATACCCTGAACCCAAAAAGTCTCCCGAGGCGGGATACTGCCTCGGTATGCTGGCCAGCTTAAAAGCCTGGCATCGCCTTCGAAAGGCCCGATTCAAGGTTTAGGGCATAGGTAGGGTTTAGGGTCAGGGTAGCTCAGAAGGGGTTCAGGGTTTTCGAGGTTTAGCTCTTTAAAGGAACTGGGCCAGGGTTTTGGGAAACCCTAAGCCCTAAACCCTAAAACCCTAAGTCCTGAACCCTAAACACTACACTCAGGAAGCTTCGGGTTAGGGTTTTGGATTTCAGGAGAGCTTGAACCCGCATAGAACCCTTAAAGGGAACTCCCCTTTAGCTAAGGAATATACCTTATATCATATTATTAAGCCCCCTTAAAGTTTGAGGTATCTTCCGCAATGAGGGGCCTTTTTTCGAACCCTTAAAGGAACCCAAGCCTCGAACAAAAACCCTTTAAACCCTAAGCCCTAGGGAAGTTAGCGCTGCGTCTGACTCAGACTCTTCAGCACCGAAAGTCCGAAAGTCCCTAAGGAAGCTTCGGGTTAGGAATTTCGGCTTCAGGAGAGCTTGAACAAGCACAAGCTCCTGTCTGACCTGGAGAACTTCGACGTGGAACACGCCGTGACCTGCACCGGTTTAGGGTTCAGGGGTTTATAAGGTTTAGGGTTTACGTGGTTTAGGGTTCAGGGTTTAAGGGGTTTGGAGTTGAGGGTTTAGGATTTAGAGGTTTAGGGCTTAGGTTTAGTGGTGTAAGGGTTTAAAAGGTTGATTATTGGTTTGAGTTGCAAGGCCCTACCTATAGTCTCCATTATAGTTCCTTTTTGGTTCAACTGTCAGTATAGTTATCTATTTAGGAACCTGTAAGGTAACCCCAACAAGGAACCACAATGGAGACTATGACCGAAACCCAGGCCCTTCCAAGCCCCCTTTAAAACAAGCTTCACAATTTCAGGTGCACACATCCGAGTCAAATCCCATTCTACCTCGAGTGAATGCCGTTCCAGGTTTCGTCGTAGTACAGGAGCGTGACACATAGTTAACACTTAACATGGAACTCTTGCGCAGGTGTGGCACTGAGACCGATCCTTGAATCCCAAACCCCAAACACTAGGACCCAAGCCAACTTGCAGCGATCAGGTTATGATTCTTCCGTCAGTTCAGCTGATCCAGGTATGTTACATGATTAGGTAAGAGTCATAAAGCCGGTGACGCGGGTATTTAGTGTTTGAACTCAGCTTGGGTTTTCGGGCAGGGTTCAGGGTTGGTTGCTTAGGTTTCCTTAAGGCCTCATGCCCTCAACCCTAAAAGCCTAAACCTGTCCCCAACATAGCCATAAGGTAAATTTCCGTGTCTAGCGAGGACCTTCTTCTTAAGAAGGTGTATGGGCTGTCAAGAGGCTTCCTAGCAGAGTCTGGGTGAGATCAGGATTGCCGAAGCGAGTTTGACAGGGACTTCATCCATGTGACTTGGTGATGCAAGAACTCACCCTAAATCCCGAAAGCTGTTCAACCCAGATCGTCCAGAATACACCTCGAAAGCCGTAGAATGCAACAGTTCCCGCCATTTGTTTCTGAGATCTGTCTCCTGATTCGGACTGCGGCTTCGAGCTCATCATCCGCAGTTTTTGTTGGGTTGCGTTATGCTGCGGTGCTTGCAGTGGGGTTGCAAGAGCTTGCACACAATGCTTCCCCCACTACCAGATCCCCAAAACCCTATTCAAACTATTAAGGCCCCATATTATAGTACCCTACTATAGATCCCCTTATAGACCCCTGTATAGAAGCCCTTTAAAAGATCGGGACTGTGCGGCGCCTTCCGCTTGTTTGAACTCTTTTCGGGAAGCTGGTCCTTTCGAGTTGTGGCCATTCCCTAGGACTCCAAATGGCCCAAAGTAGGTACCATTTGGGTGGTTGTCAACAGTAAGGTACCTTTTTGGGTACCCTAGATATTAGGTGCCGTATTACAATAAGGACCCAAACAGGGACCCTAATATTGACAACCACCCATTTACAGCCAAAGTAGGTACTATTTGTCTACTTGGAGTCTCTGGGATTGGGATGGAGCAGATAAGCAATTGCAACGTACACTGACCTCCCACCTGAAGGCCCCAAACATACCCAAGCTCTGTAGCCAATCCTAAAGCCGCAACCCTGAACCCTAAACACTAAACCCTAAAACCCTGAACCCCCTAAACCCTAAACACTAAATTAAACCCAAAGCCCTAAATACTAAACCCTAAAACCCTGAACGCCATAAACCCTAAACGCTAAATTAAATCCTAAGCCCCAAACCCCAAACCAAAGTCCATACGCCCCAGCCTCGATACGACACTGAGTCTTACCTGCCTGCCTACATACGTTCATACATACATACATACATACGTACATACATACATACATACATGCGTACATCACGCGTACGTGCTTACATAGCTGCATACCTAGTTAACCTAGTTACATACATACAGGCATGCATGTATGTGTATGGACGTTTGTACCGCTTGACTTGCTCGTTTCTGTTTGTATCATCGATTTTCGTGGTCTATGTGTACACTGCATAAGACGATCTTGAGGCCGGCATCGTTCAATGGTACGGCAGCAAGGAAGCCTTTACGTGCTACGTGCGTTGCTCGGCTGTTTCTGGCGCTGAAGCTGTTGCCTGGATACAACGTTGTTGCAAAAGTGATCTCGATGCCGTGTTTGATTCGTGTGGTCATACCTGGACCGTAGATGTTTGGGGTTGTTGGTTACCTTGTCATCTCAGTATCGTATCCCGAACGCTAAACAGGTCACAATCCAGTGCTCGGTAGAGAAGATGTTGACGATTGGCAGATGTCTCGCTTAGTACATGTAGTCGTCCTGCAGGTGAGGCTGCAAAGACCAAGAACAAGCCTCAGTGTTACTTAGCCCCCAAGCGTGACTTAGTCCCGAAGTGTGGTTGAGTTGGTAAGACGATAAGGCATGCGAATGCGATGATGTGCATGTGACTCTTCCAGTACCCAGACAGGTACAGTTGTCGCTACGAAAAGGGCCGGATATCGTTAGCTTCACTTTACAGACGTGTGCTGGGGCCCCTTGCATCCCCGTTGCAAGACGAGGTGCACAAGCACTAAACTTGTCCTACGCCTCAGCATAACCCCACTTACAACTACACCTGAGCCTTCAAGCCCGCGATACAAACATGGAGAACCATCACAGTGTACAAACACCAATTGCCGAATAAGTGGGTCTTGAACGAAAAGCCCGCAGCTAAAACCCGCAGAACCTGCACACGAAAGACTGTGTCAACTCAGGGGGGCCCTTGAAAGAAAAGTTCATCGGCACGGCTGAATTCTGTGTTCACCTTCCTTTCGTGTCTCGGCTTCCTTCGGCATTACGAGCGACTTCGGAGAGGGTTATACGAGACTTTTTCAGGCTTTCATCACATGTTGTGACAGATTGAGGTTCCTCTTCCCGGCGATCTTATTTTGACAACAAGATCCTGTCATGTACCCAGATGTGCAGATGTAATACATAATATGTATGTATGTATATATATATATATGTATACACACACACATATATATATATATATTCATATATACATACCCGAATTAAGGAGCAGTCTTTCCATGCTCCTGGGTCTGGGCAGTTTCGTCTTGCGGAAAATTTACGTCCTCATCCCAATGCATGAACAGTTTCTTTTGCAACAAAGCACCGAAGGGGGGTTAGGTGGCTTTGCAGGTTTCCCTGAACCCCAAAAGCCCTTCAATCCTTCAACCCCAAACCCTAAACCCTAAAACCCTCACCTCATCAACCCTAGACCCAAAATCCCTGAGCCCTAAAACCCACACCCTTGCAAACCCAAATCCCTAAAAAAATACAAAGCCCAAAACCCTAAGCCCATAAGTCCTTAAACCCTAAAACTATAAACCCTAAAACCCAAGCCTCATCAACCCTAAACCCTAAAAACGTCTTTCCCAGTTCTACATTCTGCTGATTGCCACGCCATCGGTTAGCGTCGGACTCGAGGGGCCTCTTGGACAAGACGAAACCCTGAAGCCCATGGCAGGGCTTAGCAGGGCTCCACGGATATTCTATAGGCTTGAAACCCTGGAGGCTCAAAATAGCACCGGTTTGAAAAGGCTTTTACAAGAGTTCTGCAAGGCATGGTGGGATCCTGATGGAGATGCGAGGGGATACTTCCGAAATCATTATAGCAGTTCCTGATATATAGAAAGGCTACATCCTACTATATAGGTACTTTGGATCCGTTGGGTAATGCAAGGAAGTATACGTTCGTTCACTGTT
Organism: Symbiodinium sp. CCMP2592; assembly: GCA_905221615.1. NCBI lineage: Eukaryota > Dinophyceae > Suessiales > Symbiodiniaceae > Symbiodinium > Symbiodinium sp. CCMP2592. Next base: position 545,930 of record CAJNDT010006047.1, read on the forward strand.
CATGCCACTCTAAATCCCAAACCCTCCAAACGGTTAATCCTAAGTCGTACACCCCTTGACCCTCAGGCTTTTAAAGAAGCACTTCGTAACACGCTAGGAAAGACTCGACAGCAAAAGTCCTCAAGTCCTGTGAAGCCCCAACACAGCCCTAATAGCAAGAAGCTGAAAGTCCCGAGCACTTATATTTGGTTTAAGCGTATTTTCGAAAAGATTCCACATGCTGTTGGAGTCCATATAGGGCTTTATGATGGCTGTTGCCGCCTTGTATGGCTGATGGACAACTTCCTGCATTATGTGCCATAACTCCCATAGCTCGGGAATCATGAGCCATAATTGGAGAAGCTCTTGTCCCGACTCAGGTTCGTCGCCGCGCTTAAGGCGGGATTTCAGGAATGAAGTTGAGTTTGGGGTTTAGCATGTGCGCTTCATTGCTGAGGGGCCTATGGCCTATGACGCAGAGTTAAGGCTCTACCTGCATAAAACCTAAACCCTAAATCCTCAACTTTAAACTTGACGGTCTAGGATCAGGGTTTGGGTTCAAGATTCGATCATATGGTGAGGCCTCGAGGTTGTCGTCGACAGTGTAGCTCATTCTCAGCCTACATGCTGTCAGCCCTGCAGATGGCTCGGTGTAGGGTTTGTTAGGGCTTAAGACCCTGAACCCTGAACCAATCAAGCTTCTCCGAGACTCCTATTCGTCGCTGGTTCTGAGATCGGCAGTGTAAACCCTGAAGGTCGTACGATACTGGTTGATTTTTCTTTCGGTTTTCAGTAAGGGATCTGGCTGGTGTCGGACATCCCGTGAGCATGCAGCCAGGCCGGCGCGCCCTTCGAATCACTTGTGTCCCATCTCCTTGGGAAGGCATTCGCTGTTCCACGGCTTTGGCTGGAGGGTGAGTGTGTACATGTAGTCCAAGCATCCGACGGTCCCTGAATAAGTTATGTAGATTTTCCGAGCTACCGATAGGATCTACGTGCAAGCGCTTAATTTGGCTTGGTGTCCGCCGTCTCATATTCGGGGCTCAGGTTTGCAGGAGGGCTTGCTTCAAGGTTCGACTTGGGCTTTTGGTCCTTTGGGGACCGTGGCCTAGGTCCCAAACCCTGAACCCTACACGTTAAACTCGCATGACAGGGCCTTGATTTGTTGGTCCTAAAGTACGGAGTAATCGATCGTTTAATGGCCGTAAGGTGTGAAGAATAGTCCTAAACCCCTCAGGGTTCAGGGTTTGGAGTTTAGGGTTCTGCTGAGACATGGTAGACTCGGGCTTGGAGGCCTAGAGACATCCTCCAAACCCGTTGCCCTTTTCTAAGCCGTACACACAAACCCTAAACCTCTACTAGGATGCCCAGTAGTACCCTTATTCCTTTTTTGTAGTCCTAGGTTCCTTATAAAGTTACCCAATACCAAAAAGAGATGCCTTTTTGTTCTCAGGTTACTGGGTATCCTAGTCTAGTCTCCAGTCCACAATGCTTAGGACAAAGTGCTGGCACGCTGGCAAGGTCCTGACATGTTGACACAGGAAGCCCTTCTAAAACAAGTATCCAAGACATTTTGCAATAAAGGGGCAGATACCTCTGTAATGCTTGAGCAGCTACCAGCAGCTCACTGAAGCCGCTTCCACGGCACTGAATTAAGACCCGGCTACTGAATCCTGTTAATCGCTGTTAGATTCACAGAAATCCGTTTAGGAAGCCTTGACAGAACCCACAAAACCCTGGTCGAATTGCTAAGCCCTCAGCCCTGAGCACCCTGCCCTAAACCCTACACCCTGAAGCTTTACGGCCCACGGCCCCAAAGCTCTAAACGCTAGACTAGGCTAGACCCGAAAAGCCGAATGTAGGGGTCTAAAAAATTATCAATGCTATTATTTGCGATTTCCTTAGTTTACTTGTCGTATAACCTACCCAAACCCTATTCTAATTTCTCACGGAACCTATATTAAACGCCTTCAAGCAGGTCATTGGAGTGAATTTCTTCTGGCAACTGATGAGTCTCAAGACGCTTGGCCTTCTCTTCAAGGCTTCATGGGACTAAGGGTTTAAGACATATACTATACTGTTTTGGGGTCGGGGCTTGTAGGGTTTGAGTCTCACGACGCCGGGCCTTCTACGTGTTAAAATCCAGAGATTCGAGGCGCGCTTGCCTCCTGAGCCCTTCCCCTGAAAGAGTAGCACCTCCAGAATTCTTTAAGGGTCCACGTACCCAAATAATGTATACATTGGCCTTGAGTAGTCCCTACTCGAGCGCATTGGGGCCAAAGTACATACTACTTGGCGTGGAACAAGGAAGGTACAGATATCCTTAATTGAAGGTCCATGTACCCAACTAGTATGTGCTGCGGCCTCAAAGTAGTCCCTGTTTAGGTACTTGGGGGCGAAAGGTAAATACATTCGGATACATGGGTTTTAGGGTGTTTGTACAAACCGCAACACAAAACACAATCCTTGGCCGTACACCCTACGAGATGGTAGCCGGTTGCCTCTCCCAAAAGGTCCAAGTATCATCATGGTATATGCTTAGACCCCCAAAATGCCCTATAAGTATATACCAGAATGATACTTGGACCCTTTGGGTCTTACATAAGTTATGAAACCTTCACTTGTGCCCAACTACGCGCTCCAATGCAGCGTCGTTCAAGCCGCCTGTGCAGGAGATGCCTCTGGGTCTTGTCAAAAGGCCCTAAACCCTAAACCCTAAACCCCACCTATCTTCACTGAAACCCCAAATACAAAGATCATCAGCATGCAGCAGGCGCAACAACTTCAGCAATGCCCTTATTAGTCCGAAACGCCCGAAAACAGAAGCACATCACATTGTCCCTTTTGCACCCAAGCTACCCTAGATTACAAACCCTAAACCTGAAGCCCCAATCGCCAAACACCATCCAAGGTTCGGCATGTTCCTGTGCGACCGTTACGCCGAACCACGCTGGGGAGAGGGATTCTGGAACCTTGGCAACTGAAACACTGATTTGTTCAACCTTTTCGATAGTGTCAACCCCGACAACCTCTGAACAAGTCAAGCTTGTCTGTTTCGGGGGGGAGAATACGACTCTCGCTGAAGACTGAAAGTTTGAATTCCGTGCTGCCTCATGAGCTCCGCAACCAAGGAACGGCTTTCAGACCTTCCTCATCTGCGTTGGGCCCTTTGGGCCAAACATAGGGTTTTGGGTTCAACTTTAGGTTTTATATATGGGGCTCAGCGTTCATAGGGTTTAGGTTTTAAATTCAGGGTTTATGGGGTATGGGTTTAGGGGTTTGAATCCATGGTTTAGGGTTTCTTCTTTCTGTTTCTTGATGTGGGGGAGGGGAGGCGGAGGGTAGGGTAAAGGTCTCTGGGTCCAAAGGGGAAAAGGAGGGACCCTTAATTGGGACCCCTACCCTATATTGGGCTAAATAATGGGTACATAATAGCTATATTAAGTGTATATACCTAGGGGTCCTTATTAAGGGTCCCTCCTTTTGCCCTTGGATGGGTGTAGGGTTGAGTGTTACGGATAGGAGGCTTGCTTGGTTCGTGATTTCGGGTGGCCTTCGATCTTCTGCGAGCGAGGCTTTAGGGTCACAGTCTTCTTACCTTTGGATAGTAGGGAATGGAAGTAGTAGTAGTAGTAGTAGTAGTAGTAGTAGTAGTAGTAGTAGTAGTAGTAGTAGTAGTAGTAGTAGTAGTAGTACTAGTAGTAGTAGTAGTAGTAGTAGTAGTGGTAGTAGTGGTAGTAGTGGTAGTAGTAGTAGTTGTAGTAGTTGTTGTAATTGTACCCCATTCCTCCATTTCCTATTAACCCAAGGTAAGGCTTTGGGGTGTGTTTGTTTTCGATTCGTGGGGCTTGGGGTTGCTAACTTTACATGTAAGGCAAGCCAATCGAAACAAAGATACGTGTAGGCTTCTGAGCAACTTACCAGAACCAGTGTTTTCTTGTGAGGCTTGAGCATCTTGTCTACAATACGAGATTTGTAGGGGCTCTACAAAACGTAGCTTGGTAGTTTGAGGCTTACCGGCACGGTTGAGAAGGCCCATAAAGCCAGATAGGCTGGATTTAGATGGCCAATGGCTGTTGGCCCAAGCTAGGTTTCTAGGTCCTCAATAGACTCAACAAGCCAAACCCTAAACCCTAATTCCTGCAGCCTAAACCCAAAGCAAAGACCCTTAGGGTTTAGGGTTCAGGGTATTGGAATTCCAGGTACTTCTTGTGCTACCTCGTCGGCGCAGTGATCGGGAACCAGGCCTGCTTCGAAGCAGAGCTGCCCGGGAGTCAAAGCCTTCCGCCCCCCCGTTTAGGGTTTAGGGTTTCTTCTTAGGTCTCTGTTTGATGACTTCCGTAAAAAAAGCATTTGAAAGGCAATTTCTTGCAGGCGAAGCATCAGTGCTACATTTCGGCCTTAGCAAAGCAGGGCTCACTCAAAGGTTCATGGTCTGAGGAAATAGGAGTTTCCAAAAAATACCGGACCCCAATTTTGTACCCTAATAGTAGGATCCTTAGGATAAGGACCCCAAAATAAGGTTCCCTAATTTTCAGAAACTCCCCAATAGGGCCCGGCTTGAGACCAAGTGGCTCCATAGTACCTTTGTAGTAGAAGACAGGGTTTCTACAGTAGGAAGTACTAATATGGCTCTGGTTAAGTATTCCCGACGGGGTTTAGGGCTTTTAGGGTTTAGGCCTCAGGGCGTTCATGGTTTAGGGCTTTTAGGGCTTCCAACATAGCTACTTCGGACCTTTTGGGAGAGTATCGACTGAAACTAGACGTCCTGCGAGGCCACAAGCGGTCACGTCGGTTTGGCCTTTGCCTGGATGTTCGCGTCCATGCTGCCCGTCGTGTGCACCTGGCGTGGCTCGGCATTCTTCCAAAAGCCGAAACCCCCAACAAGTAAAACCCTGATGCGCAAATGCTCAAACGCTCGATCCGGCCTGTCCCTATGCATGCATGCGTACATACATGTGTATGTGTATACTTGCATGCATACATACATACATACATGCATACATACATGTTATACATATATATATATACATACGTACATACATACATACATACATACAGCATACATACACACATACACACATACATATATACATGCCTACATACATACATACATACATACATACATATAGAATTATGTGTGTCTGTGTATGTATATATACATATATATATATACAACCACAACTTGTATAGGTTGCTAGTCAGATAGGCGGAAGCTAGGTAGGCAGGTAGGTTCATAAACCCAAACCGGCCTGTTTCTGCCGGAGAACTTGTTCCCTAAACCTTAGGGTTAAGGGTTCAAAAATGGGGACACTAAACATATTGAGGAAAAAGTATTTTTTCCTCACTAAACATATTGGGGAAAAATATTTTTTCCCCAATATGTTTAGTGCTCAAGGTGAAGGGTTCACGGTTCAGCATTAAGGGTTCATGGTTTAGGGCTCAGGGTTACGGGTTTATGGTTGAGGGTTCTGCAAAGGGTTTAGGGTCCAGGTTTATGGTTTAAGGTTCTTGGGGGGTTGGGTTTTGGGGGTTGGTGTTTGGGGGTTTAGGGTTTAGGAACCCAAAGCCCTAAAACGCTACAATCCGTAATTGATGCCTCTCGGGCCCGTCGGTTCGATGTTTTCGGTTCTGTGGTGGTGTCCCAAAGGGTCCTAGGTACTGTTACGAGGGATTCCCCAATTCATAGTTGTAACTCCCCAGAAAAGAAGTACTTAGACTATGTAGGTACGTTGGGTTCGGGCTGTTGGGGCCTGTGCGGTTAGGGTCTGACCGATTGAGCAATGGTTCATGGTTTCAGGGTTTAGGGTGACTAATGACTCTTTTCTAGTCTCTACACAATAACAGTGCGATAGAATCATCCCAGGCCCCTTCTCAAGACATTCAAGCACCCATTGTCATATCTCACGCGAAAACAGCTCCACATCCTAGACACCTAGCTAAAGCCTCCCCAAGGGTCCATGTACCGAATGGACAGGATTTTCGTCTGGGTTGCAAAACGGTTTGCTCCGTAAGGTTATACTTTGGCCTTAAAAAGGGTTCGTGGTAAAAACGGTTCGTGGAAATATAGTAGCTTACATGGTCACAGGATGTAGCTTATGGCTTGGATACCGTCCTAGCTCAGTAACAGTGGGTTATTACGATTGTTGATATAGATGTATGGGGCCCTTACCAATCCTCTTGTTAAAGTCTTGAGGTTCAGGGTGTAGGGTTTGTATGGGTGTCGGTACCCAACATATACCCTGAAATCCCCAAGGCGATTTGTTAGTATTTCTCAGTTAGTGTATATACATACCCCAAAACCCAAGTCTAAGTATTACGCCCCCCCGTATCAGCGACATGGTGCGGTAGGACCTGTATAGCCACGGCACAGGACATTAAACTTCCCAGATCTTCAACAATCTTTAAACTATGGGAAAGTGCACCACAATATGTATATTTATATACATATATATTTGTATAATAATATACGATAACGAACTTCAACGAGCTATGATATACTGTAGCTTGGATTGTAATTATGGAGGGGTGTGGATCCGTACTGTGATTGAAGGTATATTCCTTCGTCGAAGAGGATCTAGGTTCAGCCTGAATTCATGAAGCACCCAGGCATGTTCAAGTACTACGAGCAGAAGACTCAAGCAGAGTGCGCCACGAAGTGTGACTGGAACTTCAAGGACTTCAAAGAGTTTGGGAGCAGACTCAGCGTCTTTCGCGGAGAAGACTCATTCTCCTCAAACAAGATCGTCTGAGTTTAATGTAGGGGCCTGAAGACTTAGATTTAGGGTTTAGGGTTTTGGGGCAGTACATTTTAATACTGAAAAAATGGTGAGGGGCCAGGCCCTCAGGAATAGTAGTATGAGTTGCGCAGGCCCCTTTACTAGCTTTGGGAACACCCTGAGCCTCTGACGCAAGGTTGTCCATGCCCCTGATATCCACAACCATGCAGAGCATCTTATAATAGTTCCCCTACTATTTGGGCACTTGCGCCTTTAGGGTCCCAAGCCCTAAACCCCAAACCCTAACCCCCCAAACCCTAAACCGTTAAACGCTAAAGCCCCTAAACCCCTAAACCCTAAACGCACATGTCCTGAAAAAGCTCTGAAGACCGACTGTGGTGTTTTAGGAAGGCTGAGGCTTTCTTTTTCTAGACGTACTTCTCCGATGGGAAAGCTTTAAACCTTTGTTGGGCTTATGTATTCAGTCTATTTTATAACAAGTTTGAACTTTTTTTGGGGCCTAGTTTTTGAAGAAGAGGGTGGAAGCCTAAAAGTTGGAAGTTGGTTACCAATAGCCTCAGTCCTGAAGACTACTGTAGGGAGTCCCAGCACTAGTTCGCCTTGATCCGGTTTCCAACTTTTACTGTAGGGTTTCTTGCGGGTTCCTTCAAGGGTACCATGGGTTTCCATATAATAGTGTTCCCCCTTAAGGGCACTATGGGTTTCTATAATACATTTAAAGGGTACTGTGGGTTTCCTACTGTTGCATAAGTTCAGCGGGTTTGGGCTTCAGGGCTTAGGGGTTTGGGGGCTTCGGGTCAAGAGGTTCATAGCTTAGGGATGTAGAGTTAAAGGGGTTTAGGGGTTTAAGGTTTCAGGGCCTTGGGTCGTACCGCTAGGGTAGCTGCCTCTGATTCCAGAAAAGGACAACCTTGCAGTCACTTGCGCGTCCGGAACAGTTGTCTGCCATCAGAACATCCCGTTTTTTGAGCCTATCGGAAGGCAGGTCAGCCCTAACGAGCCGACATCAGGAGGGCCTCGAGCCCTAGACCGCATAATTCTCGACCTTCATGATGGCCCCAAGCACTATATGCCCTCGGCTAAGACAAAACAGCCCGAAGAGCTTTACATTCCCTCCACGGCTTAAGAGGTTTCAGATTTGAAACTTGATTCCATGCCTTTCGATGCCGGCGCGATGTCTGTGGCCCTGCCAGGGACGTACCTTGCGCCGGGAAGCCCCGCAAGATGTGTGGGAGACAACGCCTGGGACAGGGGTTTCCCGAACCCTTGACCGTAAAGTTCATACCCCAGGGCTTTGCAGTCTGAGATACTAATGTAGGAACCTGATTAAGAAACCCTGGGCCTATAACCCCCAATATAGTAGGAGTCATATGTAGGAACCCTAATAAATGCCCAAGGTTGCTTAATCAGGTTCCTACATTATTATAGTACCCTTCTAGATCCCTTATAGCAACCCTTACAGACCCCTTGAAAGGAACCCTAGAAAAAGGCCCAGGGTTTCTGAATCAGGTTCCTACATTAGGCCATAGGCCTCCGCCCTAAGCACCAACCCTTAAACCCTAAACCCCAGGGCTTTGCAGTTTGAGATACTGGGCCAATAGGCCTCCGCATCTAAACTTACCAGTGCACCCATGAAGCCTCCACCTCCTCACACGTTGCGCGACTGTGCTGCGCTGTTGTTCGTCTGGGTGCATCTCCAAGAGATGCCATCCGTTTGAAGCTGAGGAACCCAAAGGGTCCTAAGTATTGTTATGGGGCATAGTTCCCCAAATCATAATAGTAATTCCTAATATAGGAACCCTATATTCTGGCATAAACGTACTTTGGACCCTTTGGGGTTTGAAGCTGAGGAAGCTGCCTTTGCCCTCACGCCGCGACCCTAAACCTACTGCTTCGGGCTCGAGCCATGTATTCTCAAAGCTGCAAGCTGTTTGGTCCGCGAGCAGATGGACAGATAGATCGATAATTTCACAACAAGCAGATACATATGGGTGGTTGTCAAAATTAGGGTCCCTCTTTGGGTCCCTATTATAGTACGGCACCTACTATTTAGGGTACCCAAAAAGGGACTGTAATTTTGACAACCACCCATATATATATATATATATATATATATATATATAGATAGTTGGACGGACGGACGGACGCACAGACGGACGGACTGACAGACAGACAGACAGACGGCTTGCCTGGGCATTCTTCAAGCCATCAACAGCGGGTGTCTAGATTGGGTGTTATAATTGGGATGGTAGTACTACTCTACTCACAGCCAGCCTGTTGGCTATAACGCCTTCACCGCAGTTGCTGAAGCCCCCAGACCTTGAACCTCGAGTCTAAGCCCGCAGACCGTAAACCCAAAGTCCAATCGCCCCAGATTCTTATCCTCCCAAACCTCAAACCCAAAAGTCCACCAGAACCCTAAACCCTAAGCTAAGACCGAACGACATTCAATTTCCACAGAGAGCAGTGCCAATCAAACCGGGGTCTCTGGAGAGGAGAAGGAAAGCGTGGCCCCGCCGGGGAGAGGGAGCGGGGCTAGTTGAGACATGGGAGTTTCCGAAAATTAGGGGTACCTTACTATTTAGGGTACTTTGGGCCTCCTATTTTTGGAAACTCCCACATCCTGTGTATAGATCATTACCACATAATTTACACTAGACTTGTCATTTTTGATCATTGCCGGAAGGGCAGTCGTAGTGGTAGTTGTATTGGACGATGCGGAGGAGGCGTCGGCGGAGGATGAGTAGGAGCAGGAGGAGGCGGAGGAGGAGGAGGAGGAGGAGTCCTAGTCCTCGTCCTCGTCGTCTTCGCCGCAGTCGTCGTCATCATTGAATCATGTTTCTCATCATCGTCATTTCTGCCCCGATCATGACATCTTCACTAAAGGCTTGATTGTCAAACATGTTGCTGAACAAAAACAAGTATCTGCAAGTACGCTTGCCAGAGATCAAAGTGTCAAAGGCAGTTTCCGCCGCTGAGCTGGTTGCTCACTACTCAGAGCGCTCTGCAGAAGCAATCGGCCACAAGAATGCTCCGAGCCGTACGCCATGCACCCTAAACCCCTGAACCTGAACCGTAGCCGTAAATGCCTAAGCCCCATAATCCTAAAGACTGAAGCTCTGAGCCCCAAACCCGATAATCACTAAACCCAATGCCCTAAGGGTCCAAAGGACCCAATAATTGGGTACTCGGGCTTAGGATAGTAGTCATGTAGGTTACTATTTTGGAGAGTATACGATAATTAGGTACTTGGAACCTTGGAGAAAGCTCTAAGCCCTAAACTCGAACGGCCGTTGGAATTTCGGACGCTCATGCAGACGGAAAAGGGCCCATACAAAAAAAAAAAAAAAAAAAACCGAACGGCCACAGCCCCAACGCGGGCCCAAGGCCTTCAGCTTAGGCTGGGTGTGGTGGTACTGAGGGCATCCCCAAACCTGTTTCGGGAGAGGTTTGAAATCTGTAAGCTAATAGTTATACCATTAATAATTAGTATCTCTGTATAAGACATACACATATATATATATATACTCCACAGCACCAGGTCTTATCTCTCAGTCAGTTATCTTGCTCATGCCCCAGCATCCCGACGATTGCATAGACTGAGCATTTCCGCCGCGGCTTCTGACGAGAATGAAATCCTTCTGAACTGGTCTGAGCCCTGTCGCTGATTTATCATTGTGGGCTTAGGGTTTAGGACTTCTAAGGTTCAGGGTTTAGGGTTAGGGTCTACGTAGGGGCTCCGGGATTTATGATTGTCGGCTTTTAGGGTTTAGGACTTCTAAGGTTTAGGGCCTAGGGCCTAGGGCTTCGGCTTTAGGGGCTTCGGGATTTATGATTCTGGGCTTACCTTAACCCTGACTAAAACCTACCCTTGTTGAGGCTCCTTGGTATATTTTTTTTTATGTAAGTCCTTTAAAACGTAGGTTATTCGGGGTTATGGTCGGGTTCAGGGTAATTTTCCTGAACCCGAGTACCTGATTATTGGATCCTTTGGACTCCTTAACACCCTACTATAGAATCCCCTCAACCCCTTAGGGTTTAGGGTTAGGCTGTAGGTTGAAGCCTTACCCTATGGCTCAAAAGACACCAAAACCCTTATATAGTATGGTCTTTGGGCCCAAAAGCCTTAAAGTATGAATCCTTAGGGCCTAAGGGTTTGCGGTTCGACCCACGGTCGAGAGGCTTTCTAGGTTGCCTATGAACGGTCGTATCGGGGAGCAGACAGGAGAGACCGATATGGGAGTTTCCGAAAATATGGGACCCTAAGATAGTACCTTAAATAGTAGGATCCTTATTATAACGACCCCAAGATAAGGTACCCCTAATTTTCGGAAACTCCCGTATAGATCCTAAGCAAAGGAACATGTAATAAGTACCAGCACTAAAGGATTCAGCTTTTTGCTGGAACTTCCACGTTTTGCAGTCAGACACTTTGCATTAGACCTATCGCTGGCTTGCGTAGGTGGAGGATTCGCCGGAAATTGCAACCACATGTTCGTTCTGCGAGTACAAACCTAGTACACTAGAATCCCTATAAAGTCCCCAAGCTCCACCTTTAGTAGTTCCCGTAGTATATTGGGCAAGTGAGTGTCTCAATGCTAAATGTTCGGCAACTGAAAGGCGTGTCCACGAAAACTCGGTGGGCAAGAGTGTGGTGATTCGGGAATCTGTTCAGGGCCTCTCGTCAGCTTGCACACCCACATGAGGGTCTAGCGCTTAAGGGTTTAAGGGTCAGCGCTTGAGGCTTTAGGAGTTTAGGGGTTATATAGGGTGTACCGGTGAAGGCTAGGATGCAGAGTTTCAGGCGTAGGTTTTGCTGAGGACCTATAGGGTAGTTCGAAGAGCAAAACCTTAATATGAATTGAAAACCCCCGAACCCTAAACCCCAGAACCCAAAGTACACAGAAGAAAGGTGGTCAATGAAAGGTCGTTGTAAGGTTTTGAAACCGACATCAACAGGAGCTCATCTGTAGCTTTGCCCTCAGGATCCAGGTACCAACGCAGTGTGCGCTTGCCTACAGAGACCCCATATAGTACCTACTGTATCCCCCCAAACCCTACAAAATAGTAGGTTATGACCCCTTAATTAATTGGAAGGCATTCTTAAGACAGCAGGTTGTTCGATCCCCGGATATCTTGATTAGAAGGTATAACGCTTAAAGCAGTAGGTTTTTAATCCCCATGGTTCAACTATCTATGAGTGCCTTACCACCTCAAGCGGCAGAGTACTTGGACCCCGAGGGCCAAGGGTTTGCCGCGGACAGAGTGATGCCGGCAAAAAAGATTTTGCCAACGCAGCTGCGTTGCCTGCATACTGAGCGACCAGACTATTTCTGCAGGGCTTTTTTGAAGCTTTATGGGAGCAGTAATCAGTACTGTACTCCATAACGTGAAGAGCTAGCCTTCTGGGGTTGGGTTCTCCGAGATTTATTGTCGAATAACATGTGCTTGTATGGCGAGTTTAGTCCGCGCGCCTGTAGGGACACGAGTTTTCCTCCGTGTACGGGTTCCGCTTGAATCGGTTGCTGCGAGGTTTCGCGATGTAGGTTACGGATATGCCATTGTGTTGGCCAGTGATCATTATAAGGCATGGTAGTGGTGGACTTGCGAAGAGGTTCTTTGGTTCCAAGGCAACACGTTCAGAAGCTGCATTAACATGAAGGGGAACAACAAGTTTTTCGCACAGCATGACCTAGCTGTACTCGGATCCATCAAGTTGCATCTCAGGTTCGTGGGTCCAGGGATCAGGTTTCAAGGGTTTTGGGGAATCGGAGTCAAATTCAACTGTGTATATATCATGTAGGCCTGACATCCCAGGACTTTCGTCTTTCACTCCGCCGCGGAACCTGAAGCAACATCACCAATCGAAACCACAATCTCAGGATTTTTCCTCGCTTTACAGTTGAGAGTCAGACCACCGTTATGTTTGTTGTGTAAGTTTTTTTGCTGTACAATCTCACGGCGCAGTTCTCCTGCTAAGACCCGTGATCCTGTCCGTGGCAAGGTGGGATCACCAGATCCAGCAAGGGTAAGCCCGAAGACAGCTCAAAGGAGTGAGACAAAGAGCACGAGATACGAGAAATGTTCATATATATATATATATAACTAACTACAATGTGTATATATATATAGAATAGAGAGAGAGAGAGAGAGAGACAACTATCTTTACTATATATATATATATATATATAAACACGCCTGCAATAACGTATGTGCACTCGACACACATACATACGCATGCACGTGCATATATGTGTGTATAATTAGTTATATATATACATATATATATATACACACATACATACACATTTGCATATATACGCGCATACATACATACACACTTACATACATACATACGTACATACATACATGCATGCATACATACATGTAGTAATACTCACATACATGCGCACGCACACACGTATCCTGCGACAGCTGCTGCAGATACTACGATATCTTACTTCCACCTTAATTCACAAATTGTGTCTAGGCCTCTGTAACTTCAAAATGCCCCAACAACCAACACCGAAGCATACCAAGTTCCCTGATCCCTTTCAGCCTCTCACAACTCACCTACAAAGTTCCCTGATGCTTAGCTCTTCATCTCTAATTCCTGTACGCAGAATCCCGAGACCCTGATGGTCCAGGGTTTAGGATCTAGGGTCCGGTTCATTCAGGGATCATAATCCCGAAACTTTTGCCCCTGAAGCCTGAACCTTTAACTGATCCCATCACGATGTCCTCCTAAACTCTACCTAAAACCCTCAAAGTAGGTAAAATGGAGCCCCACCAACACCTATCAAAGGCTGTTATTCCACAAACTGTCGGGGCCTGTCCTTGAGCCTATCACTCCTGAGACAGGCTTTGCGCCGCGTCTCGCAGGCACAGCTGTTGCAGTTGGGCGCTGCTATGGCTTCGGGTTCTTCAGGGTTTAGGGCCTGTATGGTTTCTAGGGAACTCCAGAAAGTTGGAATATGGTTTCAGGGTAGGATACCCTATAATTTACCATAAAGGGTTTAGGATAAACATATTCCAACTTTCTGGCTTTTACTTTATGAGGGTTGAAGGTTTTGGGGGTTCAGACTAAGTCTATCCTAGGCGTTGGTATCTACAGGGGAGGGTTGCTTTAGTTTTATCGACAGTGACCTCCAGAAAACGGGAACATGGATTGAGGATGACTAGCGCAGGAATGCCCTGTAGTTTGCAACAGGCACATGAGGATAATGCTGTTCCAACTGTCCGGCTTTTCCGGCAGTTGAAGTTTTCCTTGCATCCAAACGGACATCCATTGCCTCAGTATGATTTAGACCTTCTAAAACCAAATCCTACAACCTAAACGTTAGACCCTGAGGGTTTGGTGAGCTTGTGTTATGGCAGCTGTGGCTTTGAAGGGTTTACTCTGTTCCATAGGAAGTCGTGGGTTGCGGCCTCTACTTGGAGGTTCAGGGGCAGTTATAAGTGGAGATATAAGTTTTCTAATATGGGTATAATTATCGTTACCCTACTTATAACTCCGCTTATAACCACCCATGAACCTCCAAGTAGGCTGTGCGTTTGAGGCTCAGGGCTTGCGTGGAGTTCAGGTTTCTAGGTTTAGGGCTGGAGGGTTTTCTGTCTCCTCTTTGGGGGTGAAGTGCTTAAAGCAAGTTCACATACAAGCGGGACACGTCAAGACGAACACATGCTTGGTTCTGGGGTTTCAGGATTCATGTATAGAAGCTGCCATGCAGTTTACTTCTGTGCCGAATATACTGCTTATGGAATATCGGTAGTGAGTAGATCCTACCGCAAAGCCCGCACCTGAAACCCCTAAACCTCGTAATCCCCGGACTCTTTTTCCCGATGAATTAAACCCTTAACCCTCCGCCGTAAGAGTCGATATGCTGCTGTTTCAGTGCTTGGAGGAGGCTGCAGACCAAAGTCCTGCATTGAACCTACAGGTCCGTGCGCCGATATGATTTACATGTGGTATGCACACTCGTACATACATATATGCATGCATACATACATACATATACATACCTACATAACTATGTACAGACAGACAGACAGACAGACAGACAGACGAACATCCAGACATCCATAGAAGCATATATGTAGGTAGGTACGTATGTATGCATGCATGTATGTATGCATGCATGTATGCATGCATGTACGTTTCAGTGTATGTATGTATGCATGCATGCACGCACTTTTTGTCTGTTTGTCTGTCTGTCTGTCTGTCTGTCTGTCTGTCTGTCTGTCTGTCTGTCTGTCCAAATGTGTGTATGTGTATGTACATAGGTGTCGTCTATGTATATACATATATATCCTTGAAGGTCAAACAAAGTGTTTGTGTATATTTAAATAAATATGTACATATATATATATATATATATATATGCAAAAGCACATATGCACGTACTCACACCTACACATACATACCTTCGATATGACAAATTTAGGGCTCTTGCAGAGTGTTTTGGGGTTGTTGGAGTTCTATAGGATTCCTCACTCCCCATGTTCGCAGCATTTCCAAGCCGAGCAAGTCGCTCGACGTTGCCGGTTCTGATGACCACAATGTAAGCCAATCTAAGCCATGGCTTGGGCAGGCCGACATTGGGTAGATTTTGTCAAGGGAAGCTACCGCAAGCTTCGCTACATCAACTACGACATCCTTTCACGGCGGTCCTGGCTTCATAAGCTCTTTGCTGCTTGCTTCAACTGGTTTTGGGCTGGGCGAATTTTGTACGTCGACGCTGATGCTGGTGAGTGGAAATACACCACGGAGTCCGCTCTACGCAAGCCCGGCTCTAACACCACCCGGCTCGCAGTGGTGTCCGATACTTAGTAGCTGAATGAGTCTGTGCTATGCTTTTCGGATAATATATTCTCCAGAAGAACAGAAAGTTTGAATTCTTTGTCTTATGAACTCTATAGAACTGACCCTTAAACTGTTTTGTGCTTATGAGCTCAGCAGCTAAGGACACACACCTCTACCACTGGCAGCTTTGGGTTCCCAAAGGAGATATCCTTATCCATGCAGGAGATACGTTTGATGATACAAATCCTGCATTACCCATAATAAGGAATATACCATAATTTCCATAGTCTAGGGTCCTTAAGGTAATGTAGGATATATATCATCACGGTAGGGAGTTTAGGGTTCTCGGTTCCCTAAGGGTCCAGGTTTCTCCTTAGGAGGGTCCGGAATCTCCTAGAACGAGCCCTTGGGCCTCTTTGGGGTCTCAGAAACCCTACACTTTGAAGTTCCCTAAAGTGTTAGGACCCTTAGGATTAACACAACTCCACTGTGTTTTCGTTCGTTGAAGCTTAAGGGCAATTTAACAGGGTTGGCGGTTGGGGTGTAAGACACTTAAACTTATTGACAGAAGTAGGGGTCCCAGGTCATTATGGTGACTGATTACTACTATTACTAATACTACTATTACTATTACTAATACTACTATTATTACTACTATTATTACTATTACTAATATTATTACTATAAGTTGTTAAAATTGTTTGATATAACAAGCACCCAGGAGACTGCCTTGCGGAGTGGGGCAACGGTGCCAAGGAACTAGAAGACTTTGCTGCGTGGCTCCACGCTTTGCCACACCGGGAGAAGTTGGTGACAGGCCTTACTGGTGCTTAAAGAAGAGTGGCGAAGGGCAAAAAGAGATTTCTAGGGATTGCCGGGGTCCACTTTTCTAAACCCTAAGCCCCTAAAGCCCATAACCCCCAATCCCTTAGCCCTTCAGCACCAGTATGCAGGCGGCAACCACGACAAAGTGTTCGAGGACCTCGGACCAGAGCGCATGGCTCAGGTTCTCGCACCCTGTGGCGCTAGAGACTTTACTGCTCTTATGATTTGTTTGTTGTGCATAGAAACCCTCTAACTAGTTGCAACATAGGCTGCATCCGACATGGATCCCGTGCCTTGGAAGTGAAAGTGATATAGAAACCCAAGAGAATATGACAAATTGTAATTTTACTATTGTCCTAAGAGTGTTATACGAGATTTCGCTCCTCCTGGACATTGCTTTCCTGGAAGGTGCTGGTTTTTGAGTTCTAAAGTAGCAAGTATACGACATTCTTACGAAGAGTTTAGTTCAACAACTAGCAGCAACTATGATCTCTGATCTTGAAAGGGCTTCCAAGAGTAGGTACAGCCCAGGATATCTGCACCCGGATCTATGCGCAACTCGGGATGCCGGCGGTTTGGTCGTTGGAGGCTGCCCATGGTCTATCCGTGTGAATCCGACGTCAGTGAATCTGGGTTCTTGTCATAAGAATATTGGGGTTTGAGGAGCTTGATTCTTCTAAGTTACAATCGTACCAGGAAACCGTGGTGGTTACCATTAGACTTCTTGGTATGGTAACTCCCACAAGCTCCCAGTCAAGAAACCTACATAACAGCCTTGCAAACCTACGGACAATCTCAGAAAGTCTTATCGAGATCTTCAAAAATCCTTGAATTAAGGAAAGTACTGTCAAAAGGTAGGATCCCTAATATGGTTTAAGCTTTTTTCTTGAATTAATCGCACAGTAAAGGGTATTGGAATATCTGTGTCCACACAATCCAGGAATCGGGCCTTTCAGCCCACAGCCGACGATGAGCGCCTGAAGATTCCTCCCCCACGCTGCGACGTGCTGGTGACCCATGGGCCATCCATGGCAAGCCCGCTCTGGCATGCAACTGGGCGGGGTTTAGGGTTCTATGTAGCAAAATGTGGAGAGGCATGTCATGCCGAAAAAACGCTTTTCTCGTCATTGCAACTTAGGTCAAGTTCTTTAGGACAAACCCAGGCAGATGGGTAGATTAAATTGTCCTGGAGGCTCGGACGCCCCATAGCAAACAACCCTAAAGCCCTCAAATAAACCCAAGCACAAACACCTTTGAAACCCTAGCATCCTTACCCAAGCCTCAAAGTATCTACATACTAAGTTACTATACCGTTTTTGAACCCTTTGGGCGAGTTACATCCGAACTACCAAAAAACCCCAAACCCTCATAGAAACCGTTAGAGGGAAACCTTACAGAAACCCTAGTAGAAACCTTTAGAATACCTTAAACGGAACCTTATATGGAAACCCCATAACCAACCCTAGACCCTTATAGAAACCCTTAGAAACCCTTAAACGGAACCCTATATAGAAACCCTATAACCCCTGGACCCTAAACCCTAAACCCTATAGCCTAAACCCTAGACCCTATATAATCCCTACAACATCCTTAGGCAAATGTCCGAGCGAGCCGGCCCCGGCTTCATTTGTTCGGCCATGAGCACGACAAGTATGGCGTGACTGGGTTCTTGTTAAGGACGGGCTCTTGTTAACTTATAGGGGTACTTAGAAACAATTTTGGTTTTTTGTTATTATAATCCCTAAGAAACTACTAAAATTGTAATTTTTGCTAGGGTTCTGAGTTCAGTATAGTTAAGGCCGGGCTCCATGGAGGGTTTAGGGTTTAGGGTATAGTAGAAGCCAGAAAGTTGGAACATGGCTTTAGGAGGATTCGTGCTAGGAGCCCTTATGCTTTGGCTTAAGGGCATGGGGATAATGATTGCTATAGAGGGATCTATCCTTTAACCGATCGATACGGGTTCCTAAAAGGGTCTAGGATTAAGGGATAAGCTTCCAGAATAAGAGGTCTCTCTAGTAAATTCCTATGCTGTCTCGGTTATGATAACCTAATCTAAGTTAACTTCCTTAACAACCCAAAGGGTCCTATGTACTGTTACGGGTGATACCTCCCTAAGGCACAACAGTAATTCCTAATGTGGAAACCCTACATTCTACTATATCGGTACATAGGACCCTTTGGGCAAGAGCCCAGGTGACCTTCGAGGATGGCATGGTCCAGGTGAATGCCGCCTTGTGTACCTTCTCAAAGGGGTCCTAGGTACAGGTTGTCGCACCTGTAACGGGTTCGATTTCAAGGGTTCTGTAAAGGTTTAGGATATATGATATAAGGGTCCTAGGTAATTCTACTGTCATAGATTCTTTGGGGCCTGTGGGCTTGGCAAAACAACCATCCTGTGTTTAGGCTGCAGGCTTTGGAGCTCTTTTGTTCTTCTGGAGGGAGTGGGGGTCGATTGTAGGATTGTTGGAACTCCCTAGGCAACGACTTCTTCTGCGCTGTGCGGCGCCCAGTCGTCGTGGACATCTCGCGATCCAGACCATGACCTCAACGCTTGCGCTGGTGGACCTGGCATGCTACAGGTATTTTCCGCCGCTCGAGCTCCCTCTGCGGCACAAAAACTACCTAGCTTGAACACGCTGGACCCGAAAGTATTTCTGGTGGAGTACGTGTCAATCCTCGAAAGGGGCCGAATGGCTCGCACGAGGTCATGCCCGCCAAGCTGCAACTGATGCAGTCCTGCTGGAAGGGAGCGATGCTCGGCCATCTTGCATCTTGCGGATTTCTTGCCATGTGGTGCATGCATGACCCAGAGTCTGAACTCTGACAGCAGCCTGGAAGTCTGGCTTGCATCGTCATGTCGTCGTGAAGCTGAAGGGGCCTTACGGGTTGTTGGTTCAGGGCGTATGGGTTTAGGTTGTCTCGGTGTCATGGCGTACAGGATTATTATGTTGGGAAGCTCATGGGTGCTTGCAGGGGGGGGGGGGGGGTAGTTGCAAGCCATCAAGCTGCACCTGCAAGCTTCTTCTACTCGAAACGCAAAACCCTGAATCCTAAAACCTGAGCCGTAGCCCAAATTATCCCTCTTTCACCGAGACTTTGCCGAGACCTGTCCAATAAGACACCATACTTGGAGGATCATGGGACGTAGTAAGTAAGGTTATAAGTACCTCAATTGGGGTTATAAGTAGTTGTAAGTATAGTTACCCTAATTACAACCCTAGTTACTAAGTCCCTGGATCCTCCAAGCAATCCAGAGAAAGGCTACAGATGCAGCCGTGGCCAAAGCTGCTGAAACCGTGTCGCAGATTGACCAGGCTCCACTGTTTAGGGGTTTAGGGTTTGGGGTTTAGGGTTTAGGGTTTGCGGTTTGCACGGTCGAGTGCGGAGGGGCCGATGACTCTCAACCTGAAGCCTAAGTCCTAAACCCTAGGGGTTTACGTGAAGGGCGATGGCATTCGGTAGGTAGGAGTGCATATCAGGTATCCATCGGTCCAGCATAGTTATGTGGGTAGAATCCGGCCGAGAAGGGGTCCTTTATGCAAGCACATACTTCCCCCATGTCTGCTTCTGATCCCCCTAAAGGTTCAAGTGTTCCTTCTCATCGGAGTTTGGTGCCTTTCGTGGGACCAAGACCGGGTTCTTGTTAGGAACTGAATTTAAGTGAGAATAATGAGGAAACCCTATAATTTGCCATAGATGCCTATTATGCTATTTTTAAATTAAGTTCCTGAATTTAGTAGTTGGGTGGATACACTTTACACTCACCCACACCATAAGTGTACACTTTCTGGGGCTTATGAACTCGGCAACGAAGTGAACAAGAACCCAGAACATCTATGAATAAGCTCAGGGTCCCATTTAAGCAACAATGACAAGCGCTGCGAGTAACCATGGAAAGGTGCAAGGTTTCCGGCCAGGGTTCGGAAAAAGAAGCCCTAGACCGTTCACGGTTTAGGGTTCAGGGTTTAGGGTTTAGGGTAAACCCTAAGCTTGAAGCCTTAAACCCTAAACTCCCAAACCTCAAACTTCCCACCCCTAAACCCAGATCCTGAAACAAGCCCTTAAAGGAACCCCAAACCCTTCAATGTTTCGGGTTGAACAGCTTCCCCCGTGCTTTCCAAGTGGAAGTGGCCGGCATAATTAATCTAATATTGCGTTCGCCTGCTGTCCCTGCAGTATGGCAGACTTAGTTGATAGGTCTGAGTCGTCAGCAATATTAATTCATGGGGTTCCTTCGTGTACTTATAGTCCAACCCACTCCTCGAAAGTACCGGGTATAAGTGCACTGCCATACCACGAGGAATAACTTCAGGCTGTGCATACTTACTAATGTAGCACACTTGAACCATTCTTCCAACTTCCTCATTGCATCAGCATTCCTAGCATAGAGGTCGGAATAAAAAGCCAATAGTGTTTCCTTGTAGTCTTTATACAGTACAACACATGCCTTCTTGCAAGCATTCATGTCCTTACAGTATGCATTGGCGTTCTCATCCGCCTGGTTCAAGCCATCCGGCTCTGGAAGAATCCAGGAAGTCCAAAGCGGCAGTCTCTGTATCATTTTCCTTCATGTACCTCTCAAAAACAATAATCTAACTAGGAATCCGCTGTGCCCCAAACACGGTTGGGTGCCTCCACACTGAGCATATCTTGGACCGAGACCCAAAGTCAGGTTTCGGGAACATCGCAGAAGAGGCAACGACAAGGTCAGGGAGCCGTTTCGATAAAAGCGGTTTTGGGGCTTAACTTAGGGATTGGGGAAACACATACAAGCGAGACAAAGAAGCCACGGCAGGGCCTCATAGTGTTTGAGCCACCCGAATACGACTTTGAATCCTAAACCAAAATGCCAAACTCTTCAATCAACCCCTAAACCTGAAGCCTGTACCACTAGACCCAAAACCCCTCACCAAACCTAACCCCTAAAACCCTAAGCATGCAAGACACTCTTGGGCCGTTTCTTGTGCCGCAACACATGGGCATAAGCGCTTAGGTCCCAAAACGCTATATGAATCCGAAGGATATTCTGATCTACCCTGGAAAGGAACACGAAGGATATGGAAAGGAACCTATTAAAGGTCAAAAGGAGCCCTATAAGCCCTATACAACCCTGGAAACCCCAGAAAGAAAGCTTTGACAGGAAGCCCATTAAAGGAACCCTCAGTACTTAAGCTTTAAAGAAGCCCTAGGGATCTTAACAGGTAGCCCTTTAAAGAAACCCTAAAGATCTCCAAGGTACCCTTTAAAGGAGCCCTTTTAAAGCTAAAGCCCGCCTTCAGCGATGGGGTTTCGGGGCATATGGACCTCCGAAGCCATCCTTCCGCGCTGGAGCCTGGGATGAGGCACGGAGTCGTCTCTTAAGGCTCCTCAGGGTCTTAGGGTTTAGGGTTTAGGGCTCGGGTTCTTGCTGAGTTTCTATACGGGTGACTGCAACAGCTATTAATAGGAGTACAGATTTCTTCAGGTCCGTATGAAGGAGTCGTATATTTGGCTTTATCTGCGTCTCGCAAGGGTTGCTAGAGGCGTCGATTCATCACCGTAGCGCCATAGGACGAGGTTTTTGGATCATGTAAATGGGAGTTTCCGAAAATAGGGGACCCTTATATGGCACCCTAGATAATAGGATCCTTCTTATAAGGACCCCAAAATAAGGTACCCCTATTTTCGGAAACTCCCAAATGTTACATCGATTCAGGCGTTGAGGGTTAAGGATTCTCTTTCAGTCGAACCTACCTAGGATGCCCAGTAGTACCCTTATTCCCTTTTTGTAGTCCTAGGTTCCTTATCAAGTTACCCAATACCAAAAAGAGAGGCCTTTTTATTCTTAGGTTACTGGGTATCCTAGACACGGTCTGAACCTGTACCTCGAACTGCCAAACTCCCAATGCCGCAATTCCTCAAACCTCTACTTGCACCAACTCTACAGCCGCCTACACTCTCGGATTCATTCCATGAATCCTACGAGACGCCGAATGCAAAAGTGTGCATGTTTAGGCACCGCTGCCAGACGGCGCGACAAGCCTTTCTCTTCCTGCTGAGCACCAGGCCGGGTCAGGGTTTTAGGGTTCCCTGCTGGCTTCATTGAAAGCTTCATTTGCAGCATCGCATAGCATAGCACAGCAAAGGCAGTTGCCCTGCAGGGTAATCTGGAGCAGGTTGGTGTAGCACAGTTCACTGCATGTACTGAGGTATGGCATGAAGCGGTCCGTTGGTATGACATAGTCTAGTCTAGTCTAGTTCAGTATAGTACAGCATCGTATAACAGCGTATATCGCTGCATAAGGACCTAATCTTTCAACCATATACAATGAGCCTCCCAAACCTTCGATCTCAAGCCCCAACCTTCGACCTGCACCTTCCAAAGCCTACTCTTTGTTAGAAGCAGTAATATGGAAATTTTATAGGGGCTCTACAGAAAAGTGGGCTGAGGTGGGTTCAGGTACATGTTTACAAATCGTCTGCATTGCAGTTACTGCTTACCTACCTTGCTTTTCATTGGAGGACCCCAGCAATGGAGCCTGTTAGCCAAGATGGAATTACAGATGCTGCATCCTAGTATTTAAACTTGTTTGGGTAGTATAGTCCCTATAAAATGCCTATATAACCAAAACGGTTAACCTTCAGTTCACCATGATACCCTAAACCCTCAACCCTAAGCCCCGCTGTATAGAACCAGCCATGTTCGTGGGATTGAGGCTTCCGGCTGCGAGCACTTTGGAATGCAAAGACTTGGGGCTTCAAAGACTTGGGGCTTCAGTCCGGATTTAGGACTTTACGATTCAGGGGCTTCAGTCCGGGTTTAGGATTTGGGGCAATTTAGGGTTCAGGCTTTAGGATTGAGGGTTCAGGGTGTTGGAGCAGTAGACAGGCTTTGGACTGGGTAGGTCACGGTGCAGGGTTTCGGGTGTTTGCTGTTCGGTGTCTGAGTTTTGTTGTTAAGTTCGGGCAGTAACTGACGGTTTTATGCAGGCTCACAAAGGCTGTATCTGGCCTGTCCGCAGGTTGATACTGGTCTTATGAGATAGGGCGATAGAGACTTTCTTAGGATGTTATGTGTGTGTGTGTGTGTGGTTTTTGTGTTGTGCTTTATACCGGTTTGATGTTAGAGCTTGTTCATTGAAGGTTTTACTTACAAGGGCCCCACAAGGGTTTTACAACCATGCATGTTGCATAAGCAGTGTCTCTGTTTGTACAGGCTGAAAGATTCTTTGCAAAGATGACGGTGCTGCTATGTACGCGAATTTGAGAGTGTTCGTGTTTCAGTAAGGAGCATTGTTAGGAGTTGAATGCAAGTTACCACGATAGGCGTTTATAGTAAGTAACATGCCTTACTTGCTGTGGTAACCTCCATTAGGTTCATTAGGTTCCTCAGCCATACCGTAGCGTAGGGTGGAGCCAGAAGTGTGCATCTTGCACTAGGTTAGAAATCCTGAACCCGCTAACACCGAAACAAGAAGTGCTGTAAGACATGAACCTGTGCACCAGGGGATCTTCCCCCCGAAAGCCCTCAAGTTCTCAACCGATAAAGACTCAAGCCTTTAGTCCTGGCACTCGCCCAAAGCACGTAAACCATAACCCATCCTAAGCCTGAACCTCAAGCCCTTACCCTAAGGGTCCAAGTACCTAATTATCACATACTCTCCAAAATAGTAACCTACATAACTACTATCCTAAACCCAAGTACCCAATTACTGGGTACTTTGGACCCTTAGGGTTAATACGGACAGACGCAGTCCCCGGCCTCCTACACAGCCCACCGTGCTGGGAGGAAGCCACAGCTACCTATAGCCCGCAACCTGAACCAACAGAACCAAGCAGACCAGCATATATCGAGAGGAGAAGGATGCTTGCATTCTTGTATCAAGAGGAGAAGGATGCGTGCGTTCTCGTAAACCCCTGAACCCCCGAAACTCTGAAGTAATCCCCTGAGGTGCTTGCCAATTCGTCGAGGGCCTGAGTGGGGCTACTAGCGAGTCCCTGAAGGTCGCTCATGTCGGATCAGGATCTACTTGGAGGTTCATGGTTAGTTATAAGTGGAGTTATAAGTCCCCTAATATGGGTTATAGGTATAGTTACCCTACTTATAATTCCACTTATAACCTCCAAGTAGGGTTCAGGGTTCAGAGTGTAGGGGGTAGGGCTTAGGGCTTAGGCTTTTGGATTCAAGGTTTAGGATTCTCTGACCAGGATCTAGGGTTCAGAGTCCAGAGTCTAGGGTGTAGGGCTTAGTTTTTTGGACTCAGGGTTTGGAGTTTCGGGGTTAGGGTCCAAGCAGGTTCTGCTTGCCTACACCCTGCAAGGGGTTGAGGAATAGGGATAATTCCTACCTCCTGTACTTGGTAGGGTCATAGTAAGTGCATGGTTCTCTAAGGTAGGCTCCCTCTTCAGGTCCCCAAAGTAGTACGGCTTCCTAATCAAAAAGGATTCTCACAGGGACTCTGTTTTAGAGAACCACCCAAGCGATGTGAGTTTGTATTCCCTTGCATGTGCTAGGATACATTGAAGATGGCTTGTGGATCATAAGACCGGTGGCAATTCGGGTTCACGGCTGTCTTCCTGCGAGAGGGCCACGCCATAGTGTCAGTGAAGAGCCCTCCATCCTCAAACCCTCAAGAGTACCAGGACCCCCCAATGCCCTTTAATAGAGCCCTTATGGTCCTCAATAGTGGGTATTTGGGGTATAATAGAGAGTAGTTGGGGGGGTCCAGGTAAAGCACCAAGCCCTGAACCCCCCAAAAGTCTAAAGTTCCACAGGCTCTTCACCGCGAGGCCTGCCACTCCCTGCCGCGTCATGAGTCTCTGCTGCCATTAAACCCCGAATATAAGTTCGAATATCCTGAATTCACTGAAAGTTGTCCCCACGGGATCCATAAAATGGGGGCCTTACGTAACTTACTGATGAGAATGGGGTTTGGGTTTAGGGTTGTGGATACAGCTTTAATGCAAAGGCTTTAGTATGTAGAACCGAGAATGGGCAGAGGGCCCTACGCGGGCAACTTTGCGTCATGAGTCTGAGCTGGGATGAGTACCAAAAGTATTCCCTAAAGAAAGCCGGGTCATTTCTAAACCTTCAAAGGAATCCGGAAAGTTGCTTGCTAAGCCCACCCTGAGCTCTAATCTAAACTCTAAGCCCTCCGGTTCCCTAAGCCCCGCAAGCCAAGAAGTGGACTGCCAGCTCTTCAATCACAAAAGTGATGTTTGACATCAGACTTGCACTGATCAGCAGTACTACCGCAGGACGAAAGTTCGCCACACTGCCTTTAACTCAACATATGTGGTAGTGCCACCCCTTTTCCCCCCTAGATTCCTCCACAAGATCCCCAAGGCTCTCTGCCGAGAACATTATAGTAGTATATTTTTATTCCGGGAATTAACTACTCCGCCACGCTGGCCACGTAAAACGGACTTCTGGCCTCGCCGCTTCTCCGCGGCATATGTTGATGGCACTTTGAGACAATCCTCCGTACGTCGAAACTTTTGTCCCGGTGATGATTCTGGAATCATGTCTGATCCTCGCAACTAACCCAGGACATGTAGCTTCAAGGTCACGGTGAGGCAGTGTCATTTGCCGATTAAAAAGGTCGCGGCGAGGCAGCGTCATTTTGGGGTGCCAGAATCCAGAGCAATGCTCAAGAGGCCTTTGCCGCTCTTAATGTCGTTATTTTTGCACTCGGCCGGGAGGACGAAAGTTTTGCCCTACTGGGCCTTTCTTGTCTTAAGGCAGCTTGCGGAGTAGCGGAGTAGCGACAAGTGCGATTTACGTGGCCTGGCCAGCGGAGTATTTTATACCCCGTTTTAAATTATATACTGCTTTAATGTTCCGGAGGAGTAACCGGTGGGTCCTGTGCGCTAGGAGTCTACGGGGGAATGGGGGCCTGCCTTGGACGAAACAAGGAATAGGTCAAACTTTCGTCCTACCGCAGCGTCCTTCTGGGGTGCCAGAATCCAGAGCAATGCTCAAGAGGCCTTTGCCGCTCTTAATGTCGTTATTTTTGCACGCGGCGGGACTGCAAGCCCCGAATTGCCCGCTACCGCAGGACGAAAGTTCGCCACACTGCCTTTAACTCAACATATGTGGTAGTGCCACCCCTTTTCCCCCTAGATTCCTCCACAAGATCCCCAAGGCTCTCCGCCGAGAACATTATAGTAGTATAATTTCATTCCGGGGAGTTAACTACTCCGCCACGCTGGCCACGTAAAACGGACTTCTGGCCTCGCCGCTTCTCCGCGGCACATGTTGATGGCACTTTGAGACAATCCTCCGTACGTCGAAACTTTTGTCCCGGTGATGTAGTACTCATCGTCGTCGTCGTCGCAGTCGTAATCCTGGTCGTCATCGTACTCGTAATAGTAGTACTATAATACTGGTACTAGCACAAGTACTGATAATGATAGACAATATTGGAAGAGGCGGCAACAACAGTAGCAGCAGCACCTGTGGGCAGGTTGCAGGTCCAGGGCTTTGGGCTCCCGGTTTAGGGTTTAGGGTTTAGGGGTTTAGGGTTTAGGGTTTAGGGGTTTAGGGTTTAGGGTTTAGGTGTTGAAGTTCCTTCCAACGCCCGTGCATGACTGAGGAATACATTGAAATGTCGGTGGCTGCACGAGGCGGCTTGGATTATCCATCTCTGCCCCCCCCAAGCCTTCTAATGTAGGAGCCTGATTCCTAACATATAGGAGTTATAGCGCCAGGGTTGGGTTCCTTAAGCATCAACGATAACATCGCCAGTGCTGTGGCCCACACTCTGCCCTTCCTTTGTGGAAGTCTATAGTATAGGTTTAGGGCTAACGGTTTAGGATGTACTGAACCGTCACAGTCATCTTATTTTGTGATATGTCTTGGAAGAACTTGTAGAGATATGCTCCTCATGCTAAAAACAGCTTTGGGGAAATTGTCACCACCACCCCCCGTGTCCTAAATTGCAATGTTGTGCATATGCAGACGACCCCCCGAACCCTGAGCTTTCAGCCTTAACCCTAAACCTTAAAACCCAAACCCTCAACCCTAAACCCTAAAATTGCATCTGCAACCCCAGCCTTCAAAAAAGCTCGCGCCCTCAGTACATAAGCCGGATCTCTTCTGCCGCAAATCCTTGCCTCAACCCCAGACCCTACCTTTGTGGGGTTCCTCTTTGTCAGAGATTTCCTGCAGAAGTCCAAGGATGGTAGAGTTTCGGATTTCGAGAGCTTAAATGAGCCCTCAGGCTTTCAACTCTTCATCAAGCACCTACCCCTAGGCCCCAAAGTAGTTTCTTTTTGGGATTACCTTATAGGATTCTATATATGAACCCCGAAAGGAACTACTTTGGGGGTACAGACTAGAAGGTTTAGGCTTACGGCCCAAGTCCGGTAACGCAGAAACTTAAGCGACAGAGCCTGACATCCCAAATCCTTTCCAGGTTTCGAGCTTTTGGTTGTTAACCGGGATCCGGGCCTTTCAAGAACAGGAGTTTAGACTTGATGTATCAGCCCAGATCTTCCAATATGATAGGATCCCTCATACTAGGTTCCGGGGTAGCACCCTTTTGCACAGTTTATTTCTGGGTTCCCTGATTGAAGACAAGCAGTAGGAAAAAGGGGTACACTTATCATTAATAGGCTCCGGGGGAACCTAGAATACGAGTCTTGATTATTGATCTGGGCGGGGTCAACAGAGTCAAGGGTTTAAAGCTACCACAGCCTAGATCCGGGGAGCCACATTTCTCGCTTAAACATCATCGTCATGGGGCTCAGGTTCGGGTTGTTTTTTCCGGACCGTCCCTTGGATGCGGGTGGTTGTCAAAATCATGGTCCCTTTTTGGGTACCCTATTAATAGGTGCCGTACCATATCAGGGACCCCAAAAAGGGACCACAATTTTGACAACCGCCCATGTGGAAGTAGCGTCGACATCCGGAAGAGCAACATCGTGGATGCCTGGGCAAAGTTCGGGGCTTCAGGGTCGAGCAAAACGACTTTGCTGGAAGTTCACTCGACCCTATCTAGCCCTTGATGTGGGAGGAGCTAAGGAGCCAGTTATGATGATAATCCCTACTAAATAAGGAGCTAAAGAGCCAAGGGATTCCAAAACCATCGGTTAGCTATACCCAAACCCGGAGTCCTAAACCCGAACGTGTCGCAGCTGAGACGAGGTTGAGCGGTGGGAAGCGGAGGTCCTGACACAAACCGAACTGGATATATAGTAGGATGCTGATTATAAGGACGCCCCAAACCCCTAAACCCTTAGCCTTTTCCGCACACCCGTTTAAGCCTCCACCCGAACTGAAAGGACTAAGCCGTAAAACCCTAAGCCCAACTAAACCGCCCGGTGCCATAGCCGAGGCTGGGCAAGTGCGGAGCAGCGAAGCCCCGCCTTTGCCGGCGCCTGCGTGGAACAGGCCCAGCGGTTTTTTGAGGGCAGGGTTTAGGGGTTAAGGTTTTAGGCTTTGGGATGTAGAGGTTAGGGTTTTAGGGTTTGGGGCTTAGGGGTTAGGGTTTCCCTAAACCCTAAACCCCAAGCCGAAACTGTCTGGGTTTAGGGTTCAAACCAGATTGGGGGGGGGCTTCGAGTTTTCCCCTTGCTGCCGCATTGTTACGATGCGAGAGGATGGCGGTGCAGTGGCATCCGGGCGCTGGCTACGGTTGATGATGTAAAACCTGGGGTTCCTTTACAGGGATCTAAATGGGCACCTTTACGGGATTCCTTTAAGGGATCTATAGTTTTAGGGTTTACTGATATACATCCTGCGTTGTCCGTAATAAGGCATATATACCACAGTTCTCACAGTCTAGGGTCAATAAGGTAATGCAGGATTTATGTCATCAACCGCATGGGTCCGTCCGACCTTCCACAAAGTATTTCGTGCATGTACCCTGGTTCTTGGGTATGCTCCACTCTACTTGGAGGTTCATGGGTAATAGTCATAAGTGCAACTCTAAGTAAGCAGGGTAACTATAACTATTTACCCATATTAGAGGACTTGTAACTCCGTATATAACTACCCATGAACCTCTAAGTAGGGATGCAGATTTTGTTGATCTCAGGGTTCGAGCCGTATATGCCGAGAATCACAAAGCTAGGGGAGACGCTTGGGGGTTTAGGGGTTTAGGGTATGTCTAGGGTTCAGGGTTTAGGGCTTAGAGCTGGGGGCAAACGGGGAGGTCCTTCGAACAAGGGTGTTCTGATTTAGGCTTGAATGCTGTGTTTGTCTAATGCTCAGCAAGGCACGTCTTTGCCGGAAGAGGGACATGACGAGTCGTGCGAGCATGAGTAGTTCCCGGACCGCAATGTTTCCGCACCAAAGCAAGCAAGGAAATCTTAGACCCCAAACTCCATAACTGTAATTAAGCCAGCCCAAAGCCCTGAAACTCGGCACCTAAATCCCAGAACACGACACTGAGATTTGGCAGAGAACCAATGCCTGCTAGTTGGTCAGAATCCCTTACCCTACGGATCCATCTACGTAAAGAGAGAGTATATATTTTGGCCATATACTAATTAAATGAAAGTAGTCCCTGTATACTTTGGGGCCAGAGTATATAGTGTTTGGGCACATGGACCCCTACGGTTTCAGGAAGCCTGTCGTTTTTCCGGACCAGGGTGGTGGCTGCGGCGAAGATGCAGCGTTGAAGAGCCATCTAGTCTTTCCGCTGAATCTGTCGTTAAGCGTCCCTCTACAAAAATGGGGTCTTCACTTAGGCCTGCAAAGCTGAGCTATCTGTCTAACTAACTAGCTAACAACCAACCAACCAACCAGCCAGCCAGCCAGCCAACTACCCATCTGTTTATCTATTTACCTACCTAGCTACTTACCTACCTATCTCTCTATCTGTTTGTCTACATATTTACGTGTCTGTCTATCTCTCTGCAGTAACTCCACGAAGCGCGACAGTATTATTTCCAGCGTAAAGCCCGATGCGTTTCGTCGTTTCGGGGTGGCCACAGAGTGGTTTGCTCACAGACGGTGTGCAACGATGGTGGTCCATTGCAGGGTTTTTTCGGACTCCTCTCCCAAACCCTAAACCCTACACCAAGAGAAGGCAGCTAGTGCAAAATTCAAGCCTGAAACTCAGATCCTGCTACCTTAGCTGCCTAGGTTTTGGGTTTAGCATTGCCGAATGCAAGGCGAAGGGTTCATAGCCACCCATGAACCCCAAGCGCGAAAGAAAAAGACCCTGCAGCCCACGTTCCTGAGCCTGAGCAGGCCCCAGTTAAACGAACCATAAAACGCTAGACCTTGCACCGAAATTTACATGGCCCCACAAGCTTGAAACCCCCGAAACCTAAACCCTGCTTGGAGATTCATGGAGTTGTAAGCCCTCTAATATGGGTTATCATACCCTGCTTATAAGTGCACTTATAACTACCCATGAACTTCCAAGTAGCAAAGGACACGATCTTTGCTGACGGCTGTCGCGAGGGACAGCCAACATTACGGCATACATGGCCTAAGGAAGGTGAGCCGCCTGGCTGTAAATACAGTGGCTGAGGGCTCTAGGGGTTTCGGTTTAGGGTTTAGGATTTCGCGTTTGGGGTTCAGGCTTAACTTTTGGGTGTTTGATGGAGTTTTGCGGTGTAGGATTTGTTCTACTATCTGGGGTTCTGCGAGGGGTTAAGGGTTGCTTGTTCTTCCAATTACCGGCCGTTTCGGTGCACTGCGCACTGGAGCTCGGCATTCCCCTAACGGTCCATGTACCCAGCTAGTATATACTTAGGCTCCAAAGAACATAAAGAACCTATATAGGGAGTATATAATGTATAATTTAAGGCCAAAGTATATACTATTTCGGGAATGGACCCTCATACCCTAAACCCTACAACCCTTAAACCTATGAAGCCCTTATAGAACCCTTGGAAGGCACCCTTAAAGGAACCCGATTCGGGTACATGGACCCCTAAAGTGAGGGCTGACCTTCTGCGATACGCCGTTAAACCCTTAAATTCCTAAACCCCCAAAACCTGGAACCCGGTAGTAAACCCTACCTGGGAGTCCAAAAACCTATTCGTCTAGAGGTTATACACCCTCTAATTGAGGAGTCATGACCTATCCAGGCAAATTATAAACCCTAAACCCTTAAAGCCCTGAACCCCTAAACGCTACAGTCACTGGGGAGTTTGAGATCCGGAACCTGAAACGCTCGGTTCGTCAGTGGTACCCTTGTGCCCTTTTCTTTTTCTGGGTTCCTTTATGAAAAAACGAATCCAATCGTATATACTTTGGCCTTAAAGTAGTCCCTTTATTCTGGGACAGCTGGGTAACTTGAAACCCGAAACAGTCAGTTCAACCCTAAATCCCTATAACCCGTAGCCCTATGGAACCCGTGTAGAACCCTTCAAAGGCAACCTTAAAGGAACCCTGTAACCCTTAACCCTATGAAACCCTTACAGAACCCTTGAAAGCAACCCTATAACCCTCAACCCTATGAAACCCGTATAGAACCCTTTATACAGGAACCCTATTCGGGTTCGAAGCCCTCAGCTCCCGGAGCTCAAAGGTTCGGTCCACCTGACGGTTACGCGAAGTGGCTTCTTGGCATGAGCCCTCGGGGTCCAGGTATCTCCTTCGGAGGGTCCGGCATCTCCTAGCGAGAGCCCTTGGGTCTCTTTGGGGTCTCAGAAGTCCTGCATTTTGAGGTTCCCTGAAGTGTTAAGACCCTTAGGGTGAGCCCTCGGGGTCCAAGTTAAATCAGAGATAGACTGAATATGCAGCTATGCATTTAGGGTTTATGTCGGCGGTTTGTAGGCGGTATATAGGGATTTTCATCAATGTAATATTGCCGCGCCAAATGTTCAAAGTTTCGGCTGTATTCACCGTTTTTTACTAGCTTGCAGTTACTCTCATCCTTATCCCATACCCAACCACTGAAGAATCGGGTACGTTGGCCCGTCAGGGGAATGGGACAAACTCTACACTAGCCCGAATAACCTACCTACCTTTTTAAGAATTTATATCAGGAAGTCATAATAAGGTACCCTAAGAAGGTAGGCTATTGAGGGTTAAGGTAACCCCGAGCCCCTAAACCATGAACAGCAGACCCTTGACACGAACTCCCGATCAAAATCCCGAAATTTACGTAGAGGGTCATACCCTAGTTTTATGGCTAGGTTCCCGTATATCGAAAACTTTAAAGTTGGCACCTTGACAAAGGGGTCGGGTAGGACCCTATAGGTACGGTAAGGTTGAGCTTAAACTACCAAAGCCTACTTCTTTTCTAGTCCTCAATAAAGAATTATAGAGACCCTGCAAGCAGTAGGTTTCGCTTTCGGTAGGTTAAGGCAAAGTAGAAGCTTAAGTTGGAACATCATTTTCCTTATGTCCTTCAGGCAAAGCATGAGGAATCCCGGCACTACTCATCCTTAGTCCATATTCCAACTTTCTGGGCTACACCCTGAACCCTACCTTAACCCTGAATAACCTACCTTTTTAGGGTTCCCTATTATGATTTCTTTATACAAGTCCCGTAAAAAGGTAGGTTCTTCAGGGTTAAGTAACTTTTTTTTAGGTCCTAGGGCTCTAAGCCCTAAACCCTGAACCCGAAACCCTGAACCCTAAACCCTGAACCCTAAAGCCTAAACCCCTACATCCTCACGTTGAGGTCTTAGGGCTCTAAGCCCCCAACCGCTCGCGCCCTGCTGTGCTGCGACCGAGGTTGGACCGGGCAGAGTCGGTTTCGCTCACCCGAGCTGAGGTGGGGTCCGGCATCCCCAAACGTTCAGGGTCGAGGGTTTAGGGCTTTAGGATTTGAGGGTTAGAGGGCTTACGGGTTTCAGGGTTCAGGTTTTGCAGGTTATGAACGATTTTCTTGTTTGAATTCCCTTTTGATTCTACCGATAATTTGGGTTTGGAATTGCATGACTAGGGTTAAGGGTTTTATTGGAGCTTGGGGTCTAGGGGATGTTAGGCCTTAGGGTTCGGGGCTTTTGGAAAGTGCAGTCTTCCTGGCTTAAGGGGTTGAACTACTGGGGTCGGAGTGCTGAGTGATAGTAGCCCACTGTAGTCCCTCTTTTAGTATCCTCTAATGCACTCACCTTCTCTGACGCACCCCCCTGCTATAATAGAGTTCATGAAGGTGTTCACAGTGAGTTCACCATCTCGGTAGACCTGTGCCGCAACGGTCCTTTCTGAAAGGTTAGGGGCCATCAGGGTTCAGGGCCTAGGGGTTAAGTTGATATTTTCCTTGTAAACCCTGATCCCTAAACCCTAAACCCTTGCAAGGGTTTAGGGTGGAAAAGGGCTTGGCTTAGCGGCTTTTACAGGGGTTGTCAGTTTGCCCCAGCTCCTCCGCTTCCAAATTGCGTGGTTGTCAAGATTAGGGCCCCTTTTGGGCTCCCCAAATCCAAAGTGCCGTATGAAGAGCAGAGTTCTATCGGGTTCTTGAAGGGAACCATGACTTTGCCAGTTACCCTGTTGAGACTTACAGGTGCCTAGGGTTTAGAGGGCCCTGAATAGGCTTGTTGATTTTTGTTTGTTGGGTTTGGTTATCAACTTTTTCGTATGTTTGCTTGCTTGCTTGCTTTTGTGTGATTGTTCATAAGTTTGCTTGTCCACTTCTTATTCAGGATTTGTGCTTTATGTCGGTGAGGTGCCAGACCCAGAGACGATTCAGTCAGGTAAATATGAGAGTGCTGGGATATGCCGACATGCCGACGGTTGTAGGAGGATGTCGAGGCATTCCGTTCCTTGTGTGTGTGTGTGTGTGTGTGGATTTCAGCCGAATACACAATGATCCCACAGCTATATAAGAACTCGAGACAGTGTATCGTATGTCTAGCATCTGTTTGGAGGGGTCTTTCTGCCTGTGCCAGGTCCTTTCTATCTTTTTCTAGGACTACCTAAGCCGTAAACCCTGATCCGTATACAACTACACACTATCGAGCTCTTGTCAAAATACTTCCCGTAGCTATTAAGCGTTGAACGCACCCCAAACTAAGCACCAAACCATACACCCAAAAGATAGTTACGATCATGCACGATAAGGAAATGCCAGGTCATTTCCTGGCCTTCGCTGCTGGATCCATGGCACTGTCGCCTGGGGATCACTGGGATGAGGGGCCGTTGAATGTTAAAGAGGGTCTACGGTTTACGTAGTATATTTATGATGTTTTCGTCAGGATTTAGGGTTCAGGGTTAGGTTGGGAGTTCAGTGGGGCGTTCGTGCCTTAGCATTCTGGCCTGAATAACGACAAAAAATGTGGTGGACTTTAGTATGTCGTAGGTATCTAGAGACTGTACCGCGATGTTCTTGCTTTCTATTCAGACCTGTTGCTTTACCTCTAGATTTGAAGACATCATTCTTTTTGGCAGACATATCACAGTTGTCATTCCAGGGAAGCTTCAACTTTTTGGGCTGCAGGTATGGTTCTGATCATAGGGTTTGGAACCGACGTCATAATATAGGGGCCTTCGTACTTACCTATACTATTCTGCGGGTTCCCTGTTATAATTAGTATAATAAATACCCCCCCCAAACCCTATTCTAATTATTAAGGCCCTCACATTATAGAGCCCTTAAATTACCTTTTAAGGAACCCTATTCTAATTACTAAGGCCCCGTATACTACGCGTGGATCGCTGCCCCGAGGAGTGTCCGGCGGCTGCCTGCGCATCCCTGACGGCGCGCCTTGGGCCGAGAGTTCGAGGATTCCTTTCTTAGGCGTTGTGGACAGGGTTTAGGGTCTTTAGGGTTTCCCTTCTAAAGGGATCTATAGGGTACCATAGGGTATTTTAGGGTTTAAGGCTTTAGGGCTTTAGGGTTTAGGGCTTTAGCCTTGGGGTTTAGGGACTTGGGTTGGGGTTGTCGGATTCCAGGTTGTCAACGGATGGGAAACACAGCGTTCAGGGTTCTGATTCTGTCTCCCAATGTGTCCATATGTACTACCATTATGGAAGTATGCTCCTAAAGACCATCCTTTAATATGGTTTTAAGGACAAATTTCCATAATGGTAGTATATATGGACCCTCGGGGTCTACAGGAGTCAGAACCGAGCCTGGAAGCCTTGACCCCTCAACGTTGCACTTCCGCTTGCACTGGTTTGAACAGCTTGAAGAAGGCTGTGCTTGTCGGTAATTCAACTAGTGCGTTGGCATGAAGGTTCATAGCTGATTGAGGTAGGGTTTGCCAATTACGGGTGTCCAGAGACCGACGCGCAACCTAGCTACCGCATCTTGACGTCGCAATCCCTCGAGTAGAGTGCCAAGCCCAGTAATTTGTAGATCCTATACTCTAAACATCTCTAAACCGACCAAATTGAAAGTCCAAGAACCCTAAACCCTGGATTAGGACTGAGGAATGGGGGTCTGGTTTGCATTGCTTTGTTAACGTCACTGGCCTGTTCACGGAAGTCCCTGAGACCCAGGGCGGATACCCAAGCCATGGACATATGTAGGTGGGGGATCTCTGGGTTTGGAGGCTTCTTTTGTTTATCCACCTATCCATCTACCCAAGCGTATGTATGTTAGACATATATGTACACATACCAACATACATACACATATATCTCCATTTTCTACCTACCTACCTATCTATCTATCTTTCTACACATTCATACATACGTGCATAGATACATGCACACATACCTACCTACCGACCGACCTACCTACCTCAGTGCATATATACAGTATACACACATACATACATACATACATACTTACGAGCATGTCATGTTCATTCCATTTCGTCTGAAGTCATGTCATGTCTTATCATCATCATGTTTGTTATCTCTGCCTTTATCAGTATCCTTATCATTATCCTGAAATATACAAGCATGCACTAGGTCAGGGCTCGTCGGTTCCCAATGTTGGAGTCGGGCCGAAGTGTTCAGTTGGGTTCTTCTCCGCTGCATGAAGCTGTCACAACACAAACTTCGGGTTTAGGGTTTCCGTCTCTTGGCTATTGTTCAGCGGTTTCCTCGTCTGTTCGGTTTGTGTTACTTTGTCTCCACATACATTAGGTATAAATAGTTATATGTACATATACATATATACATATATATATATATCAACTTATATTTATAGATAAATCAAGATTGTTTTCTTTCTTGGGCATGCTTTCTCAGGGAGTAGAGCAACAGCTCTATTCTCGTCATGCTCGAACGCTGAAGTTCACGTTTTTGTTCTGGAACCGCTTCCACACGACTTGAGACAGCTCGCAACAATGCCGTGGATCAACAGAAGCCTATCTCCGCGATGTCTCGATCTTATTGAAGCACAATTACACTGGTTACCAGCTCTTCCCTTCCGTAAGTCCAGTACATGTTTCCTCGGAAACTCAGCTTTCCAGAACTTACAGTTGCGGGGTTTTACCATACACCTAACATAGAAATCGCAAGAACCCTAGAATTGTCATTCAATAAGTACATGGCAAGATCTAGATCCTGAATTTCAAGCAGAAATCCCAGAGTAAGGAATCGAAGCCCTACTTCAAGGATCATGGGACTTAGTAACTAGGGTTATAATTAGGGTAACTATACTTATAACCCCAATTAAGGTACTCATAACCTTACTTACTAAGTCCCATGATCCTCCAAGTACCTTCTACTAAACAACAGAAGCCAAGAGGAGGCCTCCTACCTTGAGGATAGCGGCTAGGGTTTACCCTAAGGCTCCAAAGTAGTTCCTTTTTGCGGTTCATATATAGAATCCTATACGGTAATCCCAAAAAGGAACTACTATGGAGCCTCTGAGTAGAAAGTAAGGTTATATGTTTTTTGTTTTTTGAACTGGTGTGCGCAGTATCTGATGTAGGTGGAGCTGCCATGTTCTCACTAAGTCCCATGGTCCTCATAATATCCAAAACCTCTACTGCACCTTTGATTTGAAGGAGCCCTGCAAGTTACGAAGTCCTATGGTCTTGTTAGTATCTCCGAGGCAGACCGTGGGAGCAAAGGGCTCCAAGTGAGGGACCCGGCTGTCAAACTGACACCTAAGTTTCAGTGGGTTTAAGGTTTCAGGGTTCCTTTAATGGGCTTTTGTGAGTTTTTTTTGTTTTTTATGGGGGTTGGGTTTAGAACCTTGGGGTTTCAGGGTTCACCCGGTTTTAGCCATTTAGCCTCCAAGGTAAATTTAGTTTAGGGCTTAGGGTTCAGGGTTGAAGGGTTTGGGTTTAGGGCTTAGGTTAGGTTGAGCTTTAGGGGGTTTAGGGGGTTTAGGGCCTTTTAGGGTTTAGCAAGTTTCGGGTTGTTTAGGGCCAGGGCCTAGTAGGGCCGGGTTTAGGCTTGGGGCCTGGGGGCCTAGGTCCTAGGTTAGGTCAAGAGTCTCCACTGGTCCACTGGCTCGATGTCGATGTTGAGTGCAAGAGATGACTGGCTCCAGAGAGATCGTCTCGACTCGTCGCTTGCTATGTCGGGCTCTGGTGCCTTCCGGGTAATTGTCGTCCCGGTGGAAGAGACTGTTCTTCATGAGCTCCTTCTGCTCATACGGAGCTTCTTGGACCCGTGATCACGGAACATGTAGAACTGCTCGAGGACGCTCTCCATGTTGGGTTCGAGCGGTCTGATCGTGCAGTTGACATACACGACCTCGCTCCGTCTAGAATATCAAAACCCCAAAACCCAAAACCCCAAACCCCTAAGCCCAAAACCCAAACCCCTAAACCCAAAACCCTAAACCTCAAATCTCAATCCGCAGACCCCTAAACCCTAAACCCAAAACCCCCTAAATCCCCAGAGCCCGAAGTTCCAACCCAAAGGGTCCAAGTAACGGTATAGTCTGTACTTTGGGGCCACTATATGGGAGTTTCCGCAAATTAGGGATGTACCTTATTTTGGGGTCCTTGTAACAAGGATCCTACTGTTTAGGGTGCTATATTAGGGTCCCCTGTTTTCGGAAACTCACATATTGGTACTTGGACCCTTTGGGCAAAATGGATCAAGGCAAGCTTTCCTCGAGATCGCGGGCCTCGACGCCACAACAACCGAAGAGGCTGCGCTTGCAAGAGTCAGGGGATGTAGAGTCCAGGGTTCAGGGTTTAGGGTTTAGGGATCCGGGGATTTAGGGTTTAGGGTTCAAATTCAAGGGATTAGGGTTTTAGGATTTAGGATTTAGGGTTTCAGGTTTCAGAGTTGAGGGCTCCAAGCCTTGGGGGCTTGGGTTTTTGGGATAGATCAATCAGGGGCTCCTTTAAGCAAAGCCAAGCTCCCCAAATCCTGAACCCATGAGCTCTTAAACGGGGGGTTAGGGTTTTTGGTTTGGGCGTTTCTGGCTTTTGATTTAGGGGTTAGGGTTTGTGGTTTGGGTGTTTAGGGCTTTTGGTTTAGGGGTTTAGGCTTTTTGCTCATCTCCAAATCCGTAAGCCCTCATCCCACAAACTATAAACCACAAATCCCAAGACATTAACTTGGCTTTGGAGTACCATAAGCCATACTTTGATCCTTTTGCTTAAAAGAACCAGTATGAAATAAAAGTTAATACTTTTTTCTCCCTGGTTACTCAAAAGCCCAGCAAAACCCCAACCCCACAAGATCTTGAACTTGCGACTATTGGACTGGACTCTTAAATCACAACGCTGTGCTTTAGGGTTTATACGGCGTTACATAAGTTATAGTGTTTTGCAGATTTGGTTTTGATGTTTTGGGCGGTTGCTCTAAATATTTGGGGATTTAGAGGGGTTTAGATAAGTCGGAAAGCTCCGTCGAATGCCTTTTTGGCGGGTTGGGGGACTTGCTAAGTATTTTGTTAGAGACCTATAAGCGGTTGTCATAAGCCCCAGTTAGGTACCTACTGGTTAAGTCCCCGACCCTCCAAGTCTGGAAGAAGGCACACAGCTTCATTATTGATGCGGCGCGGCGCATGCAGTTCTGCTACGATGAGTGGCTTGAAGGAAGGGTCCGTGCTTCGGGTTTGGAGGCGTCTTCTTGAGGTAAACCCCTGGATCATCCAGTATCCCCGATTTCAGAACTATATATTCCAAGGGATCTTGGAAGAGATTTGGGTCCTTAAGCCGAAAGTGGCTTGATTTGAGAAGAGTTTGGTGGGAAAGCACCCGGCAAGCTTTTCAGAATTCCTCTACGTCTCCCAGTAGTAACCTTTTGCGCTTTGTATTTTGGGATCAAGACCGAATAGTAGGAAAAAGGTGTTCCTTGCCATTGAGGGGCTACTGGGACCCCAATCAGAAAGTGTTTTCATTGTTGTTACTTCTCTTGGTTATGGTGTGTATTAGACGAGTGCAATATGAACGAGCCCTCTAGGAAAGCCATAGCCATCGCAAAGTCTGTCCAGGCCGAACAAGAACTTAAGTCATAAACCCTAAACTTAAACCCTAAACCCTCAAACTTATACCTTAAACCCCAAACAAAGCAAAAAGGAGCACTCATGTGGATAGCCAGAAGCGATAGTTTAGTATGAGCAGCCCCGGAAGTCGTAACCCTCAACCCTGCACCCCATACCCTCAGCCCTAAACCGAGACCCTACACCCTATCCCCTAAACCCGACCTTCACCCCGAAGAACCTACCTTCTAAAGGACTTATATGGGTGGTTGTCAAAATCATGGCCCCTTTTGGGGGCCTTATTATAATACGGCACCTAATATTTAGGTTACCCAGCAAGGGACCAGAATTTTGACAACTACCCATATAAGGAAATCAATAATAAGGAGCCCTATAAAAGGGTAGGATATTCAGGGTTGAGGGAGACCTACCCCCTAACGCTGAAGCGACAGAACGTCCGGTAGTAAATTCGCAGCTGTCAATCACACGCGAAGTCGGCTTCCCATGGCTGGTGTCCTTATTATGGGTGTCTCCGAAAATTTGGGTACCTTATTTCCGGGTCCTTATAGTAAGGACCCTACTATGTAGGGTATTATTTTAGGGTCCCCTAGTTTCGGAAACTCCCTTCAGGTTTGAATTAGGGGTTTAGGGCTTATAGGGTTTATAGGGCTTATAGGGTTTGGGGTTTAAGGGCTACACTATAAAGAAGAAGAGCCCTAAACCCTTAAACCCTAAACACTTAAACCCTAAACCCTAAACCCCTAAACCCTAAACCCTGAACCCTTAAACCCTAAACCCTAAACCCTAAAGCCTTAAACCCCTAAAGGCCTAAAGAAGAAGAGCCGAGAAGAGCCGGATCCGAGGTTGCTGCAAAACGAGCATCAGCAGCGCCTTTTTTCCTTCCTCGGGCTGATTGCTTCTGGGCATCCACCACTACGACCTAGAGTAGGCCCTTATTCCCTTGTTAAGGGTTCAGGCTCCCTTGTAAGCCCCTTTAACCCAATAATGGCACCCTTTGTATTCCTAGGTTACTCTTGAGTCTAGACCACGGGGGGCATGGCATAAGGATGTGTGTGACGCGCAGTTTTGCCGGATGTTGAACATACAAGTCTATACGGTGCTGAGTTTTATCTTTAGGGCCATACAGTAGGGCTTCGTCGAGTTATGAGTGGGATGTACCCACCCTCCATGCCCAATTCTATAAAGGCCTAACTTAATAGTTACCTAGAATAAGGACTTAACAAGGCCTATTTAAGGAAGTATAGTCCCCTACGCCCCTTAAGTGTCCCTCAACCCCATTGCAGAGTCTCCGACGCGCATGGCTTCAGGTTGCAGCGCTGGAGATCGCTCTGGCGCATCTCCGGAGTGACAGAGCTGAACCCAGACCTTCCAAACTCCCTAAATTAAGGAATATACCTGAAATCATAGTAGGACCCATAGTAAGGTTTATAAGATATATGCAGGAATATACCTTAAGTCATAGTCGGATCCTTAATATGATTTAAGGTACATTCCTTAAGTCTGAGTTCGGAATATCTCCCGGCAAGATTCTGACCTTGAAAGCCCAACACCGTTCAGTCAGGGAATGCCAGGAGTAACCAAGGTAACTTTACCCTGAGGTTCCAAGTACTCCTTGTTTATGGCTGTTGGTACCAAATTTTAGATCCGAAAATGCAACAAAGTCTCTAAGCAATAATGAGTAGGGCAATATCAAATAATGAGTACTTGGAACCTCAGGGTAAGCCGTAAACAAAGCGGTCCAAGGGAATTCCTCGGAATGCCTGATCTTCACAGGCAAGCCGCAACACGGTTGCCTCAAATACGCAAAGCTAGAGCACTACAACCCGAATGCTGCAATACCCACGAAAACAAAGTCCTAAATCAAAAACTATGAAGACCCGAACTCCTAATCCTGAAACCCTCAAGCCCGAAACCCCCAACCCTCCAAGGGTTAGATCTCTGAAGGCTCAGAAGCCGTGCACAACTCTCAGGCTTCAAAAGCCCGAAGAGTAAAGCCCTAAGACTTGAAATCCGCAACCCTTGGGGTTTAGGCTTGCAGGTTTCTTTTTTTTAGAGCCCTCAAAAAACAGACCGCAACCCTAAACCCCAAGCCGAAGCTTTCATGCCTTATACCGCCTCGGGGAACCAATTGAACCTTTCAAGGAGGCATAGTTATCTGATAATTACATATTCCTTTTTCGGGGGGTTCTTAATCGAAGTATAGTATAATGGGCCCCCTAAACCGTATTCTAGTCATGAAGGCATTATAGAGCCATTGAAAGGAAGCCTTATAAAGGGAACTCCAGAAAGTTGGAATATGGTTTCAGGGTAGGATACCTTATAATTGACCATAAAGGGTTTAGGATAGTCATATTCCAACTTTCTGGCTTTTACTATTATAGAGCCTTTTCAAGTAACCCGACGCCTCCAAAAGCCGAGGGTGGTCGCATGAGCTGCGCCCCCGCAACCCACACCACGAGGAGACCTGACCTTACTTGGAGGGGATTCTAAGGGTTCCTTTAAAGGGCTCTATAGGGGTACTATAGGGTTTGGGGTTTAGTGTTCAGGGACTTAGTAAGTGGGTAGTAAGTAGACTTATAAGTACCCTAAAAGGGATCCTAATTGAGGTTATGGCCCTTATAAGTCCCTAAACTACCCAGTTACTAAGTCTCCCGACCCTCCAAGTACCTGTGTGTAGGTTCTTCTTATAAACCCTAATATGGAATGTATAGGGACCCTACAATTATGTAGGTTTTGGTAGGTTCAGGTAAGGTTTAGGGGTTTGGGCTTGCGGTTTTGGGGTTCAGGGCCTACAGGTAAAGGCTTGAGGTTTAGGCTTCAGGGGGTTTAGGGTGTAGGGTTGGGTTTAAGGCTTGGCCTTTAGCCCTTTCGGCTTACGGTGTTGGCTTCTGGGTTTAGTCGCATAAAGCAGGTAAGACCCTTGTGGAAACCCTGATGCCAAGTCATATAGTTGCGATAGACATCCCTACAGCAATTCTGGTAGTTACCACTGCGGTAATGTATATAGAAACTTACAGCAATCCTTTAGTGTGAACGTTGCAGCAATCCTTATAGTAACTTTAGTGTGATCCTCAGAGTGACATTGGTAATCTCCAACATCGTGACCGGCTTTGTATCGCGCCTGAGATGGCAACCTGCCCCCCGGATGCTGACAGCCGAGATATTCGCATATGCCCCAACTGAGGAATACTGCCACATATCCTAAAGAAGGAATATTCCATCAGAAATGACAGGGGTCCTGTTGTTTTTCGAGGCTCTCGAATGCAAATATGAACCTTGGAAGATCTGGTAAGCCCCAAACCCAATCCCTGGACCCTAAACACCCCAAGCCTTAAATCCGAAAAGGAGGGTCGAACAGTTTGGCACGACCACTACAGCGGCCTGTACCCCCCTGCCTCTCTTCCGCAGCTGGCTGTACTTTCGGCTTGGGGTTTAGGGGTTCGGGATTCAGGGATTTAGGACTTAGGCATTTAGGGGTGGGTGCTACATGGATTTTTGGTGGGTTTAGGGTCTGGGGTTTGCGGTTTAATTAGGGGGGTGTTGAGGCGTGCGCCCATAAATCAAACCCTGTAGGATTATTAGGATTATGCAACAGCTTGATTATGATCCATGTGACTCTAGCTTCCTTCCAGGAGAAGCCTCTTGACGCCTCGCAGGAGGGCCTCTGAATCCTGCGTGAAGGGTTCCGTGGCTTAGAAATGATTAGCCGAAGTAGAGCCTTAGCAACATATGCCATATTCGGACACGTGTAACTCCGCCGAAAAACCTCTGCCATAAGCCAAGTCTAAACTCCACACGCCCAGGCCACCCTCCCCAGCATAATGCAGGGTCTGAAAATCAATCACTGATAGTATCCCCTTGCAGGCCCTGTAATCGCACACTATATGCTGCTGCCTGAGACTCTCTCCCTGAACCCTTAGGGTCCTAACACGGAGATACCTGGACACTTAGGGTAAACCCTTAGGCCTAACCATTGGAACCCCTGATAAACTAGTCGGTTCACGGTGGCTGAGGTCAACTATTCCGAGCAGTTTGCAGCTCGGTGCACAGACATCTCTTGTACTAAGCCCTAAGCATGGTGGGTTTGGGGTTTAGGGATCTAGAAGGATTGATGAACGATTGGTTCGCCTCACCCCTATTTTTTGTCAGAGTTCCTGACAGATTTATGTACTCAAACAGATGGTTTTGGGGTTCAAGGACATCAGTAGCATCTCTGTCAAGATCCCAGCAGAGAACCTACTTAGTCCTGCCAACTTCCTCGTCTTATAGGTGCATTGCCCGCTATATTAACGGTTCCTCTGGGTGTCGTGGAGCACCGGGATCCTGATTCTTTCACAGTTTGAGGTTCTGTCATTTAGCTAACCAATGGTTTTGGGGTTCCCTTGGCTCTTTAGCTCCTTATCTAGTAGGGATTATCATCATAACTGGCTCCTTAGCTCCCCCAACATCAAGG
The DNA here is from genome assembly GCA_905221615.1 of Symbiodinium sp. CCMP2592. Lineage (NCBI taxonomy): Eukaryota > Dinophyceae > Suessiales > Symbiodiniaceae > Symbiodinium > Symbiodinium sp. CCMP2592. The sequence continues at coordinate 589,931 of CAJNDT010006047.1, forward strand.
GCTAGTTAGTGAAATGTGTGCTTTTGGCCTTCGCCATTGTAAGCTTTGTTGAGCTGCTCAGGGTGAAGTTAACTTGTTGTTGCTGCCCTGTTCCGTAAACCGTACAAAACCAATAAGCCACATCAACCAAATAAGCCCAAGAAGCCCATCAGCCTCGCAAGCCCTGTAGTATGAGGCCCTAAACCCTGTCTCCGGCTATTCTCTTGGACCCAGGTCCTCCAAGGTGCTCAGAGAAAGAGCCATCGTTAAGTCATAGTGGGGATATGTCGCTATGCTTCGGTGTTTAGGAGTTTGTGTACGGCTTGGGGATTCGGTTTCGGAGTTAATGGGTTTAGGAATGGTTCAGGGCTTAGAGACAAGCTGATGTTGGGGGCTGAGGGCCTGAGTGGCTTGGCAGATCCTGCTTTGAGTTTGCACCATCGACCAGCTTGGGCCTGGGATTTACTTAGTAAGCATGCTTCTGGTAATGCAATAAAAGCCCGTACACAATCCCAATGCTGAATCCTGGAGACAAGTAGTGTGGATCCGGTGGGCTCATAGTTAAATCCTGAAGACAGGAACGAAGAACCCTAAAAGACCAAACACACAGCAGCAAGCAAAACCAGCAGATAGATACTTTCCAGACCCTATAATAAGCCTGACCCCGGTTTGAACCAACAGACAAATCCAAAACACTAATAATCAACACTAAACCTTACCGGAAGCCCTGGACAGCCCAACATCAAACAAGGGACACCAACAACCAGCAACCAACAGTCCCCCCCCCGCTCCCTGACGTTTTTCATACACAGCATGCAGCCCTAAACGCTGAACCCCAGACTCTAAACTCTATGCCCTAGTCTCGAAATCCTAGACGACCCTAAGTTAAATTTTAGTTCAAAAGTCCTAGACTCCACCTGTAAGTTTAAATCATGTAAACTCCATATAATAGATAAAACTTACCTTATAGAGGGATGAAGCATCCCTAAACCCCTAAAGCCCTAGACCCTAAGGATCTTCAGTGGCAGTTGGCTTCCGAGCAGCCGGACAGCGACTTTGCCAGGGAGCCTCGAGTCTGCGTTTTTGTTGTGTGCATTTGGTGGTTTTCTGGTGGTTTTAGGGCTCTTCTAAAAGGCCTATGAGCGCTTAGGATTCTTTGGTTGTAGGGTTTAGGGATTTGGGGTTTTAGGGGTGTAAGGTTTTAGCGGTTTAGGCTTTAGGGTTTCGAGTTTTCTGGGCTGGTTTAGGGTTTTGGCTTTAGGGTTTCGGGTTGTCTGGGCTGCTTCAGGTCTTAGGGTTTTAGGGCTCTTTTCAAGGGGCTGTGAGGGCTTAGGATTCTTATGGAGATCTTTTAAGAGTTCCTTTCAGGGTCCGTTTAAGGGGTCCACAAGGGAACTATAAGGGTTTAGGGATGAGGGTCTAAGGTTGAGGGTTAGGTTTTAGGGCTTTGGGGCACGGGGATTTTTTTTGGGATTTGAGCTTTTCTGTTTTTTTTTCGTGGGGTTTGTTGATGGTTGTGATATATTGGTCTTCGTTCGTGGGGGTTGTGCTGTGATTGTCTGCTTTGGGGGCCTAGGGCATGCGTTGCTCCGTAGTCTCTGCTGGACCCCTGACCCACCCAACCCTACACCCTTTTGAACCCCAACCTTGTCATAGTGTGGGTTCTATCACAATTTGAGGTACATTCCCGAATTAAAGGGTTTTGGACTATCTGGGCAAGCTTTCGGCACCTCTGACCTTCTCAACCCAGGATTCTGCACGGTCGTGCGCCAAGTCGTGCTTTTCTGAAAGATCCAGCGCCTGCTTAGCCTTATGCTGAGATCCCCAAATTTAGACCTAGGATGCCCAGTAGAACCCTTATTCACTTGTTGTAGTCCTAGGTGCCTTGTAACGGTAATTACCCAATACCAAAATGGGAGCCCTTTTTGTTTCTCGGTTACGGGGCATCCTAGTAAACCCTAAACCACCCCAGGTCGTCTGTTCGCTTGGACGACTGTGCCCTGAATGACGCCCAGCTGCAGTGTAGCTTCCGGGAGGAGGGTGCAAAAGGGTTTGCTTTAAGAGTTCTGCCATGGAGTTTTATATATATATATAGAGAGAGAGAGAGGAGGCTTAACAACCAGAGTAGGGTTTTGCTTACCATACTATATAAAAGCAAAAGAAAACACAAAAATAGTATAGGCAATTATTTGGGCCCCTATTGTACGCGGCTGGATGTTGTCCACCGGCGGTAGCGCCTGAGGGATCGCCTTCACACATCCTCCGATCCGATACCTAGTGGTAGAGTATAACTATCCTTCAGCCTTGTGGCGGTACTGTAACCGCTATAGTAAACCCTGAAAGTTGGAAACCGGATCAAGGAGAAGTCGTGCTGGGCTTCCTTATGTACTACTCTCAAGGAGTGAGGCTATTGGGTTTCCAACTAAAACAAAGCTTCTACTGTATATAATCCCAGTATACTCCCAAAGCTCAACCTTTAAAGCAGGGATGTTCTCAACGGCAACTAAACAGCTGTACAGGGCCCATGGCCCTCTGTCAAGAGAGCTTGAACCAACTCGCTTCGAGCATTCTCCACCTCCAGTACGGTGTAAACTGTATAGTGTAGGGTTGTGTGGAAAGGATACAGTGTCATGCGATTTCCTGCTTCTCTTCCGAGGATATGATTGCCTCCACCTTTGGTGTCGTCAACTTCCTGCCGCTCCGTGGGCTGCGCTTCATTAGGAACCCAAAAAGCACATAAGCATAAGCATGTCATAGGGATTTCTCACCATATTGTGCTTCATTATGAGGTGGTTTACACGGGAGATCCCTGCCCTTCGTTTTGCTTATGTGCTTTTTGGGGGCCCTACTTCAGAAGTTTCCTGTGTGACCATGAGCGCAGAAATTCAAAGTCGAACGTGGCCTTCAAGCCAGATACCAACCCACAAGGTCCTAGGTGTATTGTATATTGTTCTGGTTGTCAAAATTAGGGTCCTTTTTTGGGTCCTTAGTATAATACGACACCTTCCGGTACGTAGCCCTAAGGGTCCAAGTACCTGATTATCATATACTCTCCAAAATAGTAACCTACATAACTACTATCCTAAACCCAAGTACCTAATTATTGGGCCCCTATACTATAGAACCCTTATAGTATCCCTTATAGTATCCCTTATAGTAGCCCCTTGTAGACCCCTTTAAAGGAACCCTAATTATTGGGTCCTTTGGACCCTCAGGGTAACCACCACGAGAGCCGGAGGAACTGCAGCGCCGAAGCCTTGGAAGACCACGAGAGCGGCTCGTCGGCTGATGGCTTCTCTTTAGGGCGGTTCAGGGGTTTAGGGTTGTCAAGGGTTTAGGGTTAAGTCCAGGTTTCTCTGGTATATTCAGGGTAACTCTTTGAGGTTTGTTAGGTTTTGTGTTCGGATTAAGGTTTTAGGTTGGGTTGGTTAGGTTCTTGGTGGGTTTCGGGTGTTCAGTGCTTGTTATGTTTCGGGCTTTGGGGTCGTGTTAGGTCTCTCAGGGTGTGTTAGGCTAGGTTTCAGTGTTGCGGGTTCTAGGGTTTTAGGTTGTTCAGTGTATTTTCCCAAAGGGTCCAAGTATCATTATGGTATATACTTAGACCCCCCAAATACCCTATAAGTATATACCATAATGATACTTGGACCCTTTGGGTTAAGGTTTTGTGGTGCTTTAAGGTTTTATGTTTACGGCTTTCGGATCTTAGGGCTCCCAGGGTTTCTAGGACTCTAGGAGTTTAGGATGTCGGCAGGTTGTCAAAAATATAGTCCCTTCTTGGGTACCCTAAATAATAGGTGCCGTATTATAATAGGGACCCAAAAGAGACCCCTAATTTTGACAACCACCCATGTCGGGTTTTAGGGTCTTAGGGTCCGGATAGGTTACAGTGTGGGCTGCGTTGTGTTTGTTTATTTGGGATTGAAGGCTCAGCTTTTAAGTGAGGGCCTGGGACAGCCACTGCAGGAAAACCTCGAGTAGTTTCGGCAAGTGCCACCAAGCTTGTTGCTTCGTTGATGGATCTCGACAGATTGAGGCCGCTGGTGCTACACCTTAAACCCGAAAACCTTAAATCCTAAACCCTGAACTCCGAACCTTCAATCCCTAAACCTTGACTCCGCAATGACCAATGGGAAGCCCAAACCAAATATTTCAAGGCTAAGGCTGTTAGTGGAAAGGCTTTGTTCCGGTTTCATTTGATATTGCAACTGGTTTTCTGCGCTTTAGACGCGGAACATGTTCCTGTTGCCGTCCCTTTTGTGTCAAGCCTTACATGCCGTGCTGAGCAGAGTTTAGCTGAACCACTCGACCCAAGCCGCCCTTAAACCCAGTCAAATCCCAAGTCATACCACCCGAAGCAACCCCCACAACTCCAAAAGCCTACAACCTGAAAGCCCTATAATCCAAAACTCTCGCTCCAAACATTGTATAGAATGCCCAAAGCCTAAACAAACCCGAAACCCTTACAGTAGAAGCCCAAAAGTTGGAAGCCCCATAGCTTCAATCCTCAAGGGTAATGTATAGGGAATCCCAGCACTATTTGGCCTTAACCCGGTTTCCAACTTTATGGGGTTTACTGTAAGCAGAAACCCCATGCTTTAAACCCTTATTAGGGTTAGAAGGATCCCTATAGAACCCTTTTAAAGGAGCCCTATAGACCCCTACAATAAGCCCTCAACCCGAAGCCCTAAACCCTAAACTGCCCTAAGCCCCTGAAGCCTGAAGGGTTGGAGCGGGGCATCTCGCGGCAGAACTTCGCCTCTCCTCCCGCAGCCATGTGAGGGCTTATGGGTTTTACGGATTCACGGGTTTAGGGTTTATAAGGGTTAAGGGTTTAGGATTTAGGGCCTTAGGGTTCAGGGTTTAGGGCTATGTGAGGCTTATGGGTTGTACGGATTCAGGTGGTGGGGGATTCAGGGTAGGGTTTCGGGTTTAGGGTTGAGGGGATAGGGTTTCAGATTTTAGGGGAACTGATTTGGGGTTTATACGGGGATTTGTTTGTTTCGGTTTGTCCAGGGCTTGGGCATTTTGGGACGTCGACCAAGAGCTAGTAGCTAGTCTTTGAGTCTACAGGCTTCGCTGAGCCAAGACAACGGTTCAGTTTAGTTATAGTGAACCCCAGACAGTTGGAACATAGATTTAGCATGATTCATGCTGGGATTCCCTATACTTTACTTTAATGGCATGCTGCCGATGATGTTCCAACTTTCTGGCTTCTACTGTAAGGTTTTGGGGCGTGCCCTCTGCCGTCGTGATTTCGGTCCTGAGACGTCGCCGAAGATCCATACCCTCTGCCTGCTTCCTGTGCCTTGAACGATCAGAACCTACAGTACGAGCCCAAAACGTAAAATGAATGGATATACAGATGGTTCGAGATATCTCCTATTCCCCTTGCGCTTGCTTCCGCAGGCATCTTCCCGTCCTGGGCCCCGAACCAGCACTATAGTCGCTAAGACCCTGAACCCTAAGCTCGACAGCACCAAACCCACAAGACCTAAAACCCTAAAAACTAAACAGGGGCCCCACAGCGTCCCTTTCTGGAGGGTGGGAGCCAAAGGCCACAATCCTACATCTACCGTATACCTCAAGCCCTGCACCCTAAACCTACACCCTAATTACCCTAAACCTTTAAATCCTAATCTCTCCACCCTGAACTCTACACCTTACGACAGCATGCTCATAGGAGGCCAAATGGGGGTTTAGCAGGGATTAGGGTTCCCATAATAGGGTTCATATTAAGGAATCCCTACCCCAAGAATCTTAAACCCCCCTTTTGGACTCCCATCACACGCCCATCTACCGTACACCTCAAGCCCTACACCCTAATTACTCTAAACCGTAAATCCTAAACTCTCCACCCTGAACCCTACACCTTAAAGCATGCGCCTGCTTGCCAACCACCTTTGCCCCGGGCTTGGCTTGCAGCGGCATTTCCACTCCCTGCGCCTCGGCTGCCCCAAATCCTAGGTACTTAGGGTACTTAGAAATGTAATTTTTGCTAGGGTTCTAAGTTCAGTATAGTGTTAGGGAGACCCCTTAAAGGGGACCCTTCTGAACCCTACCTATGGCTTTCTGAAAAGGGAACTTATTGAGAGGGTCTATATCCCCAAGGGTCCCCCTAATCCTAACTTCTACCAAAAAAGCCCGCAAGGGTTTACTTGGAGGGTTGAGGACTTGGTACGCACAGTAAACGCCCAAAAGTTGGAAACCCCATAGCCTCAATCCTGAAGAGTAATGTATAGGGAATCCCAGCACTTTTTGGTCTTAACCCGGTTTCCAACTGTATGGGGTTTACTGCAGTTAGTCTAAAGAGTTATACGCATCATAACTCCTTTCAGGATCGCGTCAGCTCGAAAAACGTACTTACGAAGTCCCTCGAGCAAGTATTCACGGAGTAGGGTGTACAATGTTTAGGGCTCAGAGTTTAGGGTTTATTTATTGTTTAGGATTTAAATTTCGGATGTCGGGTTCAAACGTGTTGATAAAGTCGAAAATAGGTATCTGGTGATAGTGTGTAGATTTCATGGTGTAGGGCTTGGAGTTTAGGGTAAAGGTTTAGGGCGTACGGTTCAGGATGCAGTTTATAGCATATAAGGAACAGTGTAGGAAGTATGCAGGCCCATGTACCGAGCTTTCGTATTGGCTGCTTAATGTTCAGAGTTCAAGGCTGCAGGGTGGAAGGTTTGGAAGTTGTCGGGTTTAGGTTTGGGAAGTTGCATGGCCTGAACGGCCTGAACCCCAAACCCTGTGCAAAATCCAAGCCTAGAGTTCATTTCCAGGATGTAATGCTGAAGGGCTTCGGCACTGCATGGTAACAGGTCTACCCAAAGGCCCCCAAAGTAGTTCCTGTTTGGGGTTCATACAAAGAACCCCATAAGGTAATCTCAAAAAGGAACTGCTTTGGGGCCTCTGGGTAAGGAGACAACCTAGCAGCCGAACATACGTGCGTGGACCCGTACGGTTTGCTCCCGCAGAGGACGTCGGAAACGTTTTTTTGGATCTCCGTAGAGATCGCCTCTAGAACCCGTACAGATCCCTGTAAGGTACCCAAAAGGACCGTATGGCCAAAGCCTAAACCCTACCTTAGCCCTGAATAACCTACCTTTTTAGGGTTCCTGATTATGAGTTCTTTATATAAGTCTTTAAAGCCCTAAAAGGATAAGTTATTCGGGGTATCCGTCGATACTCGGGGTTGGTCTTGTCCAATAGTTCATATAAACTTATACGACACTAGAATTCAAAAAAATCGTAGTCTAACTCCAGAGGCCCCTCCATTCAGCCCCTTGAAGCCCTCATACACTAAACGCTTGGTACCCTCCAGACCCACATACCCCTGTAGAATTCTATAGAACCCATAAAGGAGCCCTTGATAAATCGCTTAAAATGATCTTCAAAGGAACTTCGGAAAACCTGTTCTGAAGCCTGGTACTGTCCTTAAAGGAATAGAACTCTTATAGAATGCCTCAAGGAACCCCCAAGCAGAACCCTTTGAGACGAAGCCTGTAGTACCTGAGAGAAGAAGGAGTTCGCAGTAGCCTTTCATCCCGTCCGTGCCAAGGCTCCGTGATGGTCTTTAATTTTGAGCCATTTCAATTTACCTGGCTTTGTGGTTCAGGGCTTAGGGAATACGCTCATGGTTCCTAAACCCTAAAGAAACCTAGGCTTCAATTCCCTGGGGTATACCTTGAAGCCCGAGCCTTAGACCCTAAGCATTGACCACAAACCTCTAACTACTGCTGCCGGAGCCAAGAGCAAGAAGACTGATAAGGGGCTTAGGGTTTAGGCAAGAGCAAGAAGACTTATAAGACTCATCCCCTCTATCTCTGTCAAACTCTCGGAAGTAAGTGCGGGAAGATCAAGTGTGCGCCTGGCAGCCTGGAGGCTTATCCCCAAGCACCCCGGAAGTCCAGATAAATGCCAGTTCCAATGGAGAGCGAAGACGAGCATGTCTTCTACGGTTTACAAACGGCGTCTACAATGGGGTCTTTAATATAGGGCTTGCAATCGGGCTTCTAACATGCTCATAATGGGGTGTATAAAGTGGCCTCGGCTTTTGGCGTGGTTGGTGGATGCTAGAAGTCTTAGCCTTCCTTTGAGCCATCGTGTCAGCGGAACAGTCCCTATGGGTCCATATACCCAAATAATGTATACTTCGTCCTTTTTTCCTATTAAGGTAAATGCCAGAAAGTTGGAATATGATTATCCTAAACCCTTATGGTAAATTATAGGGTATCCTACCCTGAAACCATATTCCAACTTTCTGGTGTTCCCTTTAGGGCACATGGAGTTTTAGGGAGATGTCAAAGCCAACCTCAGGAGCGATGTAGTGGAGCGCTTGCAGAAGCACCCCGAGGATCAGCTGGCAAGCAGTTTTGTTTGGGTGTGAGACATTCTGGCTTAGGAAAGTATGATTTCCGGTTTGGGTTCCTGTAAGAGGTTAGGTCTGCGGCTTACGCTTGAAGCGAAAGAGCAACTCTACGTCATTAATCCCCCCTCACCGTACTAGACGGACACAGGCAGGTAGTGGTGGGCCCAGGCCTCAACCCTATAGCCTGATTGTGGCGTTTAAGGACACGTAGAGAATAAACAGCCCCCAGAAGAGAGGTTGTAGGGGCTACGGGTAAAGTCCTGAACCATACCTTAAAACCCCGAACAAGCTACCTTCTTAAGGACTTGTGGAAGGAAATCATAACAAGCAACCCTAAACGGGTAGGTTATTCCGGGGTTAGGGTAAACCGCAACCCTTCCACTGCAAGGTTGGAACTGCCTCTGCAGCCCCACGAAGTGATGGTGGCATTGACTTCACGCCTTCAGCCGCGGAAGAGGTCACCGAAGGCCATCACGGAGATTCTGCAGGAGAGCAGCCATGAGAATGATGCTGGTAGTAATATGGAAGTTTCCGAAATGACAATAAGGATCCTACCTTTTAGGGTACTATATTAGGGTCCCCTATTTTCGGAAACTCCCATGAGAACGACGCTGGTAGTAATATTGGTATTGAGGCTGCAAGTAGATTATTCAATTTCGTGTCTTACGACACTGCTACAACATGTTGAACCTTACAATACTAGACTTGTTACTGAAAACTAATGAGGTTGATGACCAAGTTGGAGGAGGGGAGGACTGGTAGGTGATGCAGAGGCAGCGGACGAGCAGGGCGTTTTTCGGTCGTGAAAGCGGGTGAAGTGGGTCAGTGAGTGGGTGGCTGGGTGGGTAAGGGAGTGAGTGTCGCGCTCAACGCAAGAAGTCCCAAGGCCCAATCCCTTAAACACTAACCCTGTAAATACGCATCCTTGAACTATCAGCACTGAAGTCCGGACCTACAACTCATCAGAGGAGCTGAAGAGGCTGAAGCAGAGTGATCTGATCTTTGAGATGCTTCTGGCGCTTGCAGCAGAGAGCTCCATCAAGCTGAATGTCTTCGAGCCTTGGATTCACAGGCCTAGCTGTAGACTGGGTAAAAATGATCCGCTATTTAGGTATCATCCTTCGACCCTTCTACTTACAGAGGGTTTCCATACGTTTCGTTTGGAAAACGAAAAAGGGCACCCTGCTGATGAGCCGAAAATCGCAATGCAATCCCAAAGGTCCGAGCACTTCTTTTTTATTCATAATTAGGACTTGGGGGCTTGTGTGTGTGTGTGTGCGTATACCGTTCAGCAGGTCGTAGGCTGTCAAAGGGCTTCAACCTTGGCAGGGATGTGCAGCAATCTGTGTAGCAGTTCAAGTTCTTTAGTATTTAGGGCTGTTAGGGCTAAGGGTTGAGGGGTAGCTTTAGGATTTAGGGGCCTTAGCAAACCCCAAACTCTGACTCTATTGAACCAGTGAAGCCTGTACCCCAAGCCCTCACAGGACTTCAACACAGCCATCAGCGCCTGTGCAACGGCTAGGCACTGGCAGAAGGCTGTCCAGGTGTTTTGCTCGATGCCGACCGCAAAAGTGGCACCGAGCATTGTGAGCTTCTTGGATCTTTCTTGTCTGAATCCGTAAGGGTCCGTGGACCTAAGTAGTACATACGATGGCCATACAGGGAATTCTGAAAAATACTTCAGGGTCAAAGTACATACTATGTGGGTACATGGACCAAAGGCTTAGCAGGGACCGTCCGATCAGAACTCACTAGAACCTTGTGGTATATTTTTTGGAAGGCGGAGGGAGTTGGTCAGGCTTGGCTACTCGAGGCAGACTCCCATTCTTGTCTTGCTGGGGTTGCTTTTGCAACACGGGGGTGCCGAACAAGCTGCGGCCCACTTCCTGAACTGCCAAAAACCAAAAGGCTACAATGCTGCCATCAATGCCTTCGAAAAGGGCAGACAATGGCAATTGGCACTGCAATTCTTTGTCTCGATGTTGGATGCCGGCCTGTCTCTTGCAAGCCAGGAGCAGTGTTTTAACCCTTGGTTTAGGGGTTTAGGGTTCAGGGAAGCGTGGGCAGTATTGCTACAGGATTTTGGGGTGTGTGTGTGTGTGTGTGTGTGTGTGTGTGTGTGTGTGTGTGTGTGTGTGTGTGTGTTCAGGATGTAGGGCACCCAGAGACTCCAATATCCCTTAATTAAAGAATATTCCTTAAATTATGGTAGGATCCCTTACATGATTTAAGGAATATCCCTTAATTAAGGGATATTGGAGTCTCTGGGCAGATAAGCCTTCAGAGGTCGAGCTCCATCGTTAAATGCATCCACAAGGGGCTTCCTACGAATTTGCCAAGCCCTCGGGACTTGGCCTAAACCCTAGACCCTAAACCCTAAAAGTCACAAAGTTGTAGCCGGGCTGCTATCAGTGGGCACAAGGACTCCGAACGTGATCAGCTACTCTACTTCCATCCACAGCTGTGCCCGGGGCGTCCTGTGGCAATGCGGCGTGGGTCTTTTTGACTCCATGCACAGCACGCAGGTTTGGGACTAATTCCATGAGTCTATGGTATCTCCCATGGGATGATGGCTGTAGGGGTATGTCAGAAATGATGTTAGCAAGAATCTAAGGATGTACATCACCGTGCAAACGCGGAAGAAAGTTTCATGATCAGGATACACTTCCAGTTTTGCTTCGGGTCCAAGTTCGACTTTGTCAGGTCGTCCCAAATGTCATCAGCTACAATGCAACGATCAGCTGTTGTGAAAAGAGCGGCCACTGGCAAGCAGCACTGCAGCTGTTCGCATCTATGCTGGATGCCCAGTGCACACCAGACGTCATCAGCTACAGTACCTTTGATCGCATAGTTGGCTCTTTTTATAAACCCTAAACCCTAAACCCTAAACCTTTTTGGTTAGGAGACATGAGTTCAGCTGCTGATGGATATAGTCGCGTAAGCCAACAGGCGGTTCTCTAAATTTCGGGTCCCTCTTAAGGTCCTTGAACATGGTACGGCTCTGTTTAAACAAGGAGTTTGTTCAGGGTTTAGGGGTTTTGTAGCGATTTGTAGTCTAGGGGACTTACAAACGTATTTGTTGCCTACTTCCTCCAATCATGCTACGATTCAGCTGTTCCAATCTGGCGTGCATCGTCTGAACCCTGTCGAAGTCCCCGTCCAGGGTTAGTCGCAGAGTAGGTATCCAGGTAGCCGGTAACCTTTAACCGTCTTTGGGGTACTGTACCCCCTATAGAATCCCGAAGGTTAATTCACCTGTATAGATACTGGACAAGCAAGATATCATAGAGCACAGAATTCTAAACTTCAACTAAACCCCTAAGCCCGAAACCGTAAGCTTCAAGCCATGCCAACGTACCCAACAAGGTGCCACGATCAGCGCCTGTGAAAAGGGTGGACACTGGCAGACGGCTTTGCAACTCTTCAGACAGCTCAGGAGTGCCAAGATGCGTGGTGGCAGTTTTGGCATACTTGTCAACCGCTCGTAGGGTAGACGTATTTGTTGACATAAGTCATTCGTGGCTTGAAGCTGCATGCTAGGAGCCTGTGCATGCTCACACAAATCCATATAAACTTCGCCCCCCAAAATGACATGTCTGAAAATCTCAATTCTTGTAACACCCGTGCCCAGGATCACTCCAAACATTATCAGCTACAGTGCGGCCATAAGCTGTTGCGAGAAATTCGGGCAGTGGAGGCCAGGGCCTAACGTCTAGATTTCAGGTATACCTTAACCCTGAAGAACCTACCTTGTGAAGGACTTTTGCAAAGAAATCATCATAGGAAACCCTAACAAGGTAGGTAGGTTATTCAAGGTTAAGGTAGGGTTTAGGGTTCAAGTTGTAGGATAGTTGTCGTCAGTTTCCCAAGACCAGCACCCCAATCCGAAATTCTCTGTTTCAATCCGGACTAGGCCGGCCATGATGCTCTTTGCTTCCATGAGAGCAGATTCCATTGTCCCTGACGTCATCATCTACAGCGCCGCCATAAGCTCTTGCGAGAAGGCACCGCTCGAAGATTTGCTTGCCCCAAGGGTTGGTTTAAGGTTTACCTGTGGATCCAAAAACCTACCGTTTTAAGGGCTCTACTATTAAGGGGTCTTAACCTACTATTTTGTAGGGTCTGGGGTCACAGGTAGGGTTTAGGGTATATACGAGCAATCCTTTAAAGCGAGAGCACATACTATACAGGCACACGGAGCCTTAGGCGAACCTGACCAAGTTAGGTGCCAGAGCTTTGGTTTTTGTTCGGATATATGGTTCAGAGGCTCGGGTTGCGGCGTTGTGTCCTAGGGCTTTGGGACGATGGTTTTGGAACTGCTCATTCCCGGAACTCCAATCCCAGAAGTACTTAAGTACTTCGCTGATACCATGTCTGGTTCATGAACTCAAGCTATGTGCACTCCACATCAAGACGGCAGCTATCCATGAACCGGCAAGTTTCCAGCGCACATGAAGTACCATCAACCTCATCAGTCCTCGTCATGCAACGTGCATTGGCCTAGTACTGTAGGAAATGTAGATGTCAGCAAAACTTAGTATTGATTTTTCGTCTCAAATATCAACACGGTATAACGTTATAATATACCTTGCAGATCCTATTCTAGTTCGTCAGGCCCCTATACTAGCTGGCGGGGGCTTGATACCCTGAAGCCCCTGAAGCCCTAAGCCCTGAATCGACAAGGCTGGGCAGTGGCAGAGAGCTGTACAGTTGCTATGCGCCATGCCAGCTGCCACTCTGGCTCCCAATGTCGTCAGCTACAGTGCTGCCATCAGTGCTTGTCTCTTGGCACTAGAAATCCTACGTTGCTTTATAGCAGATCCTAACCGTACAACAAGGTAGCCTAAACATGGGGATAGAGTATGACGTAAACCCTAAAAACTAAACCCACCCACTCGGTAGTTACCCAAGTCCTTGCGGGTCCGATGTGCTGAGGCGAGAAGAGCGGATGCTGGGAGTTGGCGCTGCATTTATTTGAAAGCATGGCGACTGCTGGCATCTTTGGCTTAGTAGCTGACTGGATACACTTTGCACTTTTGGGACTATATTACCCACTATAAAACAACAAGTGTACACTCTTTGCGGCTTATGAACTCAGCAACTAAGTTGGGGAACGTGGAAACCGTTGTGAATGTTGGGTTATGTGGTATACTCCTGAGAAACAGCTAAAACCTATGAATCTTGCATGGGTGCAAAGTTCAGCATAGGCATTGACTTGAACGTGGTGAGTTGCAGTGCCACCATCAGTGCTTGCGAGAAGGGTGTGCTCTGTCTGCAGCTACTGGTTCATGAGCAATACCTGCGCAAGATTCTCGGGGACCGAATACAACATAGGACGGAATGATTACCAATCCGTACCACTCCTTAGGGTTCTTTGATCTGAATATGGTTTACTATACCAGGATTCGTCGTCTAATTCAGGACATTTCTACCCGAAGCTGCCAGCAACCAGCGAATGCCCGAGCCTTATCCTGGGTAGCTACGACAATTTCCGAGGAGCTCGCTTGAGTCTGCAACGACTGCTTCTAGTCATTCCTACTCGAACATTTAGACGCCCTCAACCCAGATCTGGGGATAACTGCAATAGACTTCCAAGGTTCCCCAATACTACCCTTTTGCCCACTTATTTTGGCGTCGCCTTAGTAAAATCGAATACTAGGATAAAGGGTACCCGTCGTGTTCATGAGCTGCAGGACCAGAAGGGATCTATTAAATCCTAATCCTTACACGCTAAAAACCCTAAACCCCTGTAGGGGTTGGGACTGCAAGTGGGACCTATAGGGAAGCCTCCCGATTTCCGTGAGGCTCAGTAGACCCTAAACCCTCCAGGACCCTCCTCATATCCGCAAACAGGGGTATATGGTCCCCAATAGTAGGTATTCAGGGTCTAATAGAGGGTAGAAGGAGGGTCTAGGCTTTCTTTAAGAAAGGGTGTAATAGTCCGAACTCGTCTCTTTTGAGAGTGGGTCAGGACATGCGGACCCAAGGAAGATGTACAGTCTTGATATCTCGGGGTTGGGCCGCAACACTGAATACCAAACCTTTAGCAGCCACACACACCAACCCCACATCTACTCTAACATGCCCTAAACCCCTTGGTGATGCACAGTGGATCCGCATGTAGGACCATGACGTACAGATCCCCTTCCGGGACGTTGAAGGCACTGCCCTTAAAGGCAGAGAGAGAGGCCCCCCAAAACAAAAGTAGTGTCCAGGGTTTAGGGCTTGGGGTTATTCTGACATCATTGCACATGGACACTGAAACCCTTTACCCTAAACCCTTAAGCCCTACGCGACACCCTAACCCTAAACCCCACACCCTATTTTTAGGCTATCGCTGCGTGCAGACGAAAAGGAGCCCTCAAACAAACAAAAAAACTAGACCCCAAACCCTAACCCCAAGCCCCAAGCCGGGCTCTCTTAGGCTCAGTGGCAGCTCGCCTGCTTGATCTTCGGGCGGATGTGCAGCTTGCAGTTCCTGGGCTCGTAACCCAAAGAGGCCTAGATACGGTTGATGATATGAATCCTGCATGACCCATAACAAGGCATATACCATAATTCCCATAGCTTAGGGTCATTAAGGTAATGCAGGATTTTTATCATCAACCGTAGTGCCTTAAATGGTATAACAGTAGTTTAACAGTAGTTCCTAATGTAGAGCCCCTAGATTCTACTGTAGACGTACTGTTTAAGAGTCAGAAACAGAAGTTGTATATCATGCTACCCATCCATGGTCTCGGGTCCCGGGCCCCCCCCCCCCCCCCCCCCCCCCCCCCCCATGGTATCCCCCCCCCCCCCCCCCGCGCCGGAGGCATGTGACTCCCACGTAAAGGCTCCAAAACCGTCAACTGTCACGAGGATGGCGCCCCTCACCGTGCACGTCTCCCACATGAAGGCACCAAAACCGTCAACTGTCACGAGGATCGCGTCCCAAACACGCCCGATCCTTGTGACAGTGGACACTTTCCAACCACGACTCGTACATGAGGGGGCAACTGTGAACAGGACCGCGTCCCTGACAGACCCGATCCTTGTGACAGTTGACCCAATTGTCAGGAAGATCGCCAGTGTGACACAAGATAAATAAACAGAAAGGAACGACATGATGATGATCATGGTTATCATGTTCATGATGATGGTAATGATGATTATTATACCAAACAGCCCAAGCAGGCCCAAACCCCGAAGCACGCCACACCAGGGGAGAGGCACCCCACGCAGAGCAAAACGCCGAACCATGCCACACCACAGGGGGGGAGGGGGACCATCATGTTCATGATCATGATGATGATGCTGATGATTAGACAAAACACCCCAAGCAGACCCAAACCCCGAACCACACCACACCACAGGGGAGGGGGGAGGCACCCCACGCAGACCCAAAGCATCCCAAACCCCGAACCACCACACCACAGGGAGGGGGCAGCGGACCATCATGTTCATGAACATGATCATGGTCATGATGCTGATGATGATGCTGATGATGCTGATGATGCTGATGATTATACAACACACCCCAAGCAGACCCAAACCCCGAACCATACCACACCACAGGGGGGGGGAGGGGCACCACACCATGGGGGTGGGGGGGGAGGGGGGGGGTGACAGCCCGGCATCATCCATGTACGGCCTTCGCTCTTATTTATGCGTTTTTGCGGCTTCGTGGGATCTACTTCGTATTGAGTGCTGGGGATGAATTGGGGTTTCAGATGTCGGGTTCAGGGTTCAGTGCTTAGCATTTCGAACGCATCATGCCTTCATCCCACTGCACCCGGATTATTTTCTTGTGTAGATGCCCTTGGCAGATTTTGGAGACTGAGCCCTACAAACTTTAAACCTCGTAAGCCCTTACACTTCCAGACGCCCATAGAAGGCACGGGAACCCTTAGGGGAAGCCTGCACACACCCTGAACCGTAAGCCTCAGAAGAACCCCTAAATGCTTTAAATAATAATGAACCGTTGAAGGGCCGTAAGTTAAGGCTTTTAACGAACCCCGTAAAGGAATCCCCAAGATCTTACCGCTCCGGGTCTCTAGTGACCTGAGACACTCGTGGGTTTCTGATGGAGACAAAGCCCCAAATGGAAGGTAAGTTGACCTGTCCTTCTACTATAAACATATCCGATCCTTATTTTAACCCTTATCACGCACCTATATTAGACGGAAGGAGAAAAGAGCCCATACTGTCGGATCGGGTGTGGAGTTCAAGGTAGTGTTAGCTCCAATCCCTGGGAATTTACATTTGCATGGTTCAGGGGTTTGGGCTTGGTTTTACCCCATACAGCCTACCTTCTTCAGATTTATATCAAGACACCACACTTAGGAGCCCTAAAGAGGTAGGTTAATACAGGCTTTTTCGTTTACCGGGGTGACAGAATCATTGGCCAAGGATATGGGTTCTAGAGCCTTAGGGTTTCGGGCTTGACCGGATTTAGGGGTTTTGTGACTCAGCGACTGTTAAGTATAAGGTTCAAGGGTCGTTCCTTTGCGCAGCTTGAATACTTGCAGGCTCACTTGGCTTTTACGTACGCTGCAAGTACAGGCAGCTATGTAAAGTTGTCGCATTTATAGCTTCTAGCTCCACTTCAGCTACACATGAGCTGTTGAGTGGAGCTTGTGGGCAGATTCCTTCAAGGAACCTCTGAGGAACCCCCCAAATTGACATTGAGAAGGCTAGCGCCGAACGTGGTCAGCTGCAATGCTGCGATCAGCTCCTGTGAGAAGGTCGGATGTGGATTTAAGAGATTTTTGTGATTTAGTAGGGTAGTATAGGGTTTGGTGTTTTGGGATTTCGGGTTTGGGGGTTTTGGGACTTCGAGTTTCGGAGTTTTGGGGATGGGGGTAAAGGGATTCAAGTTTCTTGGCCGTTTGTCTTTTGAAATGCATTGAACGGCTGATGGACAACATCCTTCAAAAGCCGAGGAGCCCTAACCTAGGAAAAACGGGGGTTGTGTCCTTATTATATGGGCGGCGCAAGATATTTTGTACAGTGCAGTAGCAGCTTGACCCCGCCCCTAGCCCTAACCCCGCTCAACTCTGAAACAAACCCTGAGGCCGGTCATTGGACACTGGCGCTGCATTTGTTCCAGTCCATTCCGCAGTATCACCTACGGGTGGCAGCTCGAATTTCATAAACCGAACAGAGCTTGTTGCGGCCTGAAAATTATTACTTCGGGTCCAAGTACCTAGTAATCATAAACTGTCGCGAAGACCCAGCTACGCCAAGTACTGCCGTAGGCTCAAGTTCCTAACTATCAAGCAAGCAGTTAAAGTCTTGCAGGTAAGACTATACTGGTCTAGTATCAGGTGGGGCTACTGATCTGTGTAGCACCTTTCTAGTGGTTTGGTTTGAGTCTAGGTCTGTTGAATCTTGGGCTTAGGGTCGTTCTTCGCCTCCCTATAAGGAGGTTTCCGAAAAGAGGAGGACCCTAATATTTAATACAGCACCCTAAATGGTAGGATCCTTGTTCTAAGGACCCCCCAAAAAGGAACCCCTAATTTGTGGAAACTCCCACAAAGTGAATGAGAGAGAGAGAGAGAGAGAGAGAGAGAGAGAGAGAGAGAGAGAGAGAGAGAGAGAGAGCGCAAGATCCCTAAACTCTAAACCCCAAAGCCTGTTTAGGATTATTAATATAATAGGGGCCTAAATAATTACTTAAACTGTTTTTCGGGGGGGGTCCTTACGGTTCCTCATTACAACCAAAGAATGATATGTCCCAAAGCCTTATTCTAATTATTTAGGGCCCCGATATTCAGCCCTAAACCCTGCTTCGGGTTGTTAGTAGCCTAGTCGCAAGTTCGCCTGACTTCCGGCTGGCTTTTGGTGCAGGGCTTGGGCTCTCAAGTACCCGAATAAGACCAAGATAGGCTTAGAACGTAGTTCTTTAGAAGTTGCTTAAGCCCAAATTTAAAGTTGCTGCTACTTGAGTAGTTGGATCATGAGAGCAGCCCTGGTTGATTGTGATAAACCTAAACTTACCCCAAACCCTCAGCCCATCTGAGCATGGGTTTAGGCTGTGGGGTTTGGGGATCTCCCGGTGCAGGATATCCTTCAGATGCTGGACATGTTTCCAGTGCTACTGCTGATGGACATGTGGTTTGTGGCGTTTGGGGTTTAGGAGTTCACCATTAGTCCCATAGTTCAGGGGACCTTGGTGATGCAAAGCTTTGTCTGTCAAGCTTTAATACCCACGGGCCTGCAGGCAAAGCTTAAATAGAAGCTCTGTGCAAAGCCAATCGAGACCTTAATAGCAAATTTTGCAAAGCAGCTGTACACACTAAAGCCTTAAATCCTAAAGGCACAATCACCGAATCCTAAGCACTGAAGCGCCTACGAACGCCCCAGAGCCCTGAATCTCAGGACACCGTATAGTGTATGCGATGATGTGTTCTGTAAAAATAAGAACCCTCACCCCTAAATCTCAGGACATCGTGAGCTGTATGCTATGATGTGCTCTGTAAAAATGAGAACCCTGGCCCCTAAATCTCAGGACATCGTGAGCTACAATGCAGCCATTGGTTCTTGCAGCCGAGCAAAGCACTGGCAGCGAGCCGTGTGGTTGAGTCTCTGCTACACTTGCTCTGTTTGGCTCCCTAGGAGTAGAGTAGGCAACCTTTAACCTTTTTTGGGTAGTATAGCCCCTTTACAATCCCTATATAACCAAAAAGGTTAACCTTTAGTTCCCCATGATACCCGACAAGTAGGGCCCCTTTCAAGGGTTCCCGTCCCGAAACCACGAGGAACGCTAATATCCCAAAACTAAAACCCCCAAACCCTAAACCTTATCCACTAACCCCCTAAACCTCGACTCCATTGCCGCCGGAGGTTTCACAGTCTCCCACACGCTCTTCTTGACCCTTCCTTGGTGAGCTACAACACCACACTCGGCGCCTGTGCGACAGGCTCGTGTGGACTATCCTGAAAGCCCAATGCTCCATAAGTTAGCAATATGCCTTAAAATATAAGGGCCTTCATCTTCTGATTAAAGAAACATTCCTTAATCAGGGGGGGGTATTGGGCTCTTTGGGTCTGGCCTGAACCCTAAATAAATAACGAAACGAGAACAGCAGTATATAAATCCTGACGCACCTTCTTCTTGAAGGATCTGTCTGTTCAAATTTCGTAAGAGGCATCATTACACTTTCATGTCAACCCTGTGGATCAAACATCACCTCAACGTGCGCAAGTAGGGTAAGAGGTGCTAAGACAGAGACGACAGAGACGGAGAGGGAGTGACCGACAGAGAGAGAGAGAGAGAGAGAGAGATGCGTAATCATTTGTCACCGCTAGACCCTCAACACATGTGCGCTTGTGATCAGCTCTGAGTTGTTTGCAACAGGTCGCCGGGCAAGGCAAGCGCTTGGTCCGCTAAGCGTCGCTACTGAAGTTGCGCCTAGTTTCAGAAAGTCCCGAGCGGCTGCATACCTAAGCTTGCCTCTGGGTTCAGACATGAGGATGGAAAGACCCCGAACCTTCGAAACAGAGCCATAAAACTCCTAAACCCACTCTAAGACAAATCCAGCATCCACGCAAGACCTGAGGCGTCTTCTACTAGGTTTTTTCTAGAAAGCCCTGCGAAAGAGAAGCGACGAAGAATCCCAGCAGGGCTGCAGTGGGAGATGGCTCTCCAGTTGCAACTCGGAGCATGCAATGGCAACCTGTTTTTCTTGTTCTGGTCTAAGGAGCTAGGGCTTGAGGGGGTTTTCGGATTTAGGTTTGGGGGTGTTAAGGGTTTATTGGCTGAGGTTGCAAGAACTTTCGGGCATTTCGAGCTTTTAGAGGTCCTATCAGTTGAAATCTTCGTTGACACAGAACATGGTTCGAAGCTTAACACCTTTTCTGACACTATTGCAAGTTGAGGACGCAGTCAGCGGTCTCAAGCAAACGAACCCTTTTAAGGATCCTAGCTCTTCTTGACGACATGCACCGAGCTCCGAGGTTTGAATCTCTGCCTCGTGCTCGCTTAATTCCGGACGATGTCACTTACAATGCGGTGCTGGATTCCGTGCATGACAAAAGCCACTCGGCAACGAAACCCTCTATCCCTAACCGCCTTAGCCCCTATACCGCCTATACCCTAACCCCAAGGGCCCCAATACTTCTGGCCTTCGGCTGAAGAGAAGAAGGAAGTGGTCAGCAACAATCGTGACAAACAGCCGCAAGTCTGATGGTACTTTCCAACTGCTTTCGGCGATGGGTCGGAAAAATTACCAAGATTACTGCTTAAGCTGCTTAAGATGATGACTGTTCTTGAGTGTAGTACAACATGTGCCAAAGTCCAGTTGTTCTTTTAAGTCCTCGCGTAATTGCCGATGTATAAATCCCGCCGCTAGGAATCAAGCCCTACAACCGGAAACCCTAAAACATGCAAGTGCTCTTCGCTTGAGGTTGCGGGCCGGTTGTCTTCGAGGAAGCTCTGCAGGCAGGAAAAGTTCTTTCATAAAGAAGTAATGCAGGGGCCTTAATTTGAAACGCTGCGCGTCGTCCGCCTCGGCCCGGCTGTACGCGCATGGGGCGAGTGGCTACTATCTGCATAGCTTCACTACAAAGTTCAGTTGAAAGTTTGAGGTTTTCTTCCTGTGGGAGTCTTGAAGCTTTTGTTTCGTGCTTTCGGGTCCAGGTGTTGTCCGGGCTTTGAAAATTTTTCAGGCTGGGGTTAGGGTGTAGGGTTAGGAGAAACTCCCTTGGTACTGCAGCCTTAAAGTCGAGCCCCAAGAGATAAAGATGCTACATTACAGTTTCGTGTCGTCGGAAATTCCCAGAAAGCTCGCACCTGTCAGCGAAGGGGGGAGGGGCGGGAGGGTGGGGGAGGAGGGGGGGCGGGGGGGCAGGGGCGGGGGAGGGGTGCGTCGTGCTTTCGGGTGCAGGTGTTGTCCGGGCTTTGAAAGTTTTTCAGGCTGGGGTTAGGCTGTAGGGTTAGGAATTCAGGTTTGAAACTCCCTTGGTACTGCAGCCTTACAAGCGAGCCCCAATTTTTCAGGCTGGGGTTAGGGTGTAGGGTTAGGAGTTCAGGTTTGGAACTCCCTTCGTACTGCAGCCTTAAAGGCCCGCCCCAAGAGATAAACATGCTACATTACAGTCCGGTGTCGTCGGAAATTCCCAGAAAGCTCGCACCTGTCAGCGAGGGGGGGAGGGGGCAGGGCGGGGGAGGGGGGCGTCGTGCTTTCGGGTGCAGGTGTTGTCCGGGCTTTGAAAGTTTTTGAGGCTGGGGTTAGGGTGTAGGGTTAGGAATTCAGGTTTGAAACTCCCTTGGTACTGCAGCCTTACAAGCGAGCCCCAATTTTTCAGGCTGGGGTTAGGGTGTCGGGTTAGGAATTCAGGTTTGAAACTCTCTTGGTACTGCAACCTTAAAGGCGAGCCATAAAGATGCTACATTGCAGTCCCGTGTCGTCGAAAACTCCAGAAAGCTCGCACCTGTCAGCGAGCGGAGGGGGCGGGTTGGAGGGGGCGAGAATTCACCGCCGTACCTTGGAGCTCAGTGACACGTTTCCATTTTTAAGGGGGGGGGGGGGCCGATTTTTGGTGCGGGGTCACTGGGGAGGGGATTAAGAGGTGGGGAATAGAGGGAATCCGAATAGGAACCTCTGACCGCTTCGGCCGGGGCCGAGGCGAATAAATTGAATAGGGTTCGGGGCCCTACATTAGACAAAACGTTGGCCCGTGTTGGGTTCTAGTACCACCAGTCTACCACCAGCCGACTGAGGAGCCGGTTGCTGTATTGCTATACTCCATGGTTTAGCTAGCCATTGATGTTGGAGGAGCTAAGGAGCCAGTTATGATGATAATCCCTACTAAATAAGGAGCTACAGAGCCAAGGGAACCCCAAAATCATTGGTTAGTTAGGGTTTAGGGCTTTGGGTTTGGGATTTAGGGTTTTGGGATTAGGGCTTTGGGGTTTAGGGCTTTCGGGCTTGGGGTTTAGGGCTTAGTTAGGGTTTCGAACCATTTTTCTCCCCTCTAATCTCACCGCAATAATATACCATTCATCTTATATAAACTGTTCAGATTTTCGTAGCCAGGTAGCCAGATATGTCTACCGGTACGACTTTAGATCGCTGGGTTCAAGATCCTGGGGTATTTGGTTCAACTTTCAAACCCCTTAGCCCAAACATCAAGTCATTAAGCCTTAGCTTCTTGCGCCTTGTTGCATAAGTGTACATGGACCCTCTGGGCATTAGGAGCAGTGGCGCACTACACCGGTAGCTGAGCTCCGAGGGCTAAACCCGCCAACTGCCTCTGAATCCCAGATTCGCACTCAAGCAACACCCAAGGGTTCCGAATAATGGTCTAGTATATATATATATATATATATATGTACACATATGTATATACACACACGCCTTTAGGCCCAAATAATCTGCAAAGTACCAATCTAGTTGCTCGGACAGAGGCAGGCATCTACAACAACCTCTGGCGAGAAGGGAGTCGGGTGCTGGACTTACACGATCTTTCCGAAGGCCGGCTGTTGAGGATTTGCGGTTTTGGGCTTTTGAGCTTGGGGTTTGAGGGTTTATGTTTGTGGTTTAGGGGTTTAGGGTTTAAGGGTTTATGTTTGTGGTTTAGGGGTTTAGGGGTTTAGGGTTTGGGGTTGTTGGGTTTAGGGTTTAGTTAGGTTTTCGTTGTGGGGTCCTTCGTGCCGTGGTTGTGGCTTAGGAAGCATTGAAGAGCTTGTTTAGGATGGATCCCAAAGCCTCGTGCCAGATGTCTATTGTTTATTCATGCTGTGCTTTTGCCGTAGGTTAGTCGCTGGGTGTTTCTACTCCTTAGTTTTGTAACCTCTCTAGAACTCCGAACAGGCAAAGTCTTATTGATGCCTGGCATCTTAGTTCAAAGCCCGATCTCTCCAACAGAACCTGCACAGCTATACCCTCCTTAATGGCTAATATCCCGACAGCGAAGACCCTGAACTTTGCTCTCACTAGCTCTGGCTCTCGCCGGAGTGGGGGACGAAAAACACATGTACCCACGAACCCTCTAAACTAAATGTGTGCGGCTGCAGCGTAGCCACATAAAGGACTTCACCCAGAGAACAGACGGGTTTCGGATTAATCCTGAACGCTAGGTACCCGAAACCCTTCGAGTAGTGGGTCCCTAAACCCTGGGCATAGGTCCTAACTGTCCCAAGACCTTACGTTTTGGATCCTGAACCCTAAACCTCAACCCTAGGCCTGGGTCCTAAACTTCCCAAAACCCTAAACATGTTGAACCCATAGCAGCTCCTGGCTTTAGGGCTAAGGATTGGGTTTAGGGCTGCAGGTTTTAGGGTTCAGGGTCAGGGTCTAGGGTTTAGGGTTCAGGGTTTAGGGTCTGAGGTTTAAGGTAAACAAGGTTCAGAGTTTTGGATTTGGATTTTCCAATGTAATTCTAGTAAATACAGGTACCTGAGGGATAAGATGAGTGATTACTCAGGCTTCTGTAGAAAGTATCATGCGCGCAGGTCCAGAACTCGCCAGACAGCTTGCAGCCAACTCCTAAGACCTTTAAAACTGCAATAGAGGGCCTTAATAATTACCTGTACTATTTGGGGGGTTCCTGACTATAATCGCAGTATAGTGGGCTGGGCCCCAAAACCCTATTCTAAATGATTAGGGCCCCTGAAATTGGCACCTAAATAGATCCCAAGGAGTAACCCCTCTAGACCCCTTTAAAGGAATGCTATAGGGATCCTACATTAACTATCCAGGCCCCTATATAACCCTTGTTCAGAATCCTCTGTTGCAAGTAACCCCCAGAGAAAGGATCCGCCCTGGTTGCAGTGAAATGGTGGCTGCGGAAAGTACCTGGACTGTACTTAGCCCTTAGCGTTTAGGGTTTAGGGTAGGCTTTAGCAGGCTGTAAAGACTAATTCGCCAGAGGAGCCCAGTTACCTCATCTAGGTAGGGTTTAGGGTTTGGGGATATTTTCTAGCTTAAGGCGATCTCGTTTACGGATATTGTTCAAAGGCTTCTGTATAGAGATCTCAGCTTCTTGTACCCATGACCCAGCACTGCATAGGCATCTGGGCTCTTGGGGTCAATTTTATGGGATTTTGTAGGCTTTGTGGTCTACATAATTTGGGCTTGGGGTTCCCTAGAACACCAGGCTGGGGGCTACATGATTTAGCATAGCTAGAGAGCAGGACGGTTTGGGAAAGCGCGCGAAGGAAATGGGCGTGACTATCCTTCTCAAAATTTGTGGAATCACAAAACCCATGAATTTCGTAATTGGATCCTTCAGAAAGCGGCAATTATTCCGATGCCAGTTTAGGGTAATTCTTTCATCGGAACACATCGAGATCACAGGGTGGATTTTTCATTCCCGAAAGCATCGCGAAGGGTTCTTCCGTGTGGAACGCCGCAGCTGAGTACATAGATGACAGACATAGAATCAACTTACTTGACTCCGTACTATACTCTACACTTGATACTTGACTCTACACTTGATACTTACTTACTTACTTGACCCCTATGACTGACTCTCTACACTTGACACTTGACTCTATGATACTTGACTCTACACTTGATACTTGACTCTATGTTATGCTTACGACTTACTTACTTACTTACTTACTTCAATCTACTTACTAACTTACTTGACACTTGACACTGGACTCTATGCTATACTTCTTATACTTACTTATACTTACTTATACTTACTTATACTTACTTACTTGACTTGCTTAGTTACTTACTTACTTACCTACTTACTTACTTACTTACTTACTTACTTACTTACTTACTTGACTCTATGCCTCTATGACTTACTCTCTACATCTCGGTATCTAATTCTCTCTTTTAAAGCCAGGGGGTGGCACCGTTGTCGTCCATCGGGAATGCAACCCTTCCCAGGGATTCGCCTCCTCGGGCGTTCAAACGCGAGGTAAAGTTACACATTTTAGGCGCCCGGGTGAACCCTTCACACGGATTGGCGTTGTCGAGTGCTTGAACGCGAGGTGAAGTTACACATTTTGCGGTGCTCGCGGAACCCTTCACAGGGATTGGCTTGAGAGGGATTTGCTTCTTCGATTGTTCTAATCGGTAGGTGTGCAACAGGTGAATTGGCAACCTTTCAGAGGGATTGGCAGGATTGGCAAATGCATATATCGATAAGAATAATATACTCATATACACATATATATATATGCATTTACCTACTCTCACTGTAACTCTATGACGTTATGACTTATGACTCATGGACTCCATGACTCTTGACTGTATGTGCCTCTCGAGGTCCAGGTCGGGCTATGAGCCCTCACGCTATGGGGATCTCGATTAAGCGTTCCCACACATAGAGCATAGAGTGAACTACATCGAGTCAAGTGCATGGTACATAGATGACTCCATGACTCTGCGACTTGATCTCACTATGACTCTATGACGCTATCTCACTGTAACTCTATGACTTTATGACTCATGACTCATAGACTCCATGACTCTTGACTGTATCTGCATCTCGAGGTCCAGGTCGGGCTATGAGCCCCCACGCTACGGGGATCTCGATTAAGCGTTCCCACACATAGAGCATAGAGTGAACTACATCGAGTCAAGTGCATGGTACATAGATGACTCCATGACTCGTGACTTGATCTCACTATGACTCTATGACGCTATCTCACTGTAACTCTATGACTTTATGACTCATGACTCATGGACTCCATGACTCTTGACTGTATCTGCATCTCGAGGTCCCGGTCGGGCTATGAGCCACCACGCTACGGGGATCTCGATTAAGCGTTCCCACACATAGAGCATAGAGTGAACTACATCGAGTCAAGTGCATGCTACATAGATGACTCCATGACTCTGTGACTTGATCTCACTATGACTCTATGACGCTATCTCACTGTAACTCTATGACTTTATGACTCATGACTCATGGACTCCATGACTCTTGACTGTATCTGCATACGATCCTACACACTGGATCTATCACATAGCCCCACACTCTTCGCTGATGATGCTTTCGGGCCAATTGTCTTCTAGTTGTCTTCTATTTAGGCCTCCGTATGCTTGGGGCGTTCTGGTGGGTCTAAGGTGCTGCCAGCACAGCTGCACCCGCACAAGCGCCAGCAGTGCACCATCATCACCGGCTGGGGCAAGTCGCGACCATCTTGGTCGACCTCTGATATACAAGCGGCTCGACTTCTGGATTTAGGGTTTGGGGATAGGAGTGGCTTAGGATTTGTTGCACTTGTATAGATTGGCTTCAGGTCCGGAGTTTTGGGCTGTTTTGAGCGGGTTTTGTCCGGGAGTCGTCTTCTTCTTTGCCTCGCTGAAAATACAGTCTTGTCCAATGTTGTTGCAAATCTTCTTTGCTTGCTAGCTAATGTTGGCTGCCTTTGGGTAAGCTCAACATCGTCCAACATTCCGGAAGTTAGCGGTTTAGGGGGTCCGCCAGGCCCGCTACACAGGCCAACATGCCTTTATTGTGGCTAGTCTCCTTCCCGAAACGGTCCAGAGAAATTGAACTTGGTATTTCCCAAATCTACAAAACTAGCGGCTACAAGCTCGGAAACAAAGTCCTGGAACTAGAATTCTGAAGGGTCTACAATATCGGAAGCACCAGTTTGGGCACATCCATCATGCAATTTCTGGTTGTCCTACGGGTTTTCTAAAACATGGCATCATGCCTGCAGGCAGCCCTTACATCCTAACCCCAAAATTTATAAGGCCGTCCAAGAAACGGTACATGTAAGTGGGAATTATACCCCTTATGACGAAAAGGGACGGGTTAGTGTAAGGGCGACTATTGGTAGTGGACTTTTATACAGGACCTGAACACTTGGAAGAGGGTCTTCAGGTAAATTGTACTACGGCAATATTGAGAAACTCGGTTAGGGATACTGGTAATTAACTGGGCTTCTATAACTGCACTCGGGGGTGTCGGTATCATCAGGATCCCAAAATAAGAGACTAGGCAACCATTTAAGAGTCTAGGCATTACGCAGCTTCGAGAGCAGGGATATGCCAGGGCGCAATTCTCCAAGGTCCTTATACTAAGCCTTCATAGAAGCTCAGAGGTTGAATGTGTTCTGCTAAGACTTGTCGGAAGTCTAGTATCCGCTATAAAATTGAAAATTTGCATGTTTTGGGCTTGTGAACTCAGCAGCTAAGCTGGCCCTCATAATCGCCCCGACTCTCACAATGGCGCTTTAAAGAATCCCCAAACCATCCTAAACCCTAAAGCCCGAACCCTACACCCTAATGGGACCTGCTCCTGCGGAGTGGAGAAGAGTCATTGCACATTACAAGAAACCCTACTACGCCAGGCCTCCGTCAGCACAATGCTACGAAGACGCGGGCTGCTGGTGGAAAGGCAGCACACGAATGCGGGCCGGCTCTCTCTTCGGCTTGGCATGCACCTCGGTACCGCTTTGGGCTAGCTTTTGCTGAGGGGTTTCAAGGGGTTTAGGGTTTTAGGGTCTGGTGTTTCATTAGGGGGTTCAGGGTTCAGGAGGTTTACGGGCTTACGATTTGGGGTAACTTTTGCATAGTAGTACAATAGCTCGACAAGTAGGACTTTTTTGGGGGGTTCAGGGTATAGGGTTCAGGCTCAAATTGCCCTGAATATGTGTAGTATAGAGCCCTCGTTGTGAATAGTGTTGGGGGCTGTTGAATTCGACACCGAGGCATGATTTACACGAATTCCTGGCAGCTGAAGGGAAAGGAAGAGACGAAAAAGCAAGAGCAACAGGGTTGAGACAGCTGAAAGACCGAAGTGCACTGTTTGCTCAGGATGATAATGTAAAAACTCTCTACGAAAACCCTGGCATCAGCGGCTCCTTCCTGTAGAGGATCCTTAAATCCCCATATGGCTGATTCTGGGAACCCATACAGGATCCTCGAAACCCTAAACTTTGAATCCTATTCAGGGAACGCTTAAGGGGTACTATGGGGTTCTAGAAAAGGAGCCCCGTTAAGGGGCACTATGGGGTTCCATAATAGGTTTCCCTTGATAGGCATGGGATCAGCTTCAGGTTCTTCTATGGTGGCTTTTGCTTCATTTGGGCTGAGCTCTTGGGTTCAAGACCCTGAGGCCTCATCCTCTCCGCGTTTTGGGCTGATCTCCAGCGTGTTTAAGAAGTTCGGGTTTTTACAGTGTGGATTTGAGTTTAGGGTTGAGGATTTAAACTTAGGGTTTCTCTGTCGGGTTTATGTAGTTAGTGTGGTTGAGTTGGGGTTTAGGGGCAAACAGGACATCCCAAACCGTAAAGCCGAAATCCAACGTAAGCCACCTAGTGAAATCCATCTGCAGGACAAGTTTCAGCCCCAAACCCCAAAGCCACAGGCAGCTTGCCTTAGGGTTTCTATATATATAGTTCCTTAACGCGGGCTTCAGGAGTTTTGGTTTACGGTTCAGGGGGTTCAGGGCTGACGGTAATCCGAAACCCCCTATACCTAAAGTCTCCATTGTAGTTCCTTTTTGGGGCTGCCTTATAGGATATAACATTGGTAAAGAGGAATTGCAATGGAGACTATAGGTAAGCCTTGAACACCTTAACAAAAGACAACATCCGAACCCTAAACACCTTAACACAAAATCTGCACCCTGAGCCTGACTTCTCCGTGGGTTCGGGACCTGTCGGGATTCGAGCGTTTGGCCGCTGACCATGATGTGACCGGCCTTCCTCGAGGAATTCTTGGTCACTCCCTCTATCAGGGTTTGGGCTTAGGTTCTGGGTGCCAATATAGGAGTCCGGTTACCAAGTAATGGTAAGATTATTGGTCAATATTTAGGTTGCTTAAGATGCCCGCAACCTTGTTTTGATCAACCAAAAGGCCTTTATTATAGTTTACCAAGCACCCTACGTGGGTTATCCTGCTTCTAACTCTACTTTACCACCTAATTACTTACAAAGACCCACGTCGAAACAAGACAGTAGTTAATTAGTGATTTTTGGTTTCCAATGAACCACTGGGCCCAACCTGCAACCCCCAGCCTTTGAACACGATGCTGCCATGCTGTGTCTTCGGACAAGCACGTGCACCCGCGCCTTCTGGTCAGCAGGACTAGGGATCAAATCCGCAGGGAACGGGATCCGCAAGCATTTGGTTTAAGGTCTACCTTCACCTACCAAAGCCTACTTTTGCAGGTCCCTTATGTTTGTTAAGCAAGAACCAAAGAAAACTCTTGGTTATGGTAGTTTCAGACTGCGAGGGTTCAGTGTCGGGGTTCAGGGTGTGGAGTTTCTGGCTTCATCGGTTCCGGATAGATCAAAGCCTTGCGCAATGTAGGGGTCGGAAGAATCGGTTCAAGGTTTAAAGGTGGACAATCAATCAATATTATGTATATATATACATATATATATATATGTTACTCAGTTAAGCCACTCAGGTGTTGAAGCAACGGAGCTGAGGCAGTAGATTAGTTGAGTATGTAGTTCGTAGCAGGTGTTTCTGATTCTCCTGCAGACGGTGGCTTTGGGCCTAAAACAGCTTACTTCCTACCAGTAACCCCCTTGTAGTTCCGTCTACTTTAATGTACACGAACCCCGAATCTTATCATTGGCGCCCCTACGTTAGACAGCTTAGGGCTTAAGGTTGAGAACTTCAAACACCAGACCGCCAGACCGCGGAAGACTTATGCCAAGAGTTTCGAGGACTTGCTCTAAGCCCCAAAAAGTTTGCTCCAAAGGTCGTACGGCCATCCGAAGAAATGCTGGCAGGGTTTAGGGTTTGCACCTCAACTCTAAACAGCACTTGTCACCAAAGCCTCCGAGTCCTAAACCCCCGGCGCCCTCCAGCGAGAAGCCTTAAACCATACCTGCTTAACCCCAACCTACACCCTTTAGGGTATTGGTCTTAGGGATTAAATATGATTCACAAAGTCGAAAACCCATACCCTAAACCTT
This sequence comes from Symbiodinium sp. CCMP2592, assembly GCA_905221615.1. Taxonomy (NCBI): domain Eukaryota; class Dinophyceae; order Suessiales; family Symbiodiniaceae; genus Symbiodinium; species Symbiodinium sp. CCMP2592. The sequence goes on from CAJNDT010006047.1 coordinate 620,104, forward strand.
TAAACCCCTCAACCCTTAGCTTTAACCCTAAACCATAACCTCTAAACCCTAAAACCGAAACCCAAACCCTAAACCTAAACCCTAAGCCCTAAACCTCCACTTAAACCCTAAACCGAAAGCCCTAAACCCCAAACCTCATAGCTTCATCCTGAATCCCGGAGGACGCGGCACCGGCACACTGGCGCCGAAACAACTCGTCGCGACTTGTCGACTGACCTTCTTTGGTTTGTCCGCGGTTGTCCCTAACCCCCACGGGTACTTTCCGACTTCGGGTTTAGGGGTGCCCCGGGTTTAGTACCAGGGTTTAGGGTTTAGGGTCTTTGTAGATCCCCAGCAGTCTTTCACTCCTCATCAGTGTGTTTGTCGTAAGCAGCAGCTTGGCGTTGACTCTGCTTTACACACCTTCGACATTGTCGCCAAGGTTCTCACAATATAGATCCTGCCACTTATGGGTCCATGTGTGGCAGCTTCCGCTAAACACTGAGTCCTATAAATCCCCTTCCCGAAACCCTAAACCTTAAACCTAAACCCTGAATCCTATAAACCCCCAAGCCAATCGGATTTTTGGCTGTCATGTTTGCTTGATTGAATTGGGCGCCTGGGCGGAGGTTCATGGGTAGTTATAAGTGGAGTTATATAATCAGGGTTACTACAATTATAGCCCATGTTAGGGGACTTATAACTCTGCTTATAACTGCCCATGAACCTCCAAGTAGGCGGAGCAGGAGCGTTGTCCAGCCGGTAAGCTGTGAACCCTGTAACATACCCTGCCTGTGTCGGGTACCTTAGTATGTTTTATATACTTGTCTCCTGCTGAATCCGATAAACTGTGAACCCCGTAACATACCCTGCCTGTGTCGAGCACCTTGGTATGATTTCTTTACTTCTCTCGCAGGAATTGGTGATCTTGTTGGGAGTTCGGGAAAGGCCTTCATCGTCGGAGCACTTGACAATTCGTGTTATTACGGCAGTGGTTGTAAGAGAGAAGACGATAGAAAACATGTAGCACCCAGGTTAAAACCGTTTAGAGCAACTCACAAATGACAAAGGAAACCCGTTCTACTATGACGGCCCGCATAGGAAAAGCATCCGTGAGGATGTTTGGAACAGAGGGGACAAGCCTAAACCCTAAACCCCTAAACCCTAAACACGTCGACTCGGGATGTTCGGGCAGATGTAAAAAGGAGTTCAAAAAAGAATACTCTAAACCCTAAACCCTAAACCCTGAACTCAAGCCAAAAGTAAACGGATTCTTGTTACGAGGGCGCAAAGCAATGGGTTCCCGAATCCGCGCATCCCAAACAGAAAAAGTCGGTCCCAAGTCCCTTCCCCCACGGGTCCAGGTATCTTCTTAGGAGGGTCCGGCATCTCCTAGGGAGAGCTCTTGGGTCTCTTTGTGGTCCCAGAAATCCCACATTTTGAGGTTCCCTAAAGTGTTAGGACCTTAGGGCACATGGTTTACCCTGGGGCTCCAGTTACCTAAAGAGTGGGTTACTGGGGTAGATAATTTATGGTTAGTAACCTACTATTTGAGTAACTGGAGCCTTTGGGTTAGGTTTCATACAGGAGTTTAGGCATGTAGGGGTTGTTCATCATACTGTTTTCCTGATGCACAACAAGGGATGCTAAACGTAACTCAGTCGCATCCGCATTGATGCTCGCCCCTGCCAGTGAAATTTTGATTTCCACTGGGAGCATGGCTGATTTCCGCATCAGATTTAGAACGACTGCTGTGGGCACAGGTGGTGTTTATTGCACGTTCAATCAGTTATAGTTGTTGTTGGTAGTGCCCGAGTTCACATGCACCTGGAGAGTGGTACTCTATATTGGGCACTCAGCAGTGGCACCGGTAGTGTGGCATCATCGTTATCAGTCTGTCCTTTCAAACATTAATAACTGCGCTGTCATCTACGTGCCCTCAACTCTGCGGACTATGGACGCAGTGATAAGCAATGTAAAGGAGGAGAGGCTGTTGCTCGAAGGGGTGTCGTTGCGGAGGCTGTTGAATCTAGCAGACAATATATGATATACGTTTTTGTTGCATGGTGGCTTATGTTTAAACTTATACATATGTGCATATGTATATATGTGTATACATAAATATATGTGTGTACATATATATGTATGTGTAAATACAACAAACTTATATGTATATGTACATACTAGATGGTGCTATTGTGACGATGTTGACGAGGTTTGTGTGGCTTTACCTTAGACCTTTGCTCTCAGGACAGGCTCCGGCAGCTCGCCCAGCCAGTCGAGCGGAGTCGTTTGGAGCCTGGGAGTATGTTAGGGTTGGGGGGTTGAACCCATAACCCTAAAGCCTTACCACTAAGCCCTAAACCCCTAAACCCCTAAACCCTAAACACTAAACCGTTTTGATTTAGAGACATGTGGACAAGTTGAGGCTTCAACTCAAAGGTGAGGCTCCCAAGCTTTGGGGATTTAGGAATGGGGTTCAGGGATCTCGCAGCTAGGTTTTAAAGTTTCTACACCCAACATCCATAATATAGCCTAAACGTCACCTCTTCATTTTGGTGGTTCCTTATTGCAATTATAGTAGAAGGGCCGCAAAACCCTATTCTAATTGCTAGGGCCCCAATAGTAGCCCTAAGCCGCAAAGCTGCCGTTTAGGAGTCTCCATTGGATGCTTTTCTTTACAAGGTCTTTGGTAGGGTTTCGTACGGTTTTGCAGGGCGTTACGGAACTTAGCGGTACCTGGCTCTTTTAAGGGTTCCTGCACGCTTTTTCTGCAGATGTCGTCCCCGGTCACTTCAAAATGACGGAAACAGAAGGCCTTTGTGAAAGTAGGAAGAGCTAGAACATAAACATGCTTGCAGAAACCTTGTCTGCCACGGTTTACCCTCAGACTTGCGCCCAAAAAACCCTGGCCTGAAACCGTGAACCCCCCGGCACAATACACACACACACACACACGCACACACGCACACACACAAATAGCATACACAAGGAAGAGCGGCAACAACAACAGCAGCAGCTGCTACTACCACCACTACTACTAATAATAATACTACTATTTACAAATTCCAAACTCCTACTTACCAATTACTTGTACTACTGCTGCGAAAGCAAGAGCGAGTCTTAGGAGGGCCTCCTGACTCCCCAGCTGGCCGAGTGGAAGAGGGAGCCCAAGGCTTTGGCACAAGTCTTCCGAAGCTGGACTTTTTGCCGGTTTAGGGTTTTGGGGTTTAGAGTTTAGGGTTCAGGGTTTATGGAATATAGTGTTTGGGGTTCAGGGTTTTTCCCAAGGGTGCAAGTACTCAGTATTATAGGACTGTTGTGTGTTTTAGGCACCAAAAACCACATATGAGGACTTCTTGGACCCTTAGGTTCTTTCCGGTTCAGAGTTTATTTTTTCGGTTGTAAGGTTGAGTGTTTAGGTCAGTTTAGGTTTGTGGTGTTCAATTTTCTTGTTTTGGGTTTGCGGTTTCGAGTTGCGGATTTTCGGGCTTAGGGCTTAGGGAAGTTTTGTTCTCTGAAGGGCTCCTGTGTGACTGTGTTTGTTTTGTTGGGGTTTTGTGCGTTGGGGTTTTCATGGTTTCAGGTTGTTCAAACTTCGTTTTGGGCTAGACATAGCAGCAGCAGGAGTAGCAATAGTAGCAGCAGTAGCAGGAGCAGGAGTAGCAGTAGCCGCAGCAGCAGCAGCAGCAGCAGCAGCAGAAGCAGCAGCAGCAGCAGCAGCAGCAGCAGCAGCAGCAGCAGCAGCAGCAGCAGCAGCAGCCATGGCAGCACCAATAGTAGTACAGTTGATGATAGAAATCCTGAACCACCTTAAGGACCCTAAACTCTGGGAATTATTGTATATTCCTTATTATGGGTCATGCAGGATTTATATCATCAACCGTCGTGTAGGGGCCTGAATAATTAGGATAGGTCTTAGGTGGGGTACACCATAGTTTAACTATGCTATGGATCCCTTAATGAGTTGAATCTCCGAAACTCCCATACCAGGAAGCTCGGTTTGCTATATGTGCTCCTTAGGAGTCACCTTTCGTTTTGATTCTGATGCAAGCCCACGGGTTGTCAAAACGATATCATTGTGTTGGGTCTGAGGTGCTTGTTCATAGCTTCTGTACATAACCACTGCACCCTATGCTAGCCCTAAGCCCCTATACATATATATATATATATATATATATATATGTATATAGATATGTATATATATATGTATATGTATACATTATATAAGCCTTTCACCGTCAGAGCCCTTAGGGCTTAGGGCCTTGTGGCTTGCGCCCAAGTTTTAGTAGCAGAGTAGGTAACCTTTAACCCTTTTGGGGTGGAGAAAGCCTACTACCATCAAGGAAAAGGCGAACCTTCTTTTGGGCTAGGGTACTCCCTAAGCCAAAACCCTAAATTACTGAACCCCTTAAACGAGCCCAAGTCACCTCAGGTGGGTGCACAGCCCCTGAGCCCAAAACCCAAGGACACCTGAAAGACCAGAAGCGTGCCGACTTGATCTGCGAAGTCTTTGAGGCCGGCGACGAGAGTCCAGGGTGCAGGGGTTGGGGGCTTTTGGGGGCTTTAGGGTTTAGGGTTCAGGTTTCGAAGGCTCGGGGATAGTTTAGTGGTTTAGGGTTTAGCGGTTTGGGGTTTAGGGTTTAGGGGTTTAGGGTTTAGGGCTTTGGAGTTTAGGTGTTTAGGGGTGAGGGGTTCGAGGTTTGCGGTTCTGGTGTTTATGGTGCTCAGGGTGGCTGGTTCTTGTGCTCTTCTGCAGGACCCGACAGCCTCTGGTGCTTTTTGAAGTAGCAGATCGAGGGAAAGACATGAGCATATTTTTTGGTATGCCATACTTTAAACTCAAAGTAGAAGTTTTCAGGAGGCCCAGTCAAAGTTTTCAGATTGTATATGGCATAGCCGTGTTCTGCTCGTTGAGTGGTGGATCCCTGCGGCTCTTCAAGATCTCAAGAAGGTGGGACAAAGGCACACGTTTTAGGGTCAGGCTCTAGCAGGGTACGTAGTTCCTAATGTAAGATGGGATGTAATACCTTTTCCTTGACTGCCTGGTCTGACTTTCTTATTATACAGGGAACTCCAGAAAGTTGGAATATGGTTTCAGGGTAGGATACCCTATAATTTACCATAAAGGGTTTAGGATAATCATATTCCAATTTTCTGGCTTTTACATTAGGTCTCTAGCCATGAAATGGGTACTCCCGCTTCGTTGCAGGGTCTAGGTCCAGGCAGGCTGCAGGATCCCTGGACTCCCAACTGGGATTTCCCGCCTGTCCCAAAGGGTCCAAGTATCATTATGGTATATACTTAGACCCCCCAAGTACCCTATAAGCATTTACCATAATGATACTTGGACCCTTTGGGTGTGGAGCCTTTTGAAGATCAGAACCTTCAGTGCACTCGACTTGGCGCAGTTGCGGGTGTCGGGTGACGGGTAGAGGATTCAGGGCTCCTCCTTCCCAAAGCCTTTCAACCGGAAGAAGGTACTGTGTTAAGGGTCCTAACACTTTACGGAACCTCAAAATGTAGGGTTTCTGAGACCTTTTTTAGCCCTCCTGAGGAGATGCCTGGACCCTTAGGGTATGATGGGGACAACTATGCAACGATACGCAAACCTTGGCGAATGAAAGGTATCACTTGCGGTAGGTCCTTGCAAGCCCCTACCGAGCCAAACCCTAAACCCTAAGCCCTTAACCCTAAACCCGAAACCCTAAACCTTAAACCGAAAGCCTCGACCAGAAGAGGAGGGCTTTCCCACTGACTGGGTTCTTGTGAACGGGTTTAGTGTATGTTACCGTAATACAGAAAACATGGCATTTTCTTTAGATCCCTATTATGGCAACTTAAATCAGAAAAGAACCCAACTGACAGGTCCTTGCCGAAGATGGCCAAGTGAAGCTGCTACTGGGACTTTAATGCTTGGGCGGGCAGGGCTTTAAGGTTTAGGGTTTCGGGGGTTTAGCGGGGTAGGGCTTTTAAGGTTTAGGCTCTATAGGGGTTTTGGGGGGCAGGGCTTTCAGGTTAGGGTTTAGGGGTTTAGGGTGGGTTTTGGCTTTGTGTGTGTAGGATTGACCCAGGGTTTGGGGTTTTTGGAGTTTCCGTTTTTGGGGGATCCACAGGTGACATCGCCCGCGTGGCATCTTGCATAAAGCCTGAAAATGGAAAACCCTACACCGACTCTTGGGGTTCATGATTTTGCGGCTTACACCCTAAACCCGTGAACCCTATACCCATAAGCTTGAAACCCTAAACCCCTAAACCCTCAAGTTTCATTAAAGCCTATAGACCCTGCCCAGGGGCGCTTGGTCTGAATGCTTTAGGCCATTGTGGGGTTCCGGCGAGGGTTGGGTTTTGTAAGTTCTATGGGTCTATGGGATGTTGAGCTTTGTGCTGCTTGGCAGCGCATTGAGAAACCGACAGAACAAGGCCTTCTTTTGCTGAGGGGACTTTCGAAGACCCTACAATGTGCTACCTTTTCTTCATTGTCATAGTGTCTTTTCATCAAAACTGAAGGAAAGTCACCTGGATCCTAACCAGAAAAACAGGTTATCCAATACATAGTGGCTATTTTCGAGGGTCAAGGTATTGCTTCCAAGTTCCTTCTTTCCTTGGAACCGCATGCTGCATCCACTGCTTTGGAACCCTCCCCCTGTGTAGTGCACTTGTAAACCCAAAGGGTCAACAGTACCAGTGTAGGAGAATTATAGGGTTTCTATATGAGGAATTGCTGTTATGATTTGGGGAAGTATCCCCTGTAACAGTACCCAGGTCCCTCCGAGAAACCCTAAACCTCGTCGGGAAGTCCGGTGAGCTCTGAGGGTCGTTTTCTTTTGGAGTCGTCAATGTCTCCAGTGGTGTAAGCCTACCGAGGCGAGCTCAAGACCTGCTCTGCGTGCGGAGTTGAGAAAGAGTCACTGCACCTTAAAAACAAAAAAGAACCACAAGCCTTAAGATACGACCGGATAAATCCCCGGAGCAACGGTTGATGATATAAATCCTGCATGACCCATGATAAGGAACATACCATAATTCCCCATAGTTTAGGGTCCTTAAGGTAATGCAGGATTTATATCATCAACCGAAGGAACATCTTGGACTTCAACACCGGGATCAGCGCCTGCGGCCCCTCGGGGATTCATTGAGCGACCATGGTCTAAGCAGGGTTCTATAGGTTTTCATATGGGCGTTTCCTCAAACAGGGGACCCTAATATAGTCCCCTACATAGCAGGATCCTTATTATGAGGACCCCAGTTTTCATATGGGTGGTTGTCAAAATTATGGTCCTTTTTGGGGTCTCTGTTAAAAATACGGCACCTATTATTTAGGGTACCCCAAAAGAGACCCTAATTTTGACAGCTGCCCATATGGGCAGGGTATGTGCCCAATAATCTGATCCTCCGAAGCTCCTTGAAGTCACCTCGAAGCCCGAGCCGAAGGTTGAAAAGCAAGTGAGCCTACACCCTTCACCCCATCCCAAACCCTAAACCCCAAATCCCATCCCTGAAGCCTCAACCCCTAACCTGAACTCTCCAGGACGAGCGAGACAGTGGCAAAGAGCTCTACACATCTTCAGCTCCATGCCGACTGCAATGGTGTCAAGAAGTGTAGTAAGCGCCCGGGCTGCGATCAGCTCTGGCCACACTTGGGGATGCAGTTTGGAGTTGAAAAGTGCGGTCTATGGTGATTCTCGGTTGTCTTTGTTGAACTGAGGCTACAATGCCCTCATCAACACCTGTGACAAAAGCAGGCAATGGCAGCTTGCATTGAAGCTTTTCTACCATGTGCCGAAAGATATGCTGGCACCTGATGTCATCACTTACAGTGCAGCCATCAGTGCCTGTGCGAAGGGCGAGCTATGGCAAGTTTCAGTTCACTTGCTCCATGCTTTCCGGGCAGCCAAGCTACCACCTGATACTATCAGCTTCAATGCCGCGATCACTTCGTGTGAGAAACTAGGTCTCCCAGTGGGCCCTTTTTCTCTTTCTGTGGTCTTGGGTTCCTTATATAACTACTCAATACCAAAAGGGAGCCCCTTTTTTCATGTTTACCATGATTACTAATATTACCATTCTTGCCATTATTCCTTTTATTCCTAGGTTACTGGAAAAACCCTAGGAAAGGACGGCAATGGCCCCTTTCTCTGTACCTGCTCGATTCGATGGCTCATGCCAAGCTGAAGCCTGACATCATCAGCTACTGGGTTCTGGAGAACCATGCGGTTGATGATCTAAATCCTGCATTACCTTAAGGACCCTAAACTATAGGAATTATAGTATATTCCTGATTATGGGTAATGCAGGATTTATATCATCAACATCATTACGTTTGTTTTGACCTGTTCCTTAAAGGAACCTTTATGTTTACTAGCTGAGTAGGTAACCTTTAACCTTGTAATCCTACCACAATTGGGACGAGGGTACTCAGCCCCTAAGAATGACAAACACATTTACTCTTCTCTCTCCCCGTTTTTTTAATGAGCCATTAAAGAAAACACATTTACGCTGCTGTCTCCCCGGTTACTTCAAAGCCCAGGCTACAGTGCCACGATCAGCTCTTTGGAGAAGCTGGGCTTTTGTTCAGGAGCGTATTGTAATTTATAGCCTATAAGGGGTGCCTCTATATGAGTATCCATGTTCCGTTCACACTAAACCTACAAACCCTAAACCCGTAAACCTAAACCTTAGCGCGAGACCAGGAAAGGCGCTCAGTGGAATCTGGCTCTGAGACTGTTCTCCTTGATGCCGGAATGTCAGGTTGATGCGGACGTCATTAGCTACAACGCCACGATCCTGGGTACCAACTTAGTTTGGGATTCAGGGATTTAAGGGTTTAGGGTTGCCATGATCCTTGGCACGTAGGTTAGAAGATTAGAGTTTTCGGCTTAGAGCCAACTGTCACGATCCCAGCCACGTGGATACTTGTTGATGTGCATCTTTCTGAAATGCTATACAAGCTTAATACATATCTGATATATATATATATATATATATGTATGTATGTATATGTATATGTATATGTATAAGTATATGCATATGCATATGCCTATGTATATGTATATGTATATGTACATGTATATGTATATGTATATGTATATGTATATGTATATGTATATGTCTGTATATGTATGTGTGTGTATATATTATAATATAATTATAATATATACACACACACATACATATACATGTACAGATGTACATATGCATACATACATGTATTTGTCTGTCTGCCTGTAAACCTCTCTATCTATCTATCTATCCATCTATCTATGTATCTATCTAACTATCTGTACATCTACCGATCTATGCATACACTTGCAGGTTGGTGGGTAGAGCGCTAGTCAGGACTTGTGCTAGCGGCTGAAAGCAAACAAGTTACTGGGAAAAGCTGGTATGCACTGTAAACGCGGAACCCCAAGCACTGCAATTCCGAAGGGCGTTCGATGCTCAAGGCCAGGTCAGGTCCCGTGAGGGTTAAGGATTTAGGATCCTTAGATCTAAAAACCTGAAGTCCCAGGATCAGCTCCTGCGAGAAGGGTGGTCAGTGGCAGATGGCCCTGCATCTTTTTGATTCCATGCCTGCGGCCAAGCTGCTGCCAGCGGCTCTGCCGGCAGAGGCAACACAACGGCTTGAATGTTTGTAGAAATGCCTTGTTACAATCCCTGCAAAATTATGATGTAGTCCCTAAATCTCAGTTCAACGATTCAAGCTTTTGTGTCAGGGGTAGCCTGGGGGCGCCAATGTCTACGAAACAAGGGCATAACTTGCAGAATCACACTAGACTAACAGGTACGTCTCCTGCTCAGAAAGCTATCATAGGTTGGGCTTAGAGATTGAGTTCAGGCCCGAGAGTTCAGAGTTTAGAGTTATGGGATTGCGGTTTAGGGTACACAGTGGAAGGCACGAGCGGTTCCCACCAGCGAGGAAGCTCGAGACACTGACACTGCATCAACCCGATCCAAGCGAAAGCTCATCCCACAACGATCGCAGCAAACCTGCGTTCAACGCTTTGAAGTTTGGAGGGCGTTCTTGTGTCCAGGGCTTTGGGACCTCTGTGTCAAGTGTTCGGAAGAACTTAACTTAAGGCAGGATACACAAGAGCGCCCTAATCCTGAATCCCAACCTCTGAAGACCTAATTAGGCTCGAAAACCGAAAAATGCGGATGCGGAACACCATTATCACCGCCTATGCCCTAGACTATATCCCGAGACTGTTAACCGCAGTACCGTGAACCGGAGTGCACATCAAATACAGGAATATCCCTGAACTTGTGAGACAACTCTATCGAGGCGATGTCACGATGTAAGCAGATGTCCGCTATTGAAAGGTAGTGGGCTCTGGTGCAAGGCTGAACGCGGAATCCCCCATCCCTAACCTCTAGAAACACCTTTCTTCACACAACTTCAATCACACTCCCAATACGGTCTGCATTACCTTAAGGACCCTAAACTATCGGAATTATGGTACATTCCTTATTGTGGGTCATGCAGGTTTTATATCATCAACCGTATCTCCCAATATTCTCTGGGAGCCCGGAAGATCGTCGAAACCCAAAGCCTTAAACCTTACAGGGAACTCCAGAAAGTTGGAATATGATTTCATGGTAAGATACCCTATAATTTACCATAGAGGGGTTAGGATAATCATATTCCAACTTTCCGGCCTTAAACCTTAAAGGCCCCAACGCGTTTCGTCTCTGGGAGCCCAGGATATCATCAGCTACAACGCAGTCCTCAGCTCCATCCATAAAGGAAACGTGTGGCCGCTGGCGCTCAGTACCATCGAATCTATGCCACCTGGCTGTTACATATGGCCGGGAAGCCTATTGTCAGAATTTGGGTAATTAGGGTGTTTCAGTCGCTGGAGCTATACCTTAACCCTGAAGAACCTACCTTTTTAAGAACTTATATAAGGAAATCATAATTTAATAGGGAACCCTAAAAGGGTAGGTTATTCAGGGTTAGGTATAGGCTAAAGTTGGGGCTTCCGTGGAATTTTGGGGCTGCCGGTTTAGTGGCCGTCGGGCGGGCGACACTTGCAAAATTTGGGCGAAGTTATGTCATCGATGCCACCCAAGGCCATGCGAAGCATAACCTGGCCGGGCCCACATATTTGTACCTGAGAGCCTATGTACTCCTTACGAACTAAAACCTGTTACTTCTGATGACCGTCCCGGAAAACGAAGCATGTCTACTTCGAACAATTCGGACTTGCAACTTCATACTCGCAGCCCCGCTGGCTGTCACAGGTGAAGTTCGTAATCTTCTTTGGAAGCGTGAGCTATGAAAAAAGACAGCACGAGCATTTCTCCGGGGCCCAATCCCAAACGCTCAACCCCTTGATAGTACCCCTAAACCCTAATCCCTAAACCCCAACCCAACATCCAAAAGAAAACACCGGGTTGGGGTTATTGTGCTATAGGAGAGGGGTCAATGTTCAAGGTGGAGGGTTTGAGATGGGGTTCCACGCAACGTAATGTAGGGGCCTTAATAAATAGAATGGGGTTTGGGGGGTCCCTTATTGTAAATATCGCCAAAACCCTGTTCTAAGTATTTAGGCTCCTACATTAACCCATTTCGGATCGGTAGTTTCTGTTCTCATTACTGGCATTGGCGAGGCTGGATGCCCAGCTGATGCCCAATGGGATCAGCTGCCTTGCTGCGTTAAAGACTCAGTATTTACCCTAAGGTCCCTGGACCCTTGTAGTGAGATCCCGGACCCTACTTAAAGGATCATGGGACTTAGCAACTAGGGTTATAATAATTAAGGTAACTATACTTATAAATACTTAGAACCCCAATTAAGGTACTTATAACCTTACTTACTAAGTCCCATGATCCTCTAAGTACCCTCCAAAGCCGAAACCCTCCCCCAGAAAGCCCAAGGCCCTCTTAGGAGCCTTAGGCTAGAACTCTTGGTAAGTCTTAACCTTCCTACTACCTATAGTCTCCATTGTAGTTCCTTTTTTTGGTTAACCAAATTTATAGCATAAGATCCTGACCATAAAATTGGTCAACCAAAGAAAGGAACTACAATGGAGACTATAGGTCTAATTGAAAATACTCAGCCCTTAAGAAGACCTGGATCCCCAGACCCTACAAAATAGTAGGTTATGAAAGCTTAGCTAGAGGGCATCTCACGGCCTAGGGTGTAGGGTTTAGGGATATCCCTTAAAACAGTAGGCTTCGGGATCCCTAAGCAGAGAAATTAAGCAGTTCAGGAGTTTTGTTGGGCTGGATGGCCTGGTTCGCTTGTGGGGTCCTGGGGTCTGGATTGCTTGAATTTGGCAGTTTTTGAAAATAGGGGGACCCTTGTATAGTACCCTAAATAGTAGGATCCTAATTATAAGGACCCCAAAACAAGGTGCCCCTAATTTTCGGAAACTCCCATTTGAGGCCCGAAACCCGCACAGCACAAGCCTTGGGATTCAATAGCCTACTCTTTTAAGGGTTATGCCCTCTAATTACATAAGGGGTCAGAACCTACTGTTTGTAGGGTCTGGGGATACAAGATAGGCCAGTGCTGATGTCAAAACATATCAAGCCTGCACTTGGTGTTTTGGGGTTTAGACTACAGGCATTGCCTACCACCTCGTACAATCCCTCACTGCCCTTGCTGTTGCTCCATATTTCTGATTTTCCGTATTCTAGAAATCTACTGACTCCACCACCTCTACCCTACACGCTCAATCGCTCGAGAAATCAGGTGCGGTGCACGGCTTGGCTCACGTTTCAGGGACGTCGGGAAAGACATGCAAGGGTCGGACAAATCACAAGTATTGCACCGTTATAGTCCATGTCTCATACTTATATAGTGGAGTATAACCCAAAACTGTTTTCCTATGATTATTGCTAGAGGAGCCTTTATCTCTTTCCAGAACCGGTTTCCCTGAAGGGGACCCTGTTCGAATTCTCAAGTCCCCATATATATATATATATATTATTGTCGGACGTAGTGTTGAGGGTCGTAGAATCGGTTTGTCTGAACTCGGAGGCTCAGCCTACAAACGACCAAGATCCTGAGAAGGTTGTGGGGGGTAAGGCGACGTGGAGTTTGGAGTGTAGGGTTGAGGCGCGCGTGGTGTCTGTCTAGTTAGGCCCAAACACCCTATAGTCTCAGTACTCCGGCCGCTGGAAGGTTCCGATAGAACCCATGGCACATGGCTCTTTCATGCAGGCCCCTAGATTACTCCCTTTTGGTGGGGCTGGAGTCTTTGGGCCACAGCGGAACACCAAGTCCCAAACTGAACCCTCCAGTCCCTTCACTATTGATGAAGGTAGGAGTCGGTTCGTACTAATATCCCATTGTAGGCCTTAGTTACTTCAAATATAGTAGAATATGCCCCGAAACCTCAATCTATCTGGGCACTATATGCAGATCTTGGGCATGCCCTTGCTCAGGCTACAACGCTACCATCAGCTGCTGCGAGAAGGGTGGACAGTGGCAGTTGGCGCTGTACTTCTTTGACTCCATGCAGAAAGCCCTTCTTGATCAGAGCATCATCAGCTACAATGTCGCCTGGTTTTGCTACAATAGAAGCCCAAAAGTTGGAAACCCAATAGCCACAATCCCTAAGAGTAATGTAATTATCGGGAATCCCAGCACTATTTGGCCTTAATCCGGTTTCCAACTTCTCGGGGTTTACTCTAATTCGTATATCAGGATGATGTGTGCGAGAGGGTCCTAGGTACCTTTAAGAAAGTAGGGCTTGCAAAAAAGGAAATTCGGTCCCAGTTTCGGGTATACTGCTTTGTGGAAGTATCTCCCCGGCAGCTTCCTAGGATCTTGGTTTAGGGTTTCAGGGGTTTTAGGGGTTTAGGGTTTAGGGTTTACTGGATGAAGCGCTCTACCCTGTCGTCTTCTCGTGCTCAGGCCTCAGGAGCATGCGCAGGCAACCATCCTGAATCCCCCCAAACGACTAAACTCCATTCCGTCAAAGGGGAAGAGGAGGGACCCTTAATGGGGACCCCTACCCTATGATGGGGCTATATAATGGGTATGTAATAGCTGTTTTTTGGGGTATATACCTGGGGGTCCTGCTTATTAAGGGTCCCTCCATTTACCCTTGGATTACGAAAAGCTTCAACCCCTCCCGCCAAGAGTGTCAGTTCTTAGGATCCCAGTCCTGTGCCTGTTTAGGGATCCCTCTCATACCCAATGGGTCCTGGGTACTGTTTGACGGGATACTTCCCCAAGTCATAATACTAATTCCTGGTATAGCAACCCTACATTCTACTATAAAGGAAAGCCAGTCATTTAAGCTTATACGGAGTCCCAGTGAACCCGAAACCCCGAACCTGACCCCTAAGCCCTAACCCTAAAACCCCAAAACCCCATAACCCTAAACCTAAATCGTGACGCCAGGCCACCATCAGCGCACTTGGCAGAGGCGGACAGCAAGCGCTCGCGGTGCGCTTGTTCGACGAAATACCCCGCGCCGGATTCTCCAGCTTCGTTCAGACCAGACGGATTAGGGTTTAGGGTTTATAGGGTTTGGTTGTAAAGTGCTTGCGTGGGAGCATGTTTGGGTGTTGAGAAGCTTACTTTTCTTATCCCGCAAACCCGAACTTGAATCCTTAAGCCTTAAGCTCATGGTTTATCGCGCTTAGGGCTCAGGGAGCTCAGGGCTCAGGATTTCTAGGGTTTGGGATTACGTAAGGCTTACAGGGTTTGGGGTCCTTTTCTTCGGGTACTTGGGCTTGCTATAGGTTTGCTGCTGTGGTCAGACCGGAATATCCCTGTCCTGGGAGAATTATCTGCACAGCTACCTGTCAACAAAGTTTCAGGGCTTGGGGTGTAGGGTTTGGTACTTGCAAACCGCGAGGAAGGGGATAGGACAAGGGGTATCTTTCCCGCCGGTTTAGGTGCATCCCATTCTTATTTCTTGTCCTAGCAGTTTTTGCTTGTAGCCCCAGAACTCAAAGCCCCATGCGACCGAGGATTGTCGCCCGATATCATTAGCTTCAATGCTGCCATCAACAGCTGCGAGATGGAAGGGCACTGGCAGACCGCTGTGCACCTCTTCGCCCTCTCAAGGTTCTCGAAGGTGATGCACGATGTCACGAGGATGAACTTCATGAGTGGCAATTTCCAGAGCTCAGGGTAGTTTGAGGGGCCCTGCGCAGCAGCATGCTAATCTTTCCACTGGTGTGCATGTAAGACTGTTACTGTTCTGAGGTGATCACATACGCTTCCATCATGAACTCCTGCACACAAGGAGGTCAGTGGGACTTGTCTCTGCACTTCTTCGCTGACTTGTGCAAAGCGAAGCTTGAGCCAGATGCTACTTCAACTAACAGCGCCTACTTGTTTGTGGGGTCGGTGTAACTCCATAGTTGGGTTTACCAAAAGAGCCTAAAACAAAGGTAGGCTATGGTAGTCTAAGGTTGCATGCCTTGATGCGGCTGTCAGAGCCAGCGGTCGGGGTCACCACTGGGAGCAGGCACTGCAGATCTTCGACTCCATTTCAGAGGCTCCTTGGGGACGAAATGACGCTCAAAAATAGGGGTCCTATACCCGAATACTGCGAATCCCCATAACGTTTTTGACTCTTAAACCCTATACACTTTTTTAGGATCCATTTCGTCTTTAAGGCCGCTCTATCCCCAAGCGCCTTGGACTACAGCACGGTGCCCGGGCACGCGCTTGGAGGTCTTCCGCGTTTAGGGTTTTTATACTATAGGATTTACCTGCCCCCCCGAAACCGATGTAAATTTCTGGTTGAGGCGTAAGCGGGCGCAAATAGGTCGACCAACCGGGCGTAAATGTGTGTAATGCTGAAATCTGTGTCTTGTTGTGAGATACCATGTACATAGCCATCCATCCTGTAGCATTCCTGAACCCCAAATGGTATCTGTCAACCGTAAATGTCCTTCAAAACCCGAAACTCCTGCCTCCCTACCTTGAACCAAGATCGCAATCCTGATGGACTTGCAGCCCTGGTCCCAAATAACCATAAGTTTACGTAAACAACCATAAAAGCCATCCCCAAAGCCCACGCAAAATGAACCATAAATGAGCGTAGGAAATGCGTAGGAAAAGCGTAGAACGGCCATAAAAAAGCGTAGGTTGTATAGCGTAATTCTAGATCTTCCGGCAGGGTTTAGGGATCAAAACCCAAGCATCTACAGCCCCCATATAAGCATTATAAGCCTGACACCCGTAAAGAGACCTGCAAGCATAAATTTCGTGATCCCGGAGCCTCAAGCGTAATTGTGCGTAAAAAAACCCCGGGCGTAAATTTACCAAATCGGTGTCGCAGGTCGGGCTTAGGGTGCGCATATAGCGTCAGTGTGCGCGAGGTGGGTGAGCTTCTTTCGGAATGAGGGCACACCTCTTATAATTTTCGCCCCAACCACCCCATGTATTCTCAATTACGGCGTCGGGTTGACCCCCAAGCCCCGCTTCAAGCGGGGTTTTCTTGCTGCTTCCCTTGGCAGTTCTGCATAAGCTGAGCGTTTCACAGCGAACCACAACTATTATATAGATCGGGTTGTGGGGCCTCGCGGCCTGTGCCGCCCGCTCGACGATAAGCAAGGGTTCCAACGAACAACCCTCCCCTCGCACCGTTTGAAGGTCGCCCGAAGTAAACATGTATTTCTTCTGGCAGGGAAAGCACTGCCGAAACCCGGAGCCCAAAATTGGTGTTCGGCTGCGGGCTTCGGTCGGAGCCTCAAGCGCCCATGTAACTGGTCGGCGGCGCTCTTTAGGATTTAGGGCTTAGCGCCCTCCATCCCAGCACATTGACAGGGGTTCTGCCCAGGAAGCCGAGCCTCGTCTGGAAATTCCAATTTTATACAGAGAACCGCCTTAAGGAAGCAGCAGATCCAAAAACCCCAAAGCCGAAACCTTACCTACCCAGATCTTCAAGTATACTGTTATAACCGAGGAATACACCCTATTACGGATCGAAAGCATTTTCATATTCCTGTAGTTAATGGGTCTTGGAAGATGCCCGTGCAGACTCAAAGCTCCCTCTTCGTAGTAGAGCATGTGACGTTTCCTAACTTGTAGGGTTTAGGGAGTGTTTTTTGTTTTAAATTCTTTTTGGGGCACTACATTCCCTAAATAGACCGAAATGCGACCGAAAGGTTAACCCTTCTATAATTCTCTCAGGATACTGGAAAAATGAGCCTTGAACGTTCAGCACTCGACCGCATTTCTTGAGTGGATCCAAAACCCCCCCAACCCTGAATCTTAATAGGAACCTTAAAACCTTCAGTGGAACGATAGAGAACTCTGAGGCTTCATGTGCTTAATTCGTGTTGGAACCCCGGTTGAAAGCCAAGGTAGTCGAACGTGCAGAGCTGCGGTTTTTGTTTAGCGCAACTATTGTTGTAATCGTGGATTGTGCAACAGCCAGATCAAGATCCAGAAGCCCACGGAGATCCTCTCGTCAGGATGAACACCTGAATCTAGAAGTGGAGTTTGCCGCCGAAGAACAGCAACTCGATGGTCAAGCTTGGGAGCTTGAAATCAACAGTTTTGGTGCTGCGACTGTGGATGTGGACATGGTCCTGAAACAAACTCTTGCGAGAGAATTGCCTAATGGTTGATGATGAAGCGTTCTGCATCAGCAAGTAGAATGCAGCCCCAAAAACCTGCCCTGAGCGAGGAAGTTTCTTCTATTTGGCTGCACATCCGTTTGACGTATTTTGTTATGTTCCCCTTGGCTGCATTTCATTGCTTTCTGGCAAGGTGAAAATCTACAACGCATTGGTAAAGCAGGGACTGCTGGGAATGACGAAGATTCCTTGCAAAGTGTTTCTGGCCGTCCTGGAGTCGTGCAATACTTCCAAAGTGTATACGTGTCACTTTGGCGGCCAGTGGCCTTGTCCTACAATCCGGGATGGTGTCCATCTGGCCTATCCTCTTGGCACACTGGTGTTGAACTTCCCTGCAGACATAGGCGGCAAAGCAAAGATTCACTGCTTGGCTTTAATTTTGGCGACACAAGAGAAACCTTTAAAAGCAGAGGAAGTTCATCTGATATAAAGTTTCGTACCGCGATATCCTGTTTATTGGGCCGAAGCAGATGGCAGGTATGGTACCTTGGAGATCGAGGCCAGACGATCTAGCAGAGAAACACCACTTGCGGGAACTGATGTGGGCAATGATCTGGTTGCCGACCGATGCTCGCACAAAGCTTTCAGGACATTCAACGGCCAGTGCCATTGCAGCAGCTTCCCCAAATGCCAATCCACCAACAGCAAGCAAGAACAAAAACAAGCTCTCGTGCTAAACAACACCAAGAAACCAAAAACAACACAAACAAAAAGCAACCGGACACACAGCAAATAACGGAAAACCCAAAACCCAACAAACACAGACATCTGGGAGACTAGTCTCCAAGAGAATTGTTGTTTTTGGCTTTTGTTTTTTGTCTTTGTTTTAAGTATTTGATGTCTTAGTTGTTTGGTGTTGTTTTTGCATTGTCGGTTCTTTTGCCAATACCCGCCAACACCGCAGTCGTTGGTTTCCCACGCGGAGCAGAATAAAATCTAGGTGCAAACTCTCCACATCTGACGCGGACGTAGGGTGAAAGCCAGTATATTATGTAGGTACACGGACCGCGCAAACCACAAACCTCAGACCCTAAAGCTTCAACCCTACAATCAGGAGTTAAACCGTAAATCCGAGACCTTCAATCAAGCCTTAACCCGAAAACGCAGACTCTACACCCTGAACCCTCCATTTAAACCTGCAGCCTAGGTGATGAACTCGGTTGCACACCAATGGCATTGGGCCCTCCGGCTGCTCTTTGCGATGCCCGAAGTGCTTCTCAGTAGCTGAATGAGTAGATTTTACCGTTTCTTGTGTGGGTTGAGGGATTGTGGTTGAGGGTTTGGGACAAGTCCTAGCAGGTGAATGAAAATGCTTTAAAACTTTTTGAATAATTTCCAATAGAACTAGAAGTTTACACGTTTTGGGTGCAGTAATTCCCTGCCATAGAGCTGAAGGTTTTACACTTTTCTAAGGATATACATCTTATCGGCTACACTTCTGCTTGAGGCATATGAACTTGGCAACTAAGGCACCTGACTCCCGATGAGGCCCATTATGACTCGGTGAGCCTGGCCTTTGACTACTACATGTAATTGGGCTTAGGGAGACATTTTATTGACAGGGCGTTTGCAAGGTTGTAAATTTTGCATCCGTTTTTACAACTTTCACAAGATTAGGGCTTTGTGCACTTCCTTGCAAGTTGTGTTTTGGCGTAGCGTTGTGTGGTGATCTGAACATCAATGTTGTGAACCCACCAAGTAATCCTAGAGGATCTGAAAAACTTCTCTGAATTCAGACGTCAAATCCCGGATACATTATGAGAAATACACTCCTTTAGTTACGGTGTGTTGGGGTTAAGAGCACTCCTGATTGAAAAACTGTTTTGTCAGGGCTTTCATACAGGGGTCCCTGTGGTTCAGGGAGAGGGTTTGGGATAGGTTTCAGGGTTTACAGTGAACCCACAGAAAGTTGGAACGAATGATTGGTGCTAGGATCCTATATGTTTTTACCTTACGGGCATGTGGGTATCGATCTTCCAAATTTCCTGCTTCTACGGTAGGGTTTGTACATCAGTGGTCGACATCAATCAGATTTGTGGGTGTCTTCGTCAAGTGGCTGCTTGAAGGGCATATTACAGTTTAGGGTTTCGGGTCACCGAGGGTTTTGGGGTTTAAGGTGCAGGCCAGTATAATTCCTAAACCCAAACGGTGTTGGGCGGTCTGGAGCTTTTCTGATGCTTGTAGAAGGAAGGATCATTATAGAGATTCTGGTCTTAAGCTTTATCAGAAAGGGGCGTTCATTAGCAAAGGGTCTACATCAGTCTACGTCATGGTTCCCCTAAATGCGCATGCTATCCCAGATCTTCCAATACATCCTAATTCAGCAAAAACTCCCTAAATTAAGTAGGCGTCCTACCAGACTACAGCTCCTTCAACTTTGATGGAAGCAGGGTTATCAGACCCTAAAAGCCCTTGGGCTGTATAATACAAAACCCTTAGAGGAGCCCTGAAAGGAACCCTCACTTCAAATATATACTCTTCATAGGTTCTTATTCTATTCTGTTCTAATCAACTCTGTTCTATTCTGTTATGTTCTCTTCTGTTCTCTTCTCTTTTCTTCCGTGTTCTTCTCTTTTCTTTTATCTTTTGCTATATTTTATTGTCTTATCTTCTCTGCTCTTCTCTTCTTTCCTAGTATCTTATTTTCGTTGTCCTTCTGTTCTTTTCTATTACAATATTTTTGTACTATATCATAGAATCTTGTTGCATATTATGTTTTGTTTTATTATATACATATGTGTGTGTTTCCTTCAATTCCGGGAAAGTTGAAGATCTGGGTAGTGAGGATCGCCACCTGCGAGAAGGCCACCCAGTGGCTGCCAGCTTTGCCACTTTGCTCCAGATGCTAGCTTCTTGAAGGAATCAGGGTTAAAGGGTTTAGGGTTTAGGGATGCAGTGTATCAGAGTTATAGCGCGTACGCTTTAGGGTTAAGGTTAAGGGCTTTAGAGTTTCAGGGTTAATGGGTTTTGTTGTAATTGATTTTTCCTGGAAGGGATCCATGAGGCGTGCTATGACGGTTCTACATACAGGGGGTTTAGCAATCAGACTGCATATTACACTTGTAGGCAAGTTAGTAATTTTTCAGGCTTCTGAGCTCACTTCCAGTGTCCAAGTTCCCAGCTAGTGGAGTTTTAAGTATCCAAACCAAGGCCACTCAGAGTATGGAATGTGGGACCGCAAAGTGGGTACTTGGACCCGCTGGGTCAGTGGGCAATCTCGGGTTTTATGGTTATCTCTAAAGGTCCAAGTAATTAGTCCTTGTGTAGGGTTTTTGGTACCCAAAAAGGCCCCAAAGCCCTGCAATAAGGAGTACGGGGACCTTATTGTTAAGGGTTTCGGGATTAGCAGTTTTTCCATCTACAGTTAATAGTCGAGTATGCAACGGATTTAGCACCTTTGTAAGGTTAAGGTTAGGATTCGGGTTTAGGGTTTATAGCTAGAGGGTTTAGTGTTCACGATTTCAGGCTTGGCTGTAAGGTTTAGGGGTTATAGGGCCTTTTTGCCAAAAAACAAGGGTCGAGAAACATGGCATACACCACATGATTCGGCTGCTATTCGTAGGTAACGTATTTTCTTTGATGACGGAAATCAGGTTTAGGGTTTCGCACAGGGATTTAAGGGTTCAGGGGTGTAGGTGTTGCGGGTTCAGGTCTTAGGCGATGGTGGGCCCAGGTTTTAGCAAGATAAACTGGAAGAGCTACGTGTTAGAAAGACGGGGGGCTTCAAGTTTTCGAGGCACCTCTTGGACTGCATGCCACGCGCGAAGCTGACGCCGAGCGCGATGAGTGGCTCGTCGTTGGAGAGGATTTGAGTTTTGGGGCTTTACCCTACGCGTCCATATACCCAATCAGTATAATTATACTTTGGCCTTAAAATAGTCCCTATGTAGGTACTTTGGTGTCAAAGTCTATACTAGTTGGGTACATGGACGCTTAGGGTGAGGACCTCTAGGGCTTGAGGATCTGGAGTTTAGGGTGTTGGTTTTTGGGTGTGTTTCTTGGTCTGGAATTTAGGGGTTTGTAGGGTTTAGGGTTCTCGTAGATTTACAGCAGGTTTACGGTGGTCAGAGTTGGGGATGTATAGGGTTCCAGTATTTAGGGGCGTCTGTCCTTCGCTACTTGTGCACTGTCCTGGCAACTACATACCTTGCGCTCAACACTACATCCTAAGAACTTTCCCAAACTTCCGAAGTTTCCAGACCCCAGAAGTCCGTTGTCCCGTTCAGCCCAAGACCCAAATGACCGCAACGCCTTTGCAGAAGCTTCCTCCGAAGTCCAGTTGCCTATGCACAGTGGGTTACCATACTGTAGCTACAGATATGAGGTTTTGCAGGGCGCGTGGACAGCTGCCTACTAAACCTGTAGCTTGACTTCGATACCTGCTTTGAGGCTGGAGTCTAGACCCTGACACGCCCAAGCAGCGCAACCACTTCGAGGTCTACTCTAAGGTCAGAGTACTTCGTAATACATGTAGTATCCCCCTGAAGTCCCTGTATACCCATGTGTATATGTATGTGTATATGTGTACGTATATGTATATGTGTATGTACATACATATATGCGGCCCCCCGAGAAAATCTTGGGAACACCCCGATTAAATCTTTAAGTCGGGGCCCCGGCTGGATAAAGATCCAAGATTGCAGACAAAGGTTTCTTGGATCCACCTGGAGCCGGGGCCCCAACTTAAATACTTGAACAACCTAAGTCTTTAAATCGTGGCCCCGCCTGGATCCAAAATGGATCCAAGAAACTTTTTCTGCAATGTTGGATATTGGATCCAGTTGGGCCCCGACTCAAAGACTTCAGTTTTAAGCCTGTAAGTCGGGGGCCCGGCTGGGAACACAACCCGAAAAGAACCTCCTGGGAACAAACCCCGTAAGGAACAAACAAGCGTCCACGGCGTCCCCTTCTGAAATTTAAACCCTAGACTGTAAACCCTTAAGCCACAAATCTTAAAGCCTTAAAACCTATATCCTGAACCCTTGAAGCCTCTCAGGCTACGCTGCCGCGATCAACAGTTGTCGGCAAGCTGGCAAGTGGCGGTTGGCCTTGGAATCTAGGACAGTCTTTGGACAGGCTTTAGGGTTTCTGGTTTCGATTTAGGTCCTCGACTGATCTCAGGGCCTCATTACAGTTCATGTATGAGATATTGATCAAAGTAAGATTGAAGCCTGACAGATTGCGAAATTGAGCGGTATGAAGGTCCCCTTTATAACTTTATTTTACTTCAGCCAAAAGCCCTCTTCTAAGTATCAAGGCACCTAGAATGTGCTTCCCTTCTTTTTTTGCTTTAAGGAATTGGCGCTTCGCTCTGTCCCTCCGCCTCTCTCTCTCTCTCTCTCTCTCTCTCTCTCTCTCTCTCTCTCTCTCTCTCTCTCACAACCCAGGACCCGAAGCCCTGAAACCTTAACCTCGTTTCGTTATCCTAGACCCGAAATCCTAAGAGAACCTAACTAAAGCACAGTCAGAAGCCCTAGACCTTAAAACCCCAACCCTTAACCTCTTCTTGCTCTCTGCTGGGCTCTTTTTACGAACATAGTTTCACGTAAATTACCGGAATAGCGATCTATAGTAAATAGTACAGTTTCATTTCGTTTATGGCAATGTAAATGAATTCCCGAATATAACATGAAACCAGCTTTTCGTGTTTTCCGTTGAAAGCCTACACCGTAAACCCTACATCCTAAATCCTGAGCCCTCAGCAAGACCGAGGAAGTTTTTCGAACTATTGCGCAGAGCCAAGCTCGCAGTCGCCCGATACCTCCTCAGAAAAAAGGATGGCGCGTATCGGGGTTGCGGGTTCTGTGGTTGACGGTTTAGGGGTTTAGGGTTTGAGGGTTCAGGGATTTAGATTAATTGAAGGTCTAGGGGCTTAGTGAGTCTAGGGTTTAGGGAGTGAAGGTTTCAGACTGACTGGAACACTAAGGGAACCGAGTAAGAGCCCAGCTACCTGTGTAGTGGGTTACTCGTAGGTATTCAGTGTTATACCGTTTTTTTTTGTTTGCTACTGGGTTCCTGATAGAGTATAGCCAAACCAAAAATTATCCTTTCTGTTTGGCAGTGGGTTCCTCAACAGCCCAGTAACTACAAGATGTATTGTCCAGATTATTCAAGAAGGCACTATCCCAGCTCCCCCCAAAGGAAAACAAAGCCCTGATTGTCCTGAACAGTGGGTGCTGAAGGTAAATTTGAGTGTAGTTCGGGGGTCTAGGTAA
The DNA here is from genome assembly GCA_905221615.1 of Symbiodinium sp. CCMP2592. Taxonomy (NCBI): domain Eukaryota; class Dinophyceae; order Suessiales; family Symbiodiniaceae; genus Symbiodinium; species Symbiodinium sp. CCMP2592. The sequence continues at coordinate 643,858 of CAJNDT010006047.1, forward strand.
TTCGAGTGGTTTAGAGCACAGCACCTGTGGTAATGCAGGGGGTTGTCCATCCGCCTTAATGCGTCCTGAATCCCAATCCCTAGACCCTAATAAGCCCCAAGCTGTACAAGTGACAACTCTGAGAGGAACTTTGCTGCCAGCTGCCAAGCAGCCCTTCCCTCCCCCCGGATGTTTCCTATCTTCAATATATAAATAGTGCATACATGAAACCCTGAAAGGTTTTCCGGGTTCAAGACCTTCAACCACTCCTCGGGCCGGAAAGGTTTGTTTTGCTTCATGAAGAAACCTGAAAAAGAATCCAGGGTTAGGGGTCCAGCGTTTTGGGCTTCACGGGTCTATAAAGGCTCATGGAGTATAGTGTTGCAAGTTTTTCAGTTTGGCATATCACTAGGTCCTTCTGCACTGCCAAGAATAACCGTCTTCTTTTGAGCAGGTCTTGAAACACACTTACTTGATGATTTGACTGCAGCTACCCTACTCATAGCTCGTTTACAACTATGTGTGAACCCTTGTTATATGACCTGTGTATAATGTACAAGCCCTGTAGGCTCACTCTGTAAACGACACTGGAAACTACACAGTCAAAGCACCCCTACGTGTCTTGAAACATTAATAAAGCTATCTGCAGACCTTTTCAAGCGACCCTTTACCGAAACCCTAAACATACACCGCCATGTGTATCAACGACCTGCTGGAGCACTCATCGAACTTTCACAGAGTCGCAGCAGAATCCTACCCTCTCAGAAAAGCCTGAGCAAAAAGCCCTAGCTACCCAAGAATCAAAGGAGAAAAGGAGGGACCCTTAATGGGGACCCCTACCCTATACTGGGCTATATAATGGGTATATACTAGCTATATTAAGGGTATATACCTAGGGGTCCCAATTAAGGGTCCCTCCTTTTCCCCTTGGACCCTAAACCCTAAACCCTAGCTGCCCAAGAAGCGTTTAGGGCTTAGGGATGAGCTTCCAAGTAAGGTCACCTTGGACATCTCCCGTGTTGTCGGGGCGGATGCGCTTGACGTGGGCTGCGGCCGGGAAAGGGTTCCACTCAATCTCACGCCCAAGGGGTTAGGTGTGCAGGGCTAGGGTCTTCGCCTAGGGATCAAAATCGCCCAAAAGCCTTGTCTAGTATGGTCTTTGGGCCAAAAGCCTTGATATATGAGTCCTTAGATCCCTAGACTTTTCTGGATTAATTAAAGCTACCGGAATCTTACAACAAATTTGAGGGTTCCTTCTCATGGTCCTTGACGTGGCAGGGGTCGGTGAAGAGGTCAGGTATAGAGCTTTGGGTTTGATTCATGGTTGAAGCGTTGGTTTTGCATGTGTTGGATCTGTTGTTGCTGCTTTTGGTTCGGGACTCTTCGGTCAAAGGTTGTGTAGGATTTAGGATTCCGGGCTTACCTAGGCCCTCCAACTACTCCATGTTACCGTACATGCCCATTATGGCTCCATTAAAGGGCACTTGGGGGGTTCCTGGTGGGGTTCAGGCTTTAGGGTTGTAACGTTCCAGGTTTGGGCCATCCTTGGCCTTCAACGTGCAAGACTCAATGGTCGGGAATACTGTTAGTATCGGGGGCTGAGGGCTCCTTCTTGTGATTATGACTCGTCTTATTACTACTGCTACTACTACTGCTACTGCTACCCTCAAATTTCAGACCAATTGAAATCCGTTATTGGACCTTTGGATGTTCTGCTTTCCTGGTCCCCTAAGGTCCCATGTGCCCAAGTACTTTGTAATTGTACCTAAATAGGGACTACTTTAAGACAACAGTAGAAACGATTTGTGCGCATGGACCCCTTCCTGCTATAAGTTGACAGGCATCCCCAAACCCTGCAACAGAGTCGGTTATGACCCCTTAATTATAGGGTATGGTCACTATAGTCCTTAAAACGGTAGGTTTTCGGATCCCCTGGTATTCTTTAATTAAGGGATCCTGGAAGATTTGGGTAGCATGCGATCGCTCGGCTGAAGGGGCCCTATCCCTGAGGTCCCAAGGACCGGTTTAGGGTTCAGGGTTTAGCCGCTAATTGAATAATCTAGGGGCCTCAATAACTATCTATACTATGTTGGGGGGGGGTCCTTCTTGTAACTATAGTATAAAGGGCCCCAAATCCCTATTCTAATTATTACGGCCCTACATTAAGTGTTGCTTGGCTTGCAGATCGTAGTGTGTGGCAGGTTGGTATTCACGAGAGCATGTGATTTTGTAGGTACTTGGGCCCCTTGGGTATGCTCTAGAAGGAGTTCAGGGAGCGAATGCCCCAATGAGGTTCGTTGGGATTCTACATGCCACCTTCATATTATTGAATCCTACCTCCATACACCCTGGCCCCCATACCCGGTCCTCTAAAGCCAAAAACTCTGCAGTGTAAACCGAGCCTTTGAACCAGGGTTCGGCAGATGGACGGCGATGCTGATGCGGATCGGCGCAAAGGTGGGGTTTAGGGTTTGGCCTTACCAGTAGCTCGTAGGTTACAGCCCTACACCTTTGGGATATCCTAGACCCCCCCAACTTCCCTCTATTAAACCCACATACTCTCTATCTGGGACCACAAGGGCTCTACTACCGGGCACTTGGGGGGTCCTGGATATGCTGGGCGTTTAGAACTAAGGGGGGACTCGGATCGACACGTAGCGTTTATACAGGCTTGCGAGCCGACTCTCAAGTCCTTAACCCCCATAAAGTTGGAAACGGATTAAGGCCAAATAGTGCTGGGATTCCCTATACATTACTCTTAAGGGTTCAGGCTGTTGGGTTTCCAACTTTTGGGCTTCTACTGTAAACCATGGTACGGATGGTCTTTTGGGACCTACAGGATATATGGACCCTCTGGGAAAGGCTTCGGATCTAGAGCCAGGGCTTTTGGGCAGGGAATGGGGTGGTAGTTTGGGATCTATAGAGGGTCTCTGTTTCTTGGGTGTAGCATTTCGGGTCGGGGTTAGTTGGGCAGCCTTGGTTGGGTTTAGGCTAGGGTGTAGTTAAGTTTTCCCCGGGTGTTTGCAGTGTCTTTGCGCGCTTTTTTTGTCAGGGGAACCTACCAAAGCTCCCATTTGAGGGCCCATCTGGTTTTTGGCTTTCTGAAAGATCCAGTTTCTGAGCTTCGTGCGAGCTCTTTAAATATTTTGATAGATGCCCCACGTGGGGCTAATGGAGTGCATGTTACGATGAGCACGGACGTGCTGCCATCAAGCATCCCTTCTGAGGAAGAGAGTTAGCATCTCAATGAGCATGCGAAGGATTAGGGTTTAGTGTTCAGCATTTAGGGTTTTGGGTTGACCAAGGAAAAGCTGGCAGCCCTGAGCAGTGCAGTGCTGAGCTTCCTCGAGCAGGAGGCGTTCAATGTTTTGCCTTTGGACGTGAAGAAGCACACGACCTGCAACAGGATGCTGGCCAGCGTCCTGAGCCCATGCTGCTGCACACAGGGCAGTGGCAAGGAGGACCCAGCACAGTGCAGCATCCATCGCGAGGCCCCTGCGATCCACGATCTGATGTATGACATCATCCGGCAGGCTTTCACGGCGTTTGGCGATGAGTTTCTGTGCTTTGCGACCCTTTACTTCGAGGCTTGTGAGCGGCTTGTGCCAAAGGCTCGCTTGTTGCTTACTGTTGGCTCAGGTTTTTGTTTTGATGTTCTTGTCGTTGTCGGGGTTGTTGTTAGCACTGGTAGGGCAGTGGCCATGACCGACCAGCCAAGGTTTCGCTAACATGCGGGTCGGAATACCTTGTGTTGGTATCCCGCTTTATTTAGTCGCCATTATCACCATAATACAGATACTATAACCAGAGGGTCCATATACACCACTATTATGGAATTAGGTCCCCCAAAACCATAATGGGCATGGTCTTTTAGGGCCTAATTCCGTAATAGTAGTGTATATGGACCCTGGGGGTCAAGGTACACCAAGGACCCTGTTCTAAATAGCAAGGCCCGTGTCTTCCTGAGGCTCTTCAAGCCCGGAACCTAGAAGAACTGATCTCTCCTGGGCTCTTGCTCATGTTTGCTTCGTGTAACCTCAGGGGTACTTGGAAATAATTTTTATTTGTTGGTTATTATAATCCCTAAGAAACAGCTAAAATTACCATCTTTGCTAGGGTTCTAAGTTCAGTAAGGTAACAAGGAAAACCAGTCCATGCACCCAACTGGTATATGTTGTTTGCGGTTTTTGGCCTTACTTAAAGTAGTCCCTTTTCTTGATAGTTTGGGGTCAATGTATATATTCTCTAAACATTTGGACTTTCAGGGAATTATAGGATTACGGTAAATCCCCATCTGGGTAGTTTGAATGCAGTTCCTTGGTGCATCCCTGCTACATGATTGGCAACGCAACCCAGTTGTTTTGGTTTGGTTGGGAGGTGTTGGGCTCAAGCCCCGAACCCTAAATACTAAACTCCACACGCCGGGCCCTGAACCCGCAGCCATAAGCCCCAAAGTCTGCAATAAACCGAGTTCAATCAATGCAAGCAGACAGAAGACGCCCCTCTTCCAAACTTCGATAGGCAGCTCAGTTTATTCAAAACACCCAATGCGCTATAGCCCACCCCAAGCCTAAATGCTTTTCCAGATAAGACGTTTAAGGACCTCCTTCTAAACGGCTTTGAGCAGCTCAAACTCTGAACTGTAACTAAACCCCAGACGTTAGAAGCTGCCCCCACCCTGTAATAGTGGTTTTATAGGAATATAATAGGGCCCTAATATAATCATATATAATCCTTATAGTCACTATTACAGGGTGGGGGCAGCTTCCAACCCAGACGGTTCAGGGTGGTTTTGGGTTTAGAGTTCCTCTAAGTGGGTGGATGTCAAAATTATGGTCCCTTTATGGTCCGTCCCTAACATAGTACGGCACCTAATATTTAGGGTACCGAAAAAGAGACCCCTTAATTTCGACAACCACCCAAGTCTCGAAGACCAAGTACTTTAATCATGCTTCGAGTCTCCAGAGCTCCAGGTCACCTCCGTGGATGCATCGCCCCATGCGGTGTGCCTGGGATGGGAGGTTGTTGAAATTTAGGGGTACCATGTGTGCATATACGGACATGCATACATTTACATATACATGCATGCAGGCACGCATGCATGCATACATATATCCGTACGTACGTGAATGCTTACATATGTGCACTTCAGATGAGCCTCGGTGCAAATGCCGCGGCAGGTGGAGAGGTTTAGGTTTCAGGGCTTAGGGTTTTAGAGTTTTTTTTGGGTCGGGCGTGAGCTTGCCTTCCAGTATTCATCGACAACAAGGTATGCAGGAGGCTAAAACATTAATTTAGTAGTTAATCAGCCAGGACGAGCCGTCAGGAATAGTCGAATGCAGGGGCCTGAACAATCGGATGAGGCTTTGGAGTATTTTAGCATGATACTATCAGTGGAAACAACTACGGATTATTCAGACCGCTGCAGTGTCCGTGCTGTCCCGAGGATCATGTTACGGAGCCGCGCGCCCGACTTCCCAATGAGGTCAAGTTTACTTGCATATTCCGATATGTAAGAGTTCAGTAGTGCTCCTACTAATTCAGAAAGTCAAAGCACAACCTAAGAAGCGCCACTAGTGGTGTTTCTAGCGGGGGTTCATTGCTGTAACTATCATGGTGGGAAGATGATCTTTCAGGATGTCGAATCATGCGCGGGGTGCTCGGCGAGTCTAGAGCATACGGGCCCTAAGATCCATAGCACACTATGTAGGGGCCTGAATAATTGGAATGGGGTTTTGGGGCCCGTTATACTATAGTTATAAGAAGCAACCCCCAAAATAGTATTGGTACTTATTTAGGCCCCTATATTGACCCTGAAGCATCCAGACCTTGGCTGCTGTATGAGCCCGTGCCCAGGAAGTCTACGAGGAGGTACAACCCGGAGACATACCAGATGCTGCTTCGCCGAATAGGTGGTACGGTTGATGATGATGATGATGATGATGATGATGATATATATATATATATATATATATATATATATATATATATATATATATATATCCCCTGCATTACCTTAATGACCCTAGACTATGGAGATTATGGTATATTCCGTATTATGGGTAATGCAAGATTTATATCATCAACCGTAGTATAGGGGCTGCAATAATTACCAACATTTTTCCTCACGGTTGACTCAGTTTTCGGAAACTCTAATCCTTTTTTTCTGGAGCTCTTTAAAGGAACCCGTGTGGTACCCTTATAGTAACCCTTCAAAGCTACCCCTTAAGGTACCCCTAAGTTTCCGAAACTCCCATAAGGTTATATGACGAGATGCTTCCTTGCCGAACAGATCCGGGAAAGACTCGGAGGGCTCGGTGGTAATACAGAGACCTGAATAACTTTAAGGGTCCAAAGGATCAAAGACTTGTGTACTTTAGGTTTAGGATACTATTTTGGAGTGTACATATGATAGTTAGGTGCTTGGACCCTTAAGGTTAGGGATGCAGAATATAGTTCCACTAACGTCCCCGAGCAACCCGACTCTCATTATTCAGGCATGAAGTCTCAGAGTTTCCTCCTAGACCGTAAACCCTAACACTGAAACCTGACACCCCTAGTCCTAGACTGTAATTCAGCCGTACATCCTAACCTTCCAGGATTTGGGCGTAGTGCGATCAGGCTCCGATCGCGCGAGTTTCGCTGTTCGCGACACAGCCATCCCTGGGATCTCCATAGGAACGAGTGCTCTTTGGGAGTTTCCAAAATTAGGGGCACCTTATTTTGGGGTCCTTATAATAAGGATCCTGCTATTTGGGGTACGTTATTAGGGTCCCCTATTTTCGGAAACTGGGGCCTCATGGCAAGGTCTGGGGTTTGAGTGTTGTGTCTTTCGGGGTTGGGATTATTTGCTTTATGGTTTTGGGGTAGATATATCAATGCAATGTAGAAGTTTGTCTCTCAGCAGAATGAACCCCAAGCCTTAGGCAGTGCTGTAGGCCCCTGGCATGGGTGGCAAGCATAGGGACAACGAGGCTTAACTCACTCCCCCCCTCAATCCCTATAGCCTACACCCAAAGCCCCGAGGCACCCAAACCCGGGCCCCGACAGTCCAAGTCCTCAACCAAACTCCCAAGACCTAAGCCCACAGATACCTTCAAGCCCCCGAAAGCCTAAACAGGAATTAAGCCCTAACGCTCAAGCGACCCACAGCCCTCAACCCGTGCTCGATGCCGCCAAAAAGGTCGCTGTTTGATCTTCCCAGCTTACCAGGCTATCAGGCCGTCCGACCCTGGGTTAGGATTTAACCGCTTCAGGGCATCAGAGGCTGAGTGCTTTGAGTTAAATGGTCCTAGGGTTTCAGGGCTTAGTGTTCAGGGTTTAAGGGTTTAGGATTTATGGGTTTAGGGCGCAGGTGTGGGGCTTGAAACTCCTACAGCAATCAAGAAGTCAAGCTCATGTTCGAGCTAGGGTACTCATACTTGCTACTGCTTTCCCAAAGGATTCTAAGTACCTTTAAAGTAGACGCAGGGTTTCTATTTCAGGAATTTCTATTATGAGTTCGGCAAGTATCCCCCCCGAATGGAACCCTGAGCCCCTCAAAAGGAATCCCGGACCCTTCAAAAGGAACCCTAAACACTGGGAAGTATCCCTCCATACGGCTGATGATAAAAATCCTGCATTACCCATAATAAGGAATATACCATAATTCCCATAGTTTAGGGTCCTTAAGGTAATGCAGGATTTACATCATCAACCCTAAACCCTAAAACCCTATAGGTCCCCTAAAGGAGCCCCTTAAAGATTTATATCGTCAGCCATAACACCCTTTGAGTTTAGAGGCTTGCAGGGGCCTCCGCGGTTCAGGTTTTGGGCTTTCCGGGTCTGGGGTTGAGGGTGTAGGGTTTGGGGTTTAGGGTTTCGGGTTTAGGGTTTGGGGTTTAGGGTTTCGGGTTTAGGGTTTGGGGTTTGGGGTTTAGGGTTGAGGGTGTAGGGTTTGGGGTTTAGGGTTTGGGGTTTAGGGTTTGGGGTTTGGGGTTTAGGGTATGCGTAGACCCTAAACCCTTAGATACGCCCTAACCCCACAATTCAAGCCCTCAACCCTCAGGCATGTTCGTCGTGTGTTTCGGGGTTATTGGGTTCAGAGATTGTGGAGATCTCGTCGTTGTGCTTTCGGTTTCTGTGAGATCCTTCAGGCTGGACTTGCTCCAGAGTTTTAGGGTTTACCTCGAGTCTCCACTGTAGCTCCGTTTGTTGGTTTAACCACGCGTATACATAAGATCCTACAAGGTATCTCCAACAAGGAACTAGAATGGAGACTCTCGGTAGGGTTTAGGGCGTGGGGTTTAGAGATTAGGGCTTCGCATGCCCCGTTTAGTTTAGGGTACTGGGATGTCGGGTCGAGGCTTTTGGGTTTGCTGTAGGTTTGGGGATCATGCGAAACCCTTCTTTCCGATTTTGAGATTGGGATTGAAGAAGCCCTCAGAAAGATATAATTACGGAGAGTGTGCAGGATAATAGGAGAGGGTAGGTTATATAATTAGGTTGTGTTATTCGAAGGCAACGATTTCGGGTTTCCCAAGGACTTTCAGGCTCCGTAGTTCACCACTACTCCAAACGCCTCAAAATAACCCACAAGCCTTAGAACATGTGATCGTCGGGCCCATTTGCCCGAAAGTGTGAGCCCTTAGAGCCTTAGAAGGTTAAACTTTCAAGCACTTATGGGCTCTGTGGCCCTGCGAGGTATGCAGGACTCAGGCCAGGCTTGACGGGGTTGGGGGGATCATACTGAGCCGGATGCTTGTAGATTCCAGAGGTGGCCCTGGCAAGCAAAACGTTAATCTCGGAAAAATCAATCTTAGGGAAAAACGGCCTTTGAGGCCCTAAGACGACATTCTTTGAACTCGCAGCACTAAACCCTTAAACTCTAAAACTCCAAACCCTGAACTCAGAAGAACTCCCCTGAACTCTAAACCCTCAAATCCTTAAGCGTTAAAGCTCGAAACCCTGAACTCTCAGCTTCCCAATATCTGGCAGTTTCTGCAAATTGGTGGTACCAAAATTTGGTGTCCTTATAATAAGGAGCCTACTATTTAGGGTATTATGTTAGGGTTTTCCATTTTCGGAAACTACCAGACTTCAGAAGCAAGAAACCCTAAACCCTATTCCCTACACCCCTCAGCTAGAGCCCGTATTGTAACCTTATAGTAACCCTCTAGAGTAACCCTTATAGTACCCTCATAGCCCTCCAAGGAACCCTGATGGTAACCCAACAAGGTACCCCTGAACCCCTCAGCTTCGAATGATTTCCGAAGGTTCGTAATAATCCTTACATACCCCTTCAACAGGAACCCTCAAAGGAACCCACTTATTAAGGCCCCTATTTAGGGTACTATATTAAGGTCCCTCATTTTCGGAAACTCTCGAAGCACAAGGCCGGGTATGACTTCGTTGTCTGCTGGGGAGTGCTGCACCACACGCACGATCCGAAGCAAGGTGGCCCTGAGAGTTTAGGGTTAAGGTTTAGGGTGCAGGGTTGAGGTGTTTGGGGGTTGAGGGTTTAGGGTTTAGGGGTTTAGGGTTTGGGGTCTAGGGTTTGAGGGTTTAGGCTTTAAGAGGGCCCAAGGGAGACGATGTGATAAGTTTATCTCTTCAAGAAAGGGGCCTAAAGAATTAACACGTGGGATTTTGCGTTGTTTTTGTGATAGTCATAGTTGGGACGGGACTAGGGGGATATCGGGGTGTCGAGGTTTGGGTTGTGGGACTAGAAGCCTCCTCCGGCAAAGCCTGAGACGATCCCTGGAACCCGCGAAATCCAAACAGCTTTGCAAAAGGAGCTAGGAGAGCAGAAAAAAGAGAACTCCAGAACCCAAAACCCTAAGCTCCTAAACCCTAAACCCCCAAACCTAAACCCCTACCTAAACCCTAAACGCCTAAACCCCTAAACCCTAACACACTCCCAGACCCTGGGTTTCCTCAAGCCGGGAAGCTGAATCAGCAGACGTTACACTTTTAGGATCCTGCATCGAATTGACAGTTTGGGCTTTAGGGTTTAAGGTTTTAGGGTTTTAGGGTTTAGGGTTTAGGGCCTAGGGTTTGGGCTTTAGGGTTTAGGGCCAGCTTTCATTTTTGGGAGGGGGTGTTATCATAGGTGTCCATGCTCCCAAACAGCATAGACTTTGGCCTTGAAGGGGTTGCTATGCAGATACTTTAAGTCCTAAGTGTGTTCTGCTCGTCCGTACTGGTTATATAAGGATTGCCTTGGTATAGGGGTTTCGGGTTGCGCTATGGATAGGGCTCGATGGAAGTTCTAAGGTTCTATCCTTTGCCAGACCCTAAACCATAAAGCTCTACAGTCCCAAGCCCGAAACCATAAAGCCATAGACTTCTAAACCTTAAAGCGCCAAACCCGAAGCCCTAGGCCCTAAACCCCTAAAGCGAAAGCCCCTAACCCTAAACCATAAAGCCGTAAAGTCCCAAGCCCGAAACCATACAGCCAGACCCCTAAACCTTAAAGCACGAAACCCGAAGCCCTATAGCCCTAAACCCCTAAAGCGAAAGCCCCTAACCCAAAACCTCTAGGCTTTCGGATCGTGGCAGACGCCCTGCGCGAGGGAGGTGTCCTCTTCACGCAGGTACCCGTCCTGCAGTCAGAGGTGTTCGAGTTTTAGGGGTTCAGGGTTCAGGGATTTGGGAGTTTCCGAAAATCGGGGACCCGAATATAGTACCCTAAACAGTAGTATCCTTATTATAAGGACCCCAGAACAAGGGACCCCTAAATTTTGGAAATTCCCATTTATGGTTTTAGGATGCTTCAGGGCTTAAGGGTCTGAGGTTTAGGGTTTAGGTGTCTAGGGTTTAGGGTTTAGGGGTCTAGGGTTTAGGGGTTTAGGGTTTAGGGTTCAGGGGTTTAGGGTTTAGGGTTCAAGGTTTGGGAATTTCGCAAACCTCGGAGCTTCGTCTCACCAAGCTTGAACCCGTCAGCTCCCAAACCCTGGAGCCTTTGAGCTCCTAAACCCTAAAACGAAGACCCTAAGCCCTTAAATTACCCATAGGCCCCATAGTAGTTCCTTTTTTGGGACCATATGTAGCATCCTATCAGGTATTCCCAAAAAGGAACTACTATGGGGCCTATGGGTAAACCCTAAAACCTAAACCCTAAAGCCCAAACCACAAAACATCGACCCTAAACCCCTAAACCCTAAATTCCTAAACGGGAGTTTCCGAAAATCAGGGGTAGCATATTTCGGGGTCTATTTTCGGAACTCCTAATCCTAAGCACCTAAACCCTAAATCCTTTATAGAACCCTTATAGATCCCTTTAAGGAACCCCTATTTTCCCTAAACGCTGACAGTGCCGAAGAGGTCTACAACGATCGAGCGAAAGCTGGCTTCCACTACACGCGGCCCGACCTTGCTTAGGGTTTAGGGTTTAGGTCCTTGAGATTCTGGGTCAAAGGCTGACCCATAGGCTCTATAGGACTCATATTCTAAGGCCCAAAGACCATACTATATAAAGCTTTTGGGCTATTTTGAGCCTTAGGGTTAGGGCTGTAAAGGATTTAAGGGTTTAGATTTTAGGGCTTTGTAGGGCTTAACATCCTAAGATTCGAAGCCTTGATCCCTTGGGTTCATCATTTAGCGTCCTCGCCATTGTCATGTTTGTTGTTCTTGGTCAGGGTTGAAGAAAATTATTGCCGAGGCTTGAACAATTGGTAATCATTGATCATGTCCCCCTGTACTCCCAGTATATTCATATTATGGTACACCCCGAAGCACCTCTGACAAGTTGTGCTTTCTGCTACACCTCTAAATTCGTGGCACTCTTACAACTTTCAACCCCAGTGGTTTCAACAGAAAAGGTGCTGTTACGGCTCTCCTTGGCAGAATCACAAATGTGCTGTCAATGTAATGTTCATGTTGTTTGACATGTTTGTCTTCTTTAACTGTTCATGCCCATGACTAGTATATATTCTGCATTCACATCGCCATGTCCATTCTTGCTCGTAACACAGTCAGTATCATAATAGAATGACCAGCACGATGCCGTTTTAAGATTGTTTGTAGTGCCTTATCACCACACAGAAACGGCTCCGACAGAAGCTGCTGGAAGCTCAGCATCAGAGATTAGGGTTCGAGGTTTCCGGGGGCTCAGGTTTTGTAGAACCGTAGCCTCACCGAACCCCAAAAAGCCCGCAAAACCCTCAAGACTCAGACCATTAACATTCCGTCTAAGCCTCATACCTAAACCCCAAACCCTAAACCATATGGGCCCTATAAGCACCAAGCAAAAACCCCAGCGTAGTCAAGGCAATCCTTTCGGGCGCGCTTTCACCAGCTCGAGACCCTGGAAGAGAAGTTGCAGTTTTTGAGGCCCCAGTTTGTCTGCTAGGGTTCCTTTCAATTTTCTTCTACTAAACACATACATGAAGATATTCTATAGTCTACGAAGGGATGTTTCAATCATGTCAATACAAGTTACAAAATACAACATGAGGGATCTTTGAAAGACACCTGCAAGGCAAGGGTTCTTTCACGTTTAATGTTTAGGATGTGCGGGTTCCAGGGAGTTGGGATTCCATGGTTTTATGGGTGCGCGATGTAGTAGTTTCAGGCTGCTTAGGGTGTAGGATTTAGTGTAGAATGGGGGTTTATAATCTATAAACCCTGAAACTCTGCAGCTACACTCGGAAACCTGATATGGCCATCTTATATCTTTCACAAGCTGCAGCAGATCTCCTTTCAGGCGCCTAGACGTCCACAACTTCGTTCGGTATACAACAGCTTGCAAGCCGTTGAAGTCCAACAGCCCTCCGAATACATCCCCCAAACCCAAAGGGTCCAAGTATCATTATGGTATATACTTAAACCCCCAAAATAGCCTATAAGTATATACCATAATGATACTTGGACCCCTTGGGAAAAATCCTCAAGACCCTCATCCTTCGGCCGGAGTCGGAAAGTCCTTCGGGATTCCGCAAGGATCACTTGCCGTGCTGCGGGTGCAGCAGCTCGGCTGTGGGACCAGGTTTTGGGGTCCAAGTGAAGGTTTGTAAGGGTTCCTGTGAGGGTGCTGCAATGGTTTGGGGGTCTGAAACCTCAGCAAGTAATTCTACCCTCTCACAGTTCCCATAACACAATGGTATAGCCATACAACGAGACCCCCTGGCAGACTCCATCCAATCGTAGTAACATCCCATTCCGGTCCTGACAAAGCATATGATCAGACTGTATCATACGATACTCCCAAAGTCCTGTTCTAGTTATTCAGGACCTCACACTGGAAACCCGTATTAACCGCAGCCTTCGTGTGATCTTATGAAGTTTCAGAGCGAACTATCTTTGTGGGATGAGGATTCGGGTCTGAGGTGTGAGATGGCCTGCAAGTTTCATCCCTAAACCCTAAACCCTAAGACTTTTTCCGGACCTCTGCCGGTGGAAAAGGGATGTTCAACAAACAAAAACTAAACCTCGAACCCTAGCCGTAAAACCTGAACCCTAAACCTTTGGGCCCGCTCAGATGGGATTTTGCTTCCAGAAATCGGCAAGTTTCAGACTCCGTGACCTTGAGCTGCAGGTGTACAGGTGTATGCGTTAACTGAAACAGGGTTTGGAGTTCGGGGCTTAGGGGTTTGGGGTGTAGTTTGAGTTTACGGGTGTGTGTGCAAGTACAGGGTTTAGGGGTGTTCAAGGTCTATAGGGGGGGGTTGGTTGGGATTTGGGGGCTTTGGGTTTCGAGGCTTACGGTTTAGGGGTTTAGGGTTTTAAAGTTTTAGGGTTAAGGGTTTAGGGTCTAGTACGTAGGGGTTTAGGATAGGGGCTTAGGGTTGAAGGTTTAGGGGCTTATATGTTTGAGGTTTAGGGTTTCGGCCATCCACGAGGAACTTCACATCTAAACCGCAACTCAGAGCACCCTCCAAGCGGGGATGCCTATGCAGACCCGAATAGTCAGGTGGTTCGAAGAGATGTGCACCCAAACAGTCCAAGTGAAAGTATGTCATACTTGGTACGTGCATATACTCCCGGGGTCCAAATATCTCCGAAGCATCTAATATGTTGGCGCATGAACCCTTTGATTCAGGATATATTCGATCACCTGGACGGGATGTTGACATTCTACAACTGGGTGGTCCACGCCTCTCGCCTCTGACCACTCAGCGCCCGAGGCCTATGTCTTCGAAGACTTTTATGACCTGGATCCAAAGCTCTACTGTTTTGAGGGTTATACCTTCTGACCAAGGGGTCATAACCTACTGTTTTGCAAGGTTAGGGGATACAGGTACGCACTATCTCGACCGTCTGTAGTACCGGTTTTGTTCCCTGTCTTTTGTCCACAGTGCTATGTGATCAGAGAAGGTGGACCTCGGTGCTTTCCATGAGGCTCTGAGACTGCAAATGGGAGTTTCCGAAAACTACTTATAATTTAATGAGGATCCTACTACTTAGGGTACGGTGCTCCTATTTTCGGAAACTCCCAAACGGATGATTGAATGAATGAATGAATGAATGAATGAACGAATCAATGAATGAATGAATGAATGAATGGAATGAATGAATGAATTAATGAATGAAAGAATGAAAGAATGAAAGAATGAAAAAATGAAAGAATGAAATGAAATAAGATGAGATGAAATGAGATGAAATGAAATGAAATGGTATGAAATGAAATGATGAATGGATGAATGAATGAATGGATGAATGGATGAATGGATGAATGGATGAATGGATGAATGGATGAATGGATGAATGAATGAATGAAATGAATGAAATGAATGAATGAATGAATGAATGGATGAATGGATGAATGGATGAATGGATGAATGGATGAATGGATGAATGGATGAATGGATGAATGGATGTATGGATGAATGAATGAGTGAATGAGTGAATGAGTGAATGAGTGAATGAGTGAATGAGTGAGTGAGTGAGTGAGTGAATGAGTGAATGAGTGAATGAGTGAATGAGTGAATGCGTGAATGCGTGAATGAGTGAATGAGTGAATGAGTGAATGAGTGAATGAGTGAATGAGTGAATGAGTGAATGAGTGAATGAGTGAATGCATGAATGAAATGAAATGAAATGAAATGAAATGAAATGAATGAATGAATGGAATGAATGAGTGGAATGAATGGAATGAATGGAATGAATGAATGAATAAAATGAATGCATGAATGAATGAATGAATGAATGGATGAATGGATGAATGGAATGAATGGATGAATGGATGAATGGATGAATGGATGAATGGAATGAATGGATGAATGGATGAATGGATGAATGGATGAATGGATGAATGGATGAATGGATGAATGGATGAATGAATGAATGAATGAATGAATGCAAGAAATGAATGAATGAATGACTGAATGAATGAATGAAATGAAAGAATGAATGAATAAATGAAATGAATGAATGAATGAATCAATCAATCAATGAATGAATGAATTAATGAATGAATGGAATGAATGAATGAATGAAAGAATGAAAAAATGAAATGAAATGAAATGAAATGATGAATGAATGAATGGAATGAATGAATGGAATGAATGGAATGAATGAATGAATGCATGAATGAATGAATGAATGAATGAATGGATGAATGAAAGAATGGATGAATGAATGAATGAATGAATGAATGGATCAATGGATGAATGAATGAATGAATGAATGGATGAATGGATGAATGGATGAATGGATGAATGGATGAATGGATGACTGGATGAGTGAATGAGTGAATGAGTGAATGAGTGAATGAGTGAGTGAGTGAGTGAGTGAATGAGTGAATGAGTGAATGAGTGAATGAGTGAATGAGTGAATGCGTGAATGCGTGAATGCGTGAATGCGTGAATGAGTGAATGAGTGAATGAGTGAATGAGTGAATGAGTGAATGAGTGAATGAGTGAATGAGTGAATGAGTGAATGAGTGAAGGAGTGAAGGAGTGAATGAGTGAGTGAATGAATGAATGAATGAAATGAAATGAATGAATGAATGGAATGAATGAATGGAATGAACGGAATGAATGAATGAATGAATGAAATGAATGAAATGAATGAATGAATGAATGGAATGAATGAAATGAATGAATGAATGAATGAATGAAATGAATGAATGAATGAATGGATGAAATGGAATGGAATGGAATGGAATGAAATGGAATGGAATGAAATGAAACGAAATGAAATGAGATGAAACGAAACGAAATGAAATGAACTGAAATGGAATGGAATGGAATGGAATGAAATGGAGTGAAATGAAATGAGATGAAATGAAACGAAATGAAATGAAATGAAATGAAATGAATGAATGAATGAATGAATGAAATGAAAAAAAGAATGAATGAATGAATGAAATGAATGAAATGAATGAAATAATGAATGAATGAATGAATGAATGAATGAATGAAGGGATGGAAGGGTGGCTGGATGATCACATGCCATGCTGTCGTAGGAAAGCATGCGGTAATCGACTTAAAGCTCAAGGTGGCTGTATTGCAGCAATGATCGCAGCGGCGAGCTATAGGATCGTGGTAACCATATTCATGAAGCTCGAAACTACGGAGCACGCCCTTTGGGATCATAGCCCAGGAAGAAGTTGTGCGCAACTGGTTCCTGTCCAACGGCTTCGTGGACTATTGGAAGGCAAGTCGAGTCACGGACTTTACCCCTTACAATACCCCATCGAGTACCCCTTGAAATACCCCTTAATTAGCGTAGCCCTCATGGTAGCTAGCATCGTTCACTCTGACCCCTCGATTCCAAACGCTGGCAAACTTTAAACCTTGAACACGAGGCCTTCATCCTCAATTCCAACTTACCCAAAGGGTCCGAGTATCATTATGGTCTATACTTAGACCCAAAATACGCTATAAGTATATACCATAATGATACTTGGACCCTTTGGGTTAAATCCCAGAATCTGTCCACCTTGAGCCGGAAGCTGCCATATCACATTGGGACACAAGGATGTAGGGATTCTTGGGGTCCTCTTCTGAAGGTGTCTGAACCTGGATTTGGCGCGAAATTTCAACGCGGCACTCACAAGCGCGTGTCAGTACGAATCGGCAAGTATTCGCAAGCGTCGCACGGGTTGGAAAACACGGGCCACACCAGGTGGCAATTTCGTGGCATGCAAGCAAGCTAAGGATCCATGAGTTCTACAAACAACTACTAGGATGCCCAGTAGTACCCTTATTTCCTGTTTGCAGTCCTAGGTTCCTTATAAAGTTGCCCAATACCCAAAAGGGAGCCCCTTTTATTCCTAGGTTACTGGGAATCCTAGATAAGCTTAACCCCCAAACCCATAAACCCCACATTTTGTAATCCTGAACTCAATCCTGACGAGACCTTCAGAAGGGGCTGCAGAAGTCTACCGAAGCCCCAAAAAATGGACAATGGGTTGGATCACTTCTGAGCCCTTATGTTAACCCCAACTAACCTAGACGTTTTTGCGGACTTATAGAGGGAAATCATAATAGGGAACCACAAAAAAGGAAGGTTTTCTGGGGTCCAGGTACAGCTCCAAAGTTTTTTGTACGTTTTGGGGCAAAGGGTCCCCTCGGGTTTGCTCTAAGGGTTACTATAAAGGCTCCCTAAACAAAAACCCAGGCCCATGACAGTCCCTTCTTTCTGTTGAGATACGGGTTCTTCAATGAGTTACTCAAAGGGGTTCCTTTAAGGGGTCATGAAGGGTCCCTATAAGGGTAGTCTTATTCAGTTTCAAGTTTGTAGTGCCTGTACTGTAGTTATCCTACTCGTGGCTCAAGGAATCTCAAATTTATAGGGACCTTAAAATGCATGATTTAAGCAATATACCTTGAATCATGGTCTCAAAGCCCCAATACTAGAAGTTGTATCCCCTGATTGAGGGGTCTTGATACGGTTGATGATATAAATCCTGCATGGCCCATAATAAGGAATATACCATAATTCCCATAGTTTAGGGTCCTTAAGGCAATGCAGGATGTATATCATCAACCGTATCTCGGGGATGAGTGCTGGCGTCTGAGAACTTCGAAGTTGTCCAGCAATCTCAAGCCAAAATCCCTGGAAATCAGATCCCAAATCCCGGAGCTGCAAGCCCCATCCAATTCAAAGCTCCAGGGCTTAGGGCTTGTGATTTAGGGTTTAGGGTTTAAAAAAACAACACGGCGGTCGTCAACGCCAGGTGTGGAATTACAAGTACCTCGGGAGGCTGTGTCAGGGGGCTTTGGGGGTGCAGCGCTGTTCTGTCACGGAGATTAAGGCACCAAGATGGGGTCTAAGGCCATGAGAACTCTAAACCCCATGCCCTCAGCACCTATTTTTTTGCCGGGGGGCGGGGGGTCTGAGTCATTACCACTACCGCTCTTTGCTAGTACTTTGTTTCTTCATGCAGCTTACCACAAGACTTGTTTTATAGTCATTATGGCCTTCTCCGGATTCTGTGCTAAGTACAGACAGTCTCAAGGTGCCCCAAGAGCCTTTACAAGTGTTCACCCCTATGCTAGCATTTTAGAAGACTGACGATATCCGCAAGGCGCCCGGAAAGCCCACTTCATCCAATATGTAAACAACATAACTGACTTTGGTTACATGGGGACATCGGCTGCTAATATAGGCGCCGCAACAATTAGAATAGGGTTCTGAGGTAATTGTACTAGAACTTATACAAGAGATATAATGGCATATTTTCGCTTGACACTTTTCTCCCCTTTCCCTGTCGCTTTCACTCCTTCGAGCTCTTTTCTTCAGTTTTGTTCTATTGCTTTCCTGTTCTCCCCTTCAAGACCCGAGTCTCATAGTGTTATGCGAGTTCACTAGCAGACAGAAATACGCCGTGATTTTGCCGTCGATGGAATTCTAAGGAGAGGCCAAGAAAGTTTGCCGACTGGAGACCCCGGTTCGCGGCATCTGTTTGCTTAATTAGACTCGAGAAAGACTAATAAGGAACCCCCAAAAATGGTGTAGGCAATGATTAAGGCCCCTATGTTACGGTTCCTCTTCCCTCCAGGAAACGGCCTCTGCTGGCACCTGTCCGGGACGACTCTGGCGTGCTACTATCCAACAGCGTGGGTGAAAGCGTTGAAGAAGGTGGGCTTTGCCTGGGTAAAGCGTTCGAGAAGGTGGGCTTTTCCCAGAGATCCCAATACACCTCAATTAAGGGACATACCTTGAACTATAAGGGGGTTTAATAATATGAGATAAGGTATATTCCTTAATTACGGGGTATGGTGATCTCAAGGTGGGTGTGGTATGCCGGCTTCTGGCACCTTGAGTTTAGCCCCCCGTTTTTACCCTCTACCCTATATAACCCTAAACATTAAAAAAGCCCGAAGCTCCATCACCCTTGCACCCTATACCTCGACCCTGGAAAACCTTCCCTTCTCTGCCAAAAGTCCTTAACAAGATACGCCCCTAAACCCTAAAACCCTGAACCCCTAAACCCTAAAGCCCTGAACCCCTAAACCCTAAAACCCTGAACCCCTAAACCCTAAAACCCTAAACCCTAAACCCTAAAACCCTAAACCCTAAACCCTAAAACCCCAAACCCTAAACCCTAAAACCCTAAAACCCTAAACCCCATGGGGCTTAGGGACCCCATCGGCTTTATAACTTCGAAAACCCCCGGCCGCGTCGACGCTCGGCCAACTGAGCCTCCCCATTGGGTTCTTGCATCTTGGGAACCAAACGACCTTTGAAAGGGTGTCGGGTTTAGGGCTTTAGGGGTTAGGGCTTTAGGATGTAGGGCTTTAGGATTTAGGGCTTTAGGGTTTAGGGCTCTAGGGTTTAGGGGTCTAGGGTTTAGAGGTTTAGCGTATAGGGTTGAGCTCAAGACCCTTTAATTAAGCAATACATATACGTGGAGGCTGAAATGCCCAACTCCTAAAACGGAGCTTTCCTCAACCGGAGAAGGTGAGTGTCAGGCACGTACCAGTGCCTGCGAGAAAGCGGCGTCTGCGCACATTCCAAACCCGACTCAATTGTCGCCCACCACTCCCAAGAAGCAAAACCCGTATCCCCAAACCCTAACGGTAGGTTTTTGGATCCACAGGAAATTCTTATGCGCCCAGAGCCGCTCCGTGCAGGCCGGAACTATCCGATCGTCGGTTTCTAGGCGCCCATCCATGGCACCGAGATTTGCCGCATGGTTCCTATTAATGACCAAGAAACCTCCACGTGGTCCTTGAACTTGGCGTCCCACAGACTCTCGAATTCTAAAACCCAAAGGGTCCTAGGTACTGTTATGTGCAATACGTCCCCAAATCATACTAACAATTGATAGTACAGAAACCCTACATTCTACTATACGACTATATGGGTACTTTGGACCCTTTTGGGAAAGTCAGGGGATTTCGGCCTTGAAGGCTTAGGGTGGGATTTAGGGATGTATACGGTTCGGAACTAGGACCTAGAAAGTTATCTTGAGATTTCACGTACGTTGGCGTAGCCTTCAGTGCTTTGGGCTATTGCTCGCTCGCACTTCTACAGAGGACTATGTCCGCAGGTTGCACGCAGCTTAAATCCCGAAGCCAAACTTGCCATGGCTTTACTTTCTTATAAACGAGCTACCCCGTGAACCAGCTTCAAGGATTTAGGTGTGTAAAACAGTAATTTAACACAACCAACCCTGAATTTCTCGCTGAGCTCTAGAGGGCCCCGCCAACCTTGAATACCACAGCCGGCTGTGTTCTAGAGCAGATGAATCCCGAGCCCCGAGTGTGTCCATTAACGTTCTTTCGTGCTCAAGAGGGTTGAATTTATGTCGGCAGCTTTAGTAATGTTGTTTAGAGTTTCGGCTTGTTTGAGGCTATATTCTTACTATTGATGCTATAAAGGTTTAGGATCCGGGGTGCTCATAGGGTGGGAAGCAAGAGCCCGAGCATTATTACGACAAGCCAGTAGCTCCCTATACAGAAACCTCAGTTTAGACTATCCCTAAGGCTCCAAACAGCCCAAAGCCTCAAAATATGTGTCCTTAGAGCCTAAGGGTAAGGCTTAGGATTCAAAGTTAATTACATTATCATAGGTCTGCGCTGTAGGGCTTTCGGGGTTTAGGGTAAAGGGCTTCGGGCTTAATGTAGAAACCCTACTTTCCATTATTCCCTAAGGCTCAAAACAGCCCAAAAGCCTTAAAACATGAGTCCTTAAACCCCAAGGGATTGAGGCCTGTGCCACGACGAAGTGCACCCTCATGCAGCTGCTCGGAACCACCAGGAGCTCTGCCCAGGCCAGACCAGGGCTCCCGGTTCAAAGTTTGAGGCGTTTAAGGGTCGAGGGTTTAGGGTTTTATGGGTTTAGGGTTTGGGGTTTAGGGGTTAGGGTTTAGCGTTTAGGGTTTATAAGGGTTTAAGGAGTTTAGGAGTTTAAGGTGTTTAAGGGTCCAAAGGACCCAATAATTAGGTACAATTAGGTTTCGGATAGTAGTTAGTAGGCTGCAGGCTGCTATTTTGGAGAGTATATATGATATTTAGGGTACTTCGACCCTTAGAGAAGGTGTCTAAACTGTTTAAGGGTCGAGGGTTCAGGGTTGATACGGGCTTAGGTGCATTTGACTTGAGAAGAGGATGTTATGGGATGTGTCCAGGTTCTTACCACTGTAAACCATCCTTGATCGCACATTGATTATTGCAGGGACTGCTTTGCAGTCTGCCTACAGTCCCATTGTAGCTTCTATTTGGGTTTACCTCATAGGATCAGGATTATAGAGCTGGTTAAAACAAAATGAACAACAATGGAGACCCTAAACACTAAACCGTTTATAGGGCTGGTTACAGCAATAAGGAACTACAATGGAGACTATAGGTCAGGCAGGGCCTATGGAACCCTAGGGATCAGAATAGCCCAAAAGCCTTACAAAGTATGGTCTTTGGGCCCAGAAGCCTTAATATATGAGTCCTTCAGTTGATGATAAAAATCCTGCAATACCTTAAGGATCTTAAACTATGGGAATTATGGTATATTCCTTCTTATATCTTCCTTCTTACGGGTAATGCAGGATTTATATCATCAACCGTTAGATCCCTAGGGTAAGTTTAGTTCATGCCTCAGGGTTTGTGGTTAAGGGTTCGAGGGGCGGAGCTTTGAGCCTGGTCATGGAAGTTCTAGGTCTGTCGGGTGTGTACAGGTTACGTACTTAGAGGCAGGCTGAATGCCTGTGGGAGTTACCGAAAATTCGGGGTACCTTATTTTGGGGCCCTATAACAAGGGGATCCTACTGTTTAGGGCATTATATTAGGGTCCCCAATTTTCGGAAACTCCCATATAGCACAAGATCTTATACCGTAAAGTGAGTTTACATATGGTTAGCTGCCGCTGACCCATGAGCCTGCAAGTGCTGCGGGTAGGGCTTGCTATCTCGGGTTTGGGGGATTTTCGGGCTTCGGGTCTAGTGATGTTTTGGCACTTCATTTGCTGGCTTAGGATGTTCTTGAGCCGGGGACAGAAGCAAAAACGTTCTAAAGGGAACTCCAGAAAGTTGGAATATGGTTTCAGGGTAGGATACCTTATAATTTACCATGAAGGGCTTAGGAGAATCATATTCCAACTTTCTGGCTTTTGCTTTAAACCCATCGAAGTGCGATGAACCCGAAAGCCCCAGATCAGGCTCAGAATTACACGATCTGTTTAAATATGTGTCGCCGGACCCTGTACGGGCTTGTCTCAAAGGGTAAAAGGAGGGGTCCTTAAGAAGGACCCCTACCCTATAATGGGCTATAGAATGGGTATATAACAGCTATATTCAGGGTATATACCTAGGGGTCCTTATTAAGGGTCCCTCCTTTTACCCTTGGATTGTCGGATGCTACGTACTTGAGAAGACCCATGCTTCGCCGTGCCGTTCTTGGCAACTGTAGGGCTGCAAGTCAGGTTGCCTGAACCCTAAACCGCAAACACCAGCTACAAAAAGGCATCAACCATTCACCCACAGGGCATAAGATCCAGGGGCTGAGAACCGGGTCCGCAAACCCGAAGCCCTGCTTAGGGTTTGCGGGTTCCTTATTGGCTGTATACTCAACTTTTCAACTTTTAGGGCTCTTATAAGGTAGTCGCTTCTGAAAGTTTCAACTTTCATTTCCTTGGGTTTTGTGCCAGTGAGGTTCAGGGTCCATGCAAGATCCAGGACGTGAACACCATCGAGATAAATGAGTGGCATCTCGGAGGCCTCAAAAGGTGGGATGAAGGTAGGTGGGATATTCCCAAATAAGAGTCCTTATATAAGGGATCCTTAATCCTACCTACCTTCATCCCACCTTTGAGGCCTTCGAGCATCGGCTCGGCAGGGAGGTCCTCCAGCCTTGCATCTCGGAGCCTTACACAAAACGGTTGATGATACATATATATATATATATAACTCCTGGCTTACCTAGAAGAAGGAATGTACCACAGTTCCCATAATCTGGGGTCGACGGTAATGCAGGATTTGCATCATCAACCGCAGTGCTCCGAGGCAAGTCCCGACAATGTCCGGCTCGTGAACTCACCGCCCGATGTGGGAGTTTCCGAAAATAGGGCACCCAAATAGGATCCTTATTATAAGGACCCCAAAATAAGGTACCCCTAATTCGTGGAAACTCCCATATCTTTGTGCAAGGCTGCTGTTTGGAATCGATCACAGGGTTCAGGCTTGAGGATGTAACTACCTACAGTCTCCACTGTTTAACCAGCGGGCCGAACAAGTTTGAGCCTCCTGCAGTCTGGTCAGAGGAACGCTGAATGGAGATGCGAAGCCAAAAAGAGGGTGGGGGGGGGGGGGGGGTTCTGGGGGGATTCGGAAATTTGGGACTATTTATTTGCATAGAGCAACAGATCGTGGGATCATGTAGGATCCTAAATACAATGACTCCCAAACATATGGGATTCAGGGTGCGTCGGGACCCTGATTAAGGGAACTCCAGAAAGTTGGGCTATGGACTAATGGTAGGATCCCCTATAATTTACCTTAAAGGGGTTACGATAATGATATTCCAACTTTCTGGCTTCTACTGTACAGTGACTCCCAAATGAGGGACCTTCGACTCTTGGGGTTGAGGGTGTGTTGTCTGCTTTTGTATGGGAGCTTCCGAAACTTAGGGGGTATACCTTCTTTCGGGGGGTCCTTATTGTAAGGATCCTACTATGTTGGGGTACTGTATTAGAGTCCCCTATTGTCGGAAACTCCCGTATAAAGATCTACTCTACGAGGGTTTTCTCGAGCAGCCTGGCAGAACAAAGCTGTTGTGATTTAGGAGTCTGGGGTTTGAAGCTTTCGGGAGGGGTTGGGGTTCAGCGTGCACGGTTTAACCCTAGAACCTGGACCGTTCAGATTCAGCAGTAGGGTTTATGATCCTTAACGATCATAGACCCTACTGCTGAACAACTGTATAGTTGTTAAGTTTACGGGTTTAGGTTTATAGCTAAGCCTGAAGCTCAAGCTCTCAGCTCTATACAGTCTACACACAGAAAACCCTAAACTGAAGCCTGCAGCTGAAGCCCCTCCCGTCAGTATCCTGGCCCGGGGTAGGGTTTAGGCTTTAGCAACTTTAGCAACAAGCCCTCGAGCCTGCAACCGCGAAATTGATGTTCAACATTTTCCTTCGTCTTGTGTTCACAAAGAAGGTTGCTGTGTTCTCATCCTGAACACTGTCACAGGACATTCAGTCGGGGCTGCAGCACACAGAGGCACAGCTGCTTGCCTTTCTGTGGCCAGATCCCTAAGACCCTAAACATTAAAAGCCTGAAGCCCGAAACCCTTCAGCTTAAACCCTACACCCCAAAGCCCGTAAGCCTTCAGCTTGGCCCGTAGAGCTTAAATCCTCAAGCCCTAAAGCCCTTCAGCTTCGACCTGAGACGCATAAACCTTAGACCCCTAACCCTACATAACCTACCTTTTTACTGGCCTATATAAGGAAAAACAATAAGGAACCAGGAAAAGGTAGGTTATTCAGGGTTAAGGTTAACCCTAGCCCTTCGAACTCGTTGGGCTCAAAGCTTTGCTCGGCATTGAAGTTTATGCCGTGTAAGGATAGCATACGCGTCTGAATAATGTTAACCTCCTATTAATAACCCCCCCCTTGATTGATGTCGCGCCCGGGGTGGGGGGGATTGATTATTGAGGGGGGCCGTCGTCGTAGTACAGTAGTACAGTATCACAATAGTACAGTAGTACAATAGTACAGTAGTACAATAGTACAGTAGTATAGTATTACAATATAATTATAATAGCACAATAGTACAGTAGTACAGTATTGATACAATAGTACGGTAGTAGAGTAGTACAATACGAGTATTGTAGTAATAATTAGAGTAAGTAGTAATTAATCAGTTAGTTATAAATACAGTAGTAATACAGTAGTAGTTGCAAGTTATCGCGGCCGAGCAGCTTGGGCTCTCGGCACTTATCGCCCTCTTGCACTCTCACGCAAGATTGAAAATCGCAGCTGAAGCTCTGCAGTTTCTCTCTCTCTCTCTCTTTCTCTGCAGACCTCAAGCTCTGGTAATAGCCGGTAATAGCTGCAGTTTCTCTGTCTCTGCAGACCTCAAGCTCTCGCAGTAGCTGCAGTTTCTCTCTCTCTGCAGACTTCAAGCTCTCGCAGTAGCTGCAGTTTCTCTCTCTGTGCAGCCCTCAAGCTCTCGCAGTAGCTGCAGTTTCTCTCTCTCTCTGCAGACCTCAAGCTCTCGCAATAGCTGCAGTTTCTCTCTCTGTGCAGACCTCAAGCTCTCGCAGTAGTTGCAGTTTCTCTCTTTCTGCAGACCTCAAGCTCTCGTAGTAGCTGCAGTTTCTCTCCCTTTTTCTTTCTCTCTCTCTCTCTCTCTCTCTTTTTTTCTCTCTCTCTCTCTCTCTCTCTCTCTCTCTCTCTCTCAACCAACACACAACAACACAGAACAATACGTATATATACGTATCTAATTTCCGGGATTTGGGCCGGCAGGTTTTGTAACTGAGGGGGGGTTATATAGTTAATTGAGTTCCGGGGGTGGGGTTTTATAATTGCGGTAGTGTCTATAAAAAGCAGGTTAACATTAATCAGCTTTACTAAACAGATTATAAGTACAGTATAAGCCGATATATCTGTTCCAAGGGTTATGGTTCCTGTGTTCATGGCGTCCGCCGTTTCAGGTGCTTCTTGTCTGCGAACTCTTACATGGGAAGTTCATTTGATGGTGCTCTACACAAGCCGTGAAATCTGGCCGAAACCCCAAGCCCTCAGCCCGAAACCTTAAATAAATGAGGGCTCAACAGTTTCAGGGTCTTGGTTGCAGGGCTTTGGCTTAAGCTGCAACATACCAAGACGCCCCCTAATGTGCCCTGTCATGGCGCCATTGTGGTCTATGCACTCCATATACACCCTGCGCGGCTTGGGGTTTTAACGGTTTGCATATTTGGGGTAGCGTATCGAAGTCCAGGTGCAATTCCCGAACCTGGGCATTCGGGCCCTGCCCCTTCCCCATCGGCTCCAAAATCAAAGCCCTTAAACGTCGCACATAGACTACCATAATTTTTCTTTGCATCAAACAGAGTATGTGAACTTTCATGCGAGTTTAAATTATGCTTATGAAGCCTTGCAAGACAGTAGGTTCGGGTAGCAGTTATGATAGACCCAAACCTGCAAAGCTCAAAACCTAAAGACCTGGCTGAAGCGAATTGGGCTTTGCCTGTATCCCCTAACCGCCCTCCAAAACTGCAGGTTATGACCCTTTATTTAGAGGGTATAGCCCTTAAAACAGTAGGTTGTAGGATCCCAGGTAGTTGCATGGGCTCAATGTAACGCCCATCTACCCCATGTTTAGGGTTCCCAGACCACAAAACGTACCCTTAGCATCAAAATCGCCGGGAAGACGCATAAAGAATGGGTCTCCGGGCCCCATGCAGAACCCTGCTTGGAGGGGCAGGGGACTTAGTAAGTAAGGTTATAAGTAGGGTTATAATTGGGGCAACTCCATTTAGGGTACATATAACTCTACTTGTAACCTACTTACTAAGTCCA
Organism: Symbiodinium sp. CCMP2592; assembly: GCA_905221615.1. Taxonomy (NCBI): domain Eukaryota; class Dinophyceae; order Suessiales; family Symbiodiniaceae; genus Symbiodinium; species Symbiodinium sp. CCMP2592. The sequence goes on from CAJNDT010006047.1 coordinate 670,719, forward strand.
CTGCCCCTCCAAGTGAGAAACATTTTAAAAACCCCTGGTAGAATCTTTATGGTGCCCGCCTAGATCCGGATCCCTAAACTCTCCGAAATCTGAACCCTAAACCCTCCTGTATCCGGAACCTTAAAGCCTCTAAACCTTAAGCCCTTATCCCCTAAACCCTTAAACCACCTAAACCCCTAAAGTCCCCTAAACCCTAAACCACCTATAGCCCTAAAGCCCTAAACCCCCTAAACCCCTAAACCCCTGAACCCATGCCCCCTAAACCCCTAAACCCTAAACCACCTATAGCCCTAAAGCCCTAAACCCCCTAAACCCCTAAAACCCTAAACCCCCTAAAGCCCTGAACCCATGCCCCCTAAACCCCTAAACCCCCTAAAGCCCTAAACCCCTGAAACCCCTAAACCCCTAAGCCTTAAAACCCGAGTTGTGCCAGGAGCGAGCGAAGGAACTCCACGAGCAACTGAACCCCAAGCTGAAGGAGGTCGGTGGGTCGTTTATCCTCAAATATAGGAGCCTCAGTATCAACATTATATAGAGAGATGTTTATCCTCAAATATAGGAGCCTCCATATCACAAGTATGGAGAGAGAGAGAGAGAGAGAGAGAGAGAGAGAGAGAGAGAGAGAGAGAGAGAGAGAGAGAGAGAGAGAGAGAGAGAGAGAGAGAGAGAGAGAGAAAGAGAGAGAGAGAGAGCTAGAATAGGGCTCCTCCAAGACTGGTATAAGGCATCTATTATGAGGGTTGCTATCAGGGTTTTGTGTGTGTATACACATCTGATATGTATACTATATATATATATATTGTATGTATGTATAAATACATTTGCTTATTTATGTATATGTACGTATGGATGTATGTGGACCTTGATGATTTGGATGGAGTATAATTGGAAACGGGGGCGTGGGCAAGGGTGCTTGCAGGCTTCCTTGAGGCTTTGGCGTGGAGGCTTGGGTCTTGGCGCAAGCCTGAAGGTTTGTATAAGCATTCTTTCAGTGGTTGTTCCATAAGGGTTCCATCGTTTATTGTCGGTTCACAGGCTAGTCTAGGGATTTGTGTTCAGTGTGCTGGGATCGCTTTCATGGTTTGGGTATCGCTGTTTAGGGTTTAGGGTTTGGTTTTTTTGGTTTGGGGATACTCGTAGTGTTTCTGCCGTTTGTTCCAGGGAATATGTTCATTTCGAGAAAAAGTGTAGCTAAAAGCCTCTTCGATTCGTTGAGGCCCGTTGCTATAGCACCCTTACTGACCACGGGTAAGTTCAACGATAACCAATCCCTGAATCCGAAACCCTGCGAGCACTAAATCCCGAACTCTGAACCCCAAACCATGTACCGTAAATCCTAAACCCTGTCTTTCTTGAGTTCTAAGCCCGAAGCCAAAACAAACCCACCTTAAACCCCAAAGGCCCCGAACATCTCGCCGCATGCATGTCGACCAGGCGGGTGAGAATGCGAAGAAGTCTTTGCATCCCGGCGCGATGTAGGCTGTTCTGATATAATTTGAGGAGTTGCAGCTGCGGTTGGTGGGTTTAACTGACGGATTTATGGGTTTTTGCACAGGAAGCCCTTCTAACACTTTTTGAACCGGACAAGATACGCAGCAAAGTGCACGAGGTTTAATTTAAGAAGTTGGTTTGACATTACAGTCTCTGCCATCAAATACGGGATATCGGTGCCCTCTCGCCCAAAATCCGACCACCATGAACCCCAGAAAGCTGCAAGTACCAGCTATCCAGGGTTGTTGCAAACTCCTACTCACGATACCTTTGCAAGCCCCCAAACCCTAAACCCTACACCCCTGAACCCTAAACCCTGACTAGGATTTCGGTTCAGGGCTCCGAGTCCAGAGCCCTAAACCGCTGAAGCCTCGAACCCTGACCTAGTAGTAGAGTAGGCAACCTTTAACCTTTTTTGGGTAGCATAGTCCCTATATCTCCATGATACCCGACAAGTAGGCTGAAGCCGTAATGCCTTAAACTTGAAGCTTTATAGTAGAAGTCAGAAAGTTGGAACATCATTATCCTCATGCCCATAAGGTATAGTACAGGGAATCCTAGCTATCAAAATCCTAAATACAAGTTCCAACTTTGTGAGATTCACTTTAAACCCAAACCTCCGTGGTTTCTGCTGTAGGACTCCTGGACCCAAAGCTGCCAAAGGGTCCGAGTATCATCATGGTCTATACTTAGACCCCCAAAACCCTAAACCCTAAACCGTACCCTAAACCCTACACCCTAAACGCGACTCCTGGATCCAAAGCAGCAAACCCAGGATGGGAGCTGCGCAGTGGGGTGCGAAGACCGCCATTTGGCGAGGGGCTCAGGGTGGTCTAGGCCCAGATCTTCCAAGAAACCCTTATGCCTTACCTTAACCCTGAAAAACCTACCTTTTTAGGGTTCCTTATTATGATTTCGGTATATACGTCCTCAAAAAGGTAGGTTCTTCTGGGTTAAGGTAGTAGCTGAGTAGGTAACCTTTACCTTCTTGGGGCTTCTGTTGTCCTACCGTAATTGAAAAAGCAAACTTTTTTTTTAATGGGCTAGGGTATTGAGGACCTAAGATGCAATGCTCCCTAACTCATGATTAGGGGTCCGATAATGATTTCACAATGTCTAGTTCCAGATCTTGGAAAATCTGGTGGGTTTTGGGGTTTAAGGATGTTCCGGCCACGGTTAAGGCTTGGGCTTGGAGTTTCGGATTTAGAATGTACGGTGAGCAGGGTCGGGGGTTTGAGGTTTGTTTAGAATGTAGTAGGAGACTATAGCTACAACTAATCTACGCTTAGTTTCAAAACCCTGTGTCTAGTTGAGCGCTTTCAGTTTTTGGTGAAGGGTGGACGAAATATTGCTCGCGGGATTTAGCTAAGGAGCGAGGATACCGGAACCACGCGTGGCGTAATCTAGGAAGCCGATGAAAAAAGCCTTGGGCCTGTATTGGGGTTCTTTTCTATACTTTGGGGTCATAGCACCAGGGTTTCTTGATCAGCTTCCTTCCATAGTGGGCGAGTGCAAGCCATACTGTGGATGGACAATATCCTGTAACTCCCATAGTTCAGGGTCCTTAAGGTAATGCAGGTGTTATATCATCAACCCTAAACCCTAAAACCCTATAGATCCCTTAAAGGAACCCCAAAGGGTACCCTTATAGATCCCTTTAAAGGGACCCCAGGATTTATGCAGGACTTTGTCCATCAACAGTAGCAGCTTTCTCCTGGGCCATCTCACCCCGAGGATCTTCAGAAGCCTCAGGGACTGCATGGTGCACAGGAGCCCTAAACCCTCCCTAAGCCCAAATCCGAAAACCGTGTTCACTTGGGGTTTAGGGTTTAGGGTTTCGTTAAAGGGATCCATAAGGGGATCTATAGGGTTTACCTTAACCCTGAATAACCTATCTTTTTAGGGTTACTTATTATGATTTCCTTATGAAAGTCCCAAGAAGGTAGGTTCTTCCGGGTTCAGGTAAACCCTAGACCCTAGAACCTCCCTAAACCTGAACCCCCACTTGGAGGTTCATGGTTGTTATAAGTGGAGTTATATGTAGGGCAATGTAGGGTGACTATAGTTTTAACCAATATTAGGTGACTTATGACTCCACTTATCCCTAACCATGAACCTCCAAGCAAACCCTGACTCAGGCCCCAAGGACCCGGCCCCCGGGGGATCCCAATACTTTCGGGCTGTCCTCTGGGTTCTTGGAAGCCTGCGGTTCAGAGTTTCTTTAAGGGTTCCTTTGAGGATTCCTTCGAGGGGTCTCTTCAGGTGCTACCAGAGTTTATACTTGTAGGTTTATGGGTTTACAGCACAATGGTCGTGGGTTGAAGCGTTTTTACTCGAGGGTTCAGAGTGCAGGGTTAAAGGGAACATGACCCGGTGTTGTAGTTGTCTGCAGGTTCCCTGTCAGGCACGAGTACTTGATAGCTTCCCTGGCTGCCTATCAACATGAAGCCCTGCGCCCCAAATCCTAAGCCGTCAACCTTGAAGCCAGAGTCAGCGCCCCAAACCCTAAACCCTAAGATCTTAAACAAGTTAACTCCGACACCCTGAATTTCTTTCCCCTAAGACCTGGCAGGTTCCAGTCGTTCGGGGCGGGCACCCATATGGACAGTGACGAGGCATGAGCCCTGATGGCTTATCGTAGTAGTATGGTAGGTAACCTTTTAGCGTTTTTGGGGTATTATGATCCCTAGAAAGTCCCAAGGCTTAACACTTGATTCCCCTAAGTATGAGAACTAAATTAAGAAAGATGTCGGGAGGTGTTCTTAATCCCAGGTGCGGTATTGGGGATTTGCTTTAAATGAAGGGTTCTGTTGTGTTGTACATTACCACAATACGTTTTGCCTACGGGGGGGGGTGCTTCTCCAAGAGCGATCGAGTGCTCTACAACCCCTGTAGGTTTCGTTCTAATACTCGATGGTCCGCAATCGTTCCAATGACCGTCTTCAGTTCATTTAGCTGAGAACCCAATCCTTCTTGGAACCCAGCCGCTGAATCCAGAGCTTGATCGTGCTAACACCGAGACCCTAAAGCCTTGACAGGTAATGACTGCTTGCAGTTCCTAATTCCTGAATGCTTGACATCAGATAAAGCCTGTAGCTCCCCAAGCCCTACCTTAACTTAATATTAGGATTTATATTAACACCCTACAGACAAGTAGGTTATCGTAGTTTCTGGTGAACGCCAAACCCGGAACCCCTGAACCCTAAACCTCTAAAGACTAACCCCTAAACGGTAAGCTTCAAAACAATAAACCCTACACCTATGGCCCTTCGATAGTGCAAGGAGACAGACAGGACAGCTGCAGCAAGTTCCGCTGGTCCCAGTGAGGCCTGGTCTCCGACGACGCGGGGTGGGGCAGGGTTCAGTGTTTAGGGGTTCAGGAGTCAGGCTTTAGGGTTTTGGGGTTCAGGGTTCTAGCTGCTTTAACTAGAGCAGGCTTGTGAAGGCGCTGACAGACTGTCTAAGTGGGTTATACAACTATCATGTCGGGTTTTCTAGCGTTCTTGGAAAGTTTGCTTGGGTTCAACAGGCTTGGAAAAGGGTGCTCTTGGAATTTAGAAGCCTGGGTGAGGGCTTTTCCTACTGCTCTAACAGGCCCTTTCACGGCGACTTCAGCGCTGGGGTGTCGCTCCAGAGTTGATGCAGTTTCCCCGTCCTTCTGCCCCTAGGGGTCCAAGTATGTAATAATCATATACTCTCTTAAATATTGGGCTACATAACTAATATCCTAAACCCAAGTACCTGATTATTGGGTCCTTTGGACCCTTAGGGTGCTACCCAGTACAATGGTAATGGATGCTTCTGCGCACAATCTGCAAAGCAGGTTCTACTTTGTGTACGGTCTAGGATGCGGACCTATTTACTCCGACCAAACCCTGAAACAACGCTAAATCGCAACACCCTACACCCCGACAACCGCAAGCCCTAAACCATCAGTCCCTAATGTAGGAACCTGATTAATTAAGAGACCCTGGTTGTTTAATAGGGCTCTCTGTATGAATCCTCTATTTAACACCGAACCCTAAACCCCTAAACCCCGAACCCTGAACAAACCCTAAACTCAACCTGAACGAGGCGGCATCCGGCTCCTCGTCATCCTCAGGCAGGGCATCTCTGTGTTGACCCCTGGAGTTTAGGCTTTCTTCACTGTTCTCAGAAATATTTTAACTCGATGACACAAAACTCCTAGCGATGATTGCAGCGTGTGTTTTTTTTTAATCTAAGCTAGGATGCCCTGTAGTACCCTTATTCCCCTTTTTGTAGTCCTAGGTTCCCTCTAAAGTTGCCCGATACCCAAAAGGGAGCCCTTTTTATTCCTAGGTTACTGGGCAGCCTAGTAAGGCATTCTAAGGCCGTTTAAGTCCTCGGGCCTCGCTCTAGAAAAACCCGAAGCGAATCCAAGTGCAACCTCATTTCTTATCTGCATGGTGCCAGAAGTTGGGGTTTAGGGTTTAGGTTCCACACCCAGTCCTTGACATCGTACTTCGCTGTCCCTGTATAGCCCTAGCATGGCACCCCGTTGTACATAGGCTAAAGGGGTTGTGCGGAGGCTCTCATGTGAAAGTTTCCGAAAATTTGGGGTACCTTATTTTTGGGCCCTTATAAAAAGGATCCTACTATTGAGGGTGCTATCTTGAGGGTCCCCTGTTTTCGGAAACTCGCGTGAGAACCCCTAAACGCGAAGCTCTTAAGCCCTCAGCCCCGAAGGCCTGAACTGTAGGCATCTCGCAAGCATCTGGGTGGGGTCAAGAGACGCGAGAGAGGGAGAGGGAGGGAGAGATAGAGACAGTGAGAGAGAGAGAGAGAACAAACAAACAGAGAGGGCATGTGTGCGTGCGGACGGATGCCTGTGTATGGAAATGGATATGGATATGTACTTAGATGGATAGATGGACAGACTGGGTAGATGGGTAGCTGCGCGGGTGCATAGATGGATACATGGGTTGATGGAGGACCGGATAGATGGATGGATTGGATAGATCGGTATATTTTCACTTGAAAACCTTTGATTCTTTCGAAGCTGCTTTCGTCAGTCGTTGTCCTCAGCCAGCCCTGCCACATCCTAACAAATCCCTATCCTACAGCCAAAACCCTTAACACCAACCAGGCTACCCCTCGGCCCCCGCGCAAGCACCGGCTGCGTCGTCCATGGGCGAGGCGAGGCAGCCCTGGAGCCGGAGTTTGGCTTTACCTACAGCCTCCATTGTAGTGATTTTTTTGTTGGGGGTTCCCTTGATAAGGATCCTATGTAGCTGTAAAATGGTTGAAGTCTTCTTCATCAACTTTGGGCGTCTGTGTCAACCGGGATTGGGGCCTATAGATCTTAGACTACTGTACAACCTACAACGCAGGGTCTAAACCCGCAACACCTAAACCCTAAAACCCCAAACCCTAAACCCCTAAACCAGAAACCCAAAAACCCCTTAAACCCTATACCCCTAAGCCCTAAACCCGGCAAGCTGACTCTCGCAATCCTAAGCTTGGTGCTTTCGCCGGCGTCCAAAGGTATCAGTGTAGAGTGCTGATGTGAGTCGTGGGTTCCGATAGGTCAGGTGTACTTAGCATAATTGTTGGTTCCTTTACTCCTTAAGCAACAGCTTAAGTAATGGTTGCTGCTAGGGGTCTAAGTTCAGTATAGATAAGACCACGGATGCAGACAGGGTACGTTTGCGCTTACGGTTCCGGCTGGCCAACAGACTCCTTTGTATATGAACCCAAATTGGAGTATATAATATATATATATATATATATATATATATATATATATTGGGCCCCACCAGGTTCCTCCAGGTTATGATTCGTGGAGCCTCATAAGTTTACCTATAGTCTCCATTGTGGTTCCTTTTTGGGGTTCTATATTATATATATATATATAGAGATATAGGATCCCAAATACACATTGGTTGAAAAAGACATGACAATGGAGAGTATAGGTAGGCCTTGTAGGGGTTTGGCGTGTAGGGTTCAGGCTTCCCAAGCCGCGATAGCTTAGTGCTTCCATAACCTGCCAGTTAGTTGCAGGGCTTTAGGGCTAGAGGCAAGCCTCAACATGCCGATCATCCCAGTGTGAAGCGTATTAAAGCCCTCTACTTAACTTCTGCACTGAAACCTTGAGACACAGGTGCCTGCGACCACTGCGGCAGCTCCTGCCCAAAGTCAAGGTGAAGAGCAGGCGCAGAAACAGGCCCGGCTAAACGCGCTTGAGGAAGCTGAAGAGAAAGCCCGCAAAGAGCAGGAGGCACAGGCTCAAACGAAGGCCGAGCAGCAAGCTCTAATGGAAGCAGAGGCAGCGGCACAGAAGGAAGCCGAGGACAAGGCCCGCAAGAAGGCGCAGGAGAAGGCCGAGAAGGAGGCCGCGGACAAGGCCCGCAAGGAGGCGGAGGAGAAGGCCCAGAAGGAGGCTGCGGACAAAGCCCGCAAGGAGGCAGAAGAGAAGGCCCAGAAAGAGGCGGAGGAGACGGCCCGCAAGGAGGCGGAGGAGAAGGCCCAGAAGGAAGCGGAGGAGAAGGCCCGCAAGGAGGCAGAAGAGAAGGCCCAGAAAGAGGCGGAGCAAAAGGCCCGCAAGGAGGCAGAAGAGAAGGCCCAGAAGGAGGCGGAGGAGAAGGCCCGCAAGGAGGCGGAGGAGAAGGCCCAGAAGGAGGCGGAGGAGAAGGCCCGCAAGGAGGCGGGGGAGAAGGCCCAGAAAGAGGCGGAGGAGAAGGCCCGCAAGGAGGCGGAGGAGAAGGCCCAGAAGGAGGCGGAGGAGAAGGCCCGCAAGGAGGCGGAGGAGAAGGCCCAGAAGGAGGCGGAGGAGAAGGCCCGCAAGGAGGCGGAGGAGAAGGCCCAGCAAGAGGCTGCAGAGAAGGCGCTCAAGGAAGCAGCAGCGGAATCGCAGAAGGAAGAAGCAAAGAAGTCGGAAGAGGATCCGTTTGCTGACTTCGAGACACCTGCAGACAAAGCCAATGGAAGCAGCAGTGAGGCCGTGGCCAAGAAGGACGATGATGGGCTGGCGGACCTTCTCTCCTAGTGCCCACCCTTAGGGTCCAGGTACTCAGCTAACCTCAGTAGCTGAGTGGATACATTCTGCACTTTTTGGCGCAAAAAAAAACTACCCACTACAAAACTACAAGTGTACATTTTGGGGGGCTTATGAACTCAGCAACTAAACAGTCATACGGTTGATGATATGCCCTAATAAACCCTAACCCTTAGAAACACGATGCTAAATCGAAAACTGCCCTAAACCCTGAACTACGGTTGATGATATAAACCCGGCACTACCCATAATGCGGAATAGACCATAATCCCCATCATAAACCGTATACTCCCAATATCCACCCACACTCCGCCTGTCCTAAGCCCGAACAGCGTGGACCCTCAGGGTGATTTCAATTGAGGCCGCCGAAACTAGGGTCCCTTGGCCCTTCTTTGAACAGACTCCTGACGACAGATACTGTCAAAGGACCACACAGTCAAGCTACCTCGATCTCCACATCTAGCACGTGGGTAGTATAGGCTACAGGCGAAACAAAGCCAGACTTGAATTACTGAGATGTATACCGTATACCCATCCATAATTATAAGCATGTACTTCAAGCACGGCATATGAGCCTTCGGGAGTTATATAGGTGTATGTTGACAGCCTCCTAAATCCCTTGAAAGAGCCCGTTAAAGGAAGAGTCAAGGAAGACTCAACAAGCAGCCCCAAACCAAATCAGCTTGGGCCGCAGAAGGGCGAAGGGCAACCAAAAGGATGCCTCTCTTCACATCTCGGTGAGCTTGAGACAGGAGTGGGTCGTGATTTACCTTAACCCAGAAGAACCCACCTTTTTGAGGACTTATATGCGGAAATCATATATAATAAGGAGCCCTAAAAAGGTAGCTTGTTCAGGGTTAAGGTAGGGCTCAGGAAGCGTTCGATGCTTGGGGGTTTAGAGTGGGGGATATATGCAATCGGTCATGCCGACTGTCAAGAAGCGGGACACTTGAGCATTTAGGGTTCGGGTCCAATTTAGGGTGTAGGGGTGTGCATGGCTTCAGGGCTTTGTTTGTTTCGGTTTAGGGGTCTAGTGAATTCAATTGTTTAGGGCTTTCGGGTTTATAGTTGAAGGGTTTCCACGGATCTTCTTATGAAGGCTCTGATACTGTTCGGGTGCGGCTGGGCGCATGTCGTGCTTGGCTTGATCCCCGTATCCTCAACCCTGACCCCCTCACCCCCCCCCCCCTCGCAGGTCCAAGTCCCCCGGACCCTCAAGCCAACGAGCAACCAAAGCCCTAAGCCCCTATCCGTAGTCGCTGTTGGTTTCTGGCTGCCCGCACCAACTTCTTTATGAAATGTTAAGGGTTTAGAATTGACTAGGCCATTTCGGTAGTAGGTTATAAGTATTTCTAAGTATAGTTGCCTTATTTGTAGCCCTAGTTACTAAGTCCCATGATCCTTTAAGTACGGTCTGTGTAGTGTAGCTGGATCCACCTTCGACTTGTTTCAGGCTTCCTTGTGGAAGACAATCCCCCGGTTCGCATGGGGTGTACAAAGCTGTCGCAGAACTGCCCGACTCCGGCTCCGCTAATCCCTTACAGCCTAAGCCCTTAAAGCCCCCCATCCACGAACTTTTATAACTACCGAAAACCTCGTTTTTCGGGCCTTGTATAATATAAGGATTTCACAAACAAGGGACCCGAACACTTTTTTGAGGTTAAGGTTACCAGCTTCGAATTCTTCGACTCAAACTGTTGGAACCTTAGCCTAGGTGTTTGCTTGGTTTCGGGCCGACACTACCCAAACCAGATATCAGCTGGGTGTTCCTCAGACTGTGTTCCAAATACTCTAAGCCATACCTTAACCCTGAAAACCTACCTTTTTAGGGTTCCTTATTATGATTTCCGTATAAGTATATAAGTCCTCAAAAACCTATACCCTTTTGAGGATCTATATACGGAAATCATAATAAGGAACCCCTAAAACGGTAGGTTTTTCAGGGTTAAGCCATAAGCCCTAGAAGCCCCAAGGGCTCCAAAAACCATGGGGCTACATGGGGGGGTTTCCGAAAATTAGGGGTTCGCTTGTTTTGGGGTCCTTATAATAAGGATCCTACTATTTAGGGTCCCATATTAGGGTCCCCTATTTTTGGAAACTCCCATATGACTTCACACTTAGAGCATCTAACCCCCACTCGGGCAGGTACGGTTGATGATATAAATCCTGCATTACCTTAAGGACCCTAAACTATGGGACAAATGGTATATTCCTTATTATGGGTAAAGCAGGGCTTATATCATCAACGGTATTTGGACCCGATAGATCCGGCAACCCCTCAACGACCCTTTAACCCCTTAAGTTCCTCAAGCATCAAATCCCTAAATCCCTAAATCCCTAAACCCTAAAGCCCTAAACCCTAAACCCTTATAATCCCTTAAACCCTGAATCCCTAGATCCCTAAACCTCTGAACCCTAAAGCCCTAAACCCTAACCCCGAAACCCCTAAACCTTAACCCTATATCCCTTATAAACCCTACCCAAAGCGTCGCTGGGGCTGCTCGGGCCCAAGCGCTTGATGTGTAGGGCCTGCGGCCCGCTGGGCCCTCGGGTTTAGGGCGGTTAGGGAGGTTTAAAGGCCTCGGTATTGGGTTTAGGCTTCATATTACAGTAGGTGTTAGGATATAGTTTATGGGTTTATGGGTTTAGGTTTCACATGTATGTAGGTATAGTTCTAGTGTTTAGGCTGTAGTTTGCGGGATTTGAAGTTTAGGCTTTATGACGCAGATGTTTCTCCACTACGCAGGCCGGAGTCGTTCTCCAGACATGGCAGTGGCTACCGTGGCGAAAGCATGTGGGAGCACTCTCAAACAAGCTGGAACCTATTGCGGGGGGGTCTAGACGGAAACACCTAGTGTTTATGTCCCTGTGGTCCCTCTCTCTTTCTATCTCTATATCGATCTCTCTCTCTCTCTCTCTCCGTCTCTCTCCCTCTCTCTCTGTTTCTCTCTCTCTCTCTCTCTCTCTCTCTCTCTCTCTCTCTCTCTCTATTGGTTAATGTGTACATGCGTATGTATGCTAAAACCTCTGACGTTAAAACTATACCCCTAGGCCCTACTCTGGTTCTCACGGCCTTATAAGTCCTCCACATAGTAGCTAATAAACACCGTATGAAATCGTATGGAAACAAAGCCACCTAAGCGTCTTCGAATCCTTACGGCGGCTACGTTCGGCAGCTGGTTCAGGCAGAAGGGCTCTACGGGGTATTATGGTACGGTTTCGGGCTAAGGGTTTAGAATGAGAGCCGTGTATCAGTCATGGGTAAGTCATGTAGTCTAACTTTGCGGCCCAATACAACGGCAAATGCTGCCGTGGACATGACCGAGCTTGTCCATAGTAAGGCACACATCGCAGTTAAACGTGTGGTGCCCCAGGATTTTGTACATCAGTCGAACATCCTTTCTTACCCCCCTCCCCAATCCTAAACCCGCTTTGAACCCTGAACCCTGAACCCTAAACCCTAAACCCTGAACCCTCACTCCTAAACCCTGAGTACACCCTGAACCCTAAACCCTGAACCCTCACTCCTAAACCCTGAGCACACCCTGAACCCTAAACCCTGAACCCTCACTCCTAAACCCTAAACCCTGAACCCCAAAGCTGATGTTTCCATGGCTCCTTGGACCCGCCAACATTCCTACATTGGGTTGGGAACTTAGCATTCTTCTGGTTGGCTCTTAAGACTTTTTATATATAATAAGGAGGCTCAAAGTTCAACTTTTAGGAGGGGTTCAGAAGTCAGCCAAGGGAATTTGTGAGAATTTGTAGGTGCCGTCACCTTTTTCTTGCCAAGTTTTTGTGGCTTCGGACGAAACTTTGGGTTGAAACCTCCCATTACGACCGAAGTTTATGACTCTGTTTCCCTAACGGCCCAAGTACTTAAATATCGTATACTCTGCAAAGTAGTAACCTACACAAATACTATCCTAAAGCCGAGTACCTAATTGCTGGGTCCTTTGGACCCTTCGGGTGTTTGTTTGACCTCGGCAAGTATGAAGCCCCAGGGGTCCGGATCCCAACAGACCCACAGCGGTGTACAGGTCCATAGGCCATAAAGGGAACTCCAGAAAGTTGGAATATGGATTAATGGTAGGATGATAATGATATTCCAACTTTCTGGCTTCTACTGTAGGCCATTTTGTTTTGCATCCTCAGACTCCCTGGACAAGGTCTTTTCAACTAGGTACCTGAGTAGTACCCTTTTGCCCTTTTCAGTCTCGGGTTATTAACTCTGAATATTCGAAAAAAGGGCACCCTTATTCTCAAGGGGCTATTGAGGAACCTAGTCAAGGAAGGGCAGGGCTTCTTCAAGGACACCGAAATCCCTGCAAAAAAGGCTTCGAGGGACTTTCCCCGGTGTTTAGAAGCTCCCACGAAGAGCTCCGATGCACGGGCTGCACCGGCTTAAGCGAAGAGCTGTTAAGGGCTTACTGTTTAAGTCCAGGGCTTTACGGCTTTCGGTTTTTTCGGATGCTTTCGGTTTCGGTGATTCTGTTTGGGGTTTAGGGTGTAATTAGGGTTTACGGGATTTGGGGTTCAGGGTTTAGGGAAGCCTCAGCCACGCTGCTGTTCTCGGTGCTTAGGGTTTTGATCACAATCTGGGTGACCTGCATCCTTATACCTCAGGGTTTAGGGTGCAGGGCCTGGTAGGGCCCCATAAAGTCAATGCAAGACCCTTCAAGTCCATCGAACAAGTCCGCGGCTTTCCGTCCGAACTTGGATTGCCTGGTTTGGGGTTCCGGGATTGGGTTAGGGTTTGAAAGTTCAACGAACTCTGGCCCTCTGTCTCCTTGCAGGAACGTCGTGCCTACAGCTGGCGATGTGGATCAAAACAGGCGCCCCGGTTTGCAGAGGATCTTTGTAGCTCCGTAGATACCGAGCCATTGTGACCCCGCTGCGAGCTGACTGTTATCACATCCGACGCTCGATCCCCGAAGACTACCAGTTGTTGACACTTTCATGGTAGCGGAGCCGGTGGCTTAGGACCGCCGGCTCGGTGTTCGATCCAGGGAGTTTTTTGTGGCTCTGAAGAAGGACTCTTCAGAGATCAAGATGAGTGCAACGACTGAAACTTCGTCTACAGCGCCCTCGATGAGGAACAAGGACGGCATCCCAGCATGGGGAGGTGATGCCGGGACATTCACCCTCTACGAGGAAACTGCTCTCCTTTGGGAGCAGTCGCTGACGTGGGAGAAGAGGTACACGGCTGGCCCGAAGCTGGTCCAGGAGCTCACCGGTGCCGCCAAGCGCTATGTTACCGGACAACCGCCAGGATGGGTGGCCTTCAGGGGCGGCGTTGCCGTTCTGATGAACCACCTCAGGCAGGCCTTAGGCAAGCCTCGGGTGAACGAGGTGACGGACCTGCTGGCCTTGTACTTCAAAGGGACAAGGAGAAGGAGCGGCGAAAGTATGAACGAGTACGTCACCCGTAAGAATGAGGCGTACATGCGGGCTTGCCAAGCAATGAGGCGGGTGCAACCTCATTACGAAGCTGGCCAAGCGAGCTCCACGAGCTATTCCTGGTGGCCCTCGAGACGGAGCAGTATGGACTACCAGTCTCAGGCTGGGACTTGGAGCCGTCAGTGGACACCCGCCACTGAGGAAGGCCCTACCACAGCGACGGAGGAAACCACCACGCAGGATGGCTCAACGCGGCCTACGGAGGATGCGGCCTGGGAAGAGTATGATCCCTGGCGCCATGCTTGGCGTCCCTATTCCGGGAGCGGAGGCTCAGGCTGGGGATGGAACTCCTCGTGGTATGGATCCGAGGGGAACTGGAACTGGTCAGAGACTTCGTCGACTACTACTTCGGGTACCGGCCTGCCAAAGGCCGGCGAACTCCTTCCCACCTTTATCCAAGGGTGGTACCTGCTCATGGATGCAGGCCTGGACCACGGAGAGCGAAATCTGGTGGTCACGGCTCTGGGCGGGAACTTTGCGCCGGAGAAGGTGGGACAGGAACTGAGGAATCAGTTCCCCGAAGGCGAGACAAAGCGACGGGACAGCCGACGCTTCCAGAGCTACATGGGTGAGGCTGAAGAATGGAACGAAGATGATGGCGACACCACAGGTGGCGGCTACACCCGGGATGAGCTCGAGGCGGAGGGCTACGACGAGAGCGAGATTGCCCTCATTGCGGATGCAGAAGATCAAGCTCAGGAGGCTCTGGCAGCGATGCAGGATGCCAGACGGACGCTCAAGGAGGCCAGATACAAACAAAAGGTCGTGAAGCAGAGCCGGAAATACTTTCGCGGCGGTGGCGGCCGAGGACCCTCGTCTTCCAATGGGAGGGTTCGCGACGACAGCAATCTCGACTGTCTGAGGTGTGGACAAATTGGGCATCGGGCCGCCAATTGTCCGAACAAGCCCATGGTGGCCAGCCAGCTGCCGGAACACAGCAGGCACCTTTCGTGTGCCTGGCCGAAGCCAGCGAGGATGTGATCCAGGAGTCCAGCGACATCCAGGACTCTGCCGCCTTCGCACAGTCGGCCCTCAGCGCGGACGCCCGCACCAGCTTGCTCTCAACCCAGGAGGCCGTTCGCAAGGGCATGTGTGTGATAGATGGCGGGGCTACTCAGACGATTGGAAGTGTTGCTGCTGTAGAGGCGGTGCTAGACCAGAATAGGAAGCTTCATGGAGCCACCCGCCTCAAAGGCATCAATGCTACCAATCCTCCGACTTTTTCCTTTGGGAATAGCACGGAGAACCGTTGCTGTTCCACTGCGAGACTTGAGGTCTCGGCCAACGGCCAGCGTGGAGAGTTGCAGGTCCACACGCTGGACCAAGGGCAAAGCCCGATTTTGATGAGTGTAGAGACGTTGAGGCGGTTGGGCGCAGTCATAGATTTTAGGGATGACTTAGCGGTGTTTTGGGCCCTGGACGATAGGAAGGTGCTGCGGCTCACTCGCGGCCAGTCCGGACACCAATTGTTGTCTCTGACCCAGGACTGGATGTCTCAGGCCGAATCTGCCTCACAAGCTGTTCCCGGACTTTCGTCTTACCTGCAAGGCTAGGGACAGCTCCTTCCGGATCCTTCTCCTGACGGGAAAAGCAAGGACGTACAGTGTGAGTCAGGAAGGGTTTTCAATCTTGATGCTGCTGATCACTCTGGGGTTTCGAAGAGTGTTGGTAGCAGTGGGATTGAGGGGAGTGTAGGAACTTTAGATCTTGAGCGAAGCTGCGGAAGCCACAGCAGGGGAGAGCCAGTGCGAAGTGATGAGTCAGAGCCGGAAGTGTGTCGTGAAGCACGTGTACCAGACAACCGAGATGGCAGCAATCCCGGCTCACAACCTAGTGCCCCCTGCGTACCCACTTGTGATCCCCGCCATGGACAACATGACCAAGGCGGACCTTGTGCTGCGGCTCAAGAGCCACGGCGAGGAACCACCCGAGGAGTGGACCAAGATCGAACTCAAGCAACGGATCCAGGATCTGATCCAGAGCGGCGAGATGACGGAGATCAAGAATGTCAAGGAGAAGACGCCCATGCAGACGGCCGTGACGGAGCTCAACAAGCACAGCCGACGCAAGGCCGAGCTGATCCAGTACGTGACGAGCGAGTACGGGGGATAGTGCCGACCACGAACGACACCATCGGGACGATTCAGCGCAAGGCGATGGCGGCCATCCTCAGCAGCACCAAGCCCACCGGCGCGGACCTGATGGGGTTTGGGAAGTTCTCGGCCCGAACCTACCAAAGCGTGCTGGAAGAGGAGCCCAAGTATGTGGAGTGGGCCCGCCAGACCGAGAAGGAGGGGGACTGCTCCATCTACCTCAGCCGCTTCATCCGCTGGGTGAAGAACCATGCCGAGGAGGAAATGGCCGAACGGAACCGGGCGATGGCCAAAGCGAAGGAGCAACTACGGGCGTCACCAAAGAAGGGCTATGCGGCGGCAAAGGGTGCAGCTGCAGCGCCGTCCGGCGCCGCAAGCAGCTCGGATGTGAACCTCGATGCGGTGGCCAACTTGACCAACCTCGTGGCCCACTTGGTCCAGGAGGTGCAGACCTTGAAGGAGGAGCGCAGCGAGAAGCCGAGGAAGCAGTTTGCCAAGGACGTGGAGATGCCGAATCCGAAGGACACCGAATGAGTCTTCAGGCTTCTAGGGTGTTGGAACATAAGTTTCAGGATGTGGTTCCCAACATGTTTGAGCAGTTGGTAGGGCAACAGCGCATGGATCTGCTTGAAGTTATGTGCGAGCCAGACAGCCTTTTGACAGCCACCTTCCAGAGGAGAACGGGCCGAAGTGACAGCGCTTGTAGATGCTCGTTGTGGTGTGGTCATGACCTATCTACCCCAGGGGGCCTTGCTGTGACTCTGGAGCAGATTCGTACCCTTAAACCGCGACATGTTTGGTTATCACCTCCTAGTGGACCTTTTTCGCCTCTTCAGAGCATCAACCAACGGACCCCGTCACAGATTCAGGAACTCAAGGCTAAGAGAGCCAATGCCACAAGGATCTATGAGAGCACATTGGAAATAGCCAAGGTGTGCATGCAGATGGGCATTCATGTTTCAGTGGAGATTTCGGAAAGATCAGAGGCTTGGAGGCTCCCGGTTCTTCAGAAGTTGCGGTTCAATATGGGGCTCCATACTTGTACCGTTAAGGGGTGTGCTGTTGGACTTGTGGGTCAAGACGGACAGTTGATGCAGAAGGGATGGCGCGTTGTGACGAGTCATGCACGGCTTGCGGATATCCTCCACAAACCATGTCGTTGTGCGAGTAACTACAAACATGCGAAGTGTGAGGGTGCGAATGCCAGGGGTTCCAGTCGGTACACTTCGGAGTTTTGCCGGTTGGTGTATGAAGGGTTGCGAAAGGAGGCTGAACTTCAGGGGATTGTTCAGGAGTGTTCAGGTGACTCCAGACTTCAGACTGAGTTTGGATTGGGGCTTCGATGCACCTGTGAGGAACAGGCACACCTGGAGGAGTGTGGCAGCTGCATGGTTCAGAGGGCCCAGACAGAAGAGACCGGAGAGGGTTACATGAGTGAACTGGACACCCAAAAGCTGGAAGCCAAAGCCAAAGCCCTGTCCGAGAGCCCAAGCCACCAGAACCTTGACCAGGTCCGTGAACTCCTTACCGAGCACCCGCTTCAAAACACTGGTAGGTCTAGGAGAAAGCAAACCCCCAACACTGACTACGCTTTGTTTGGAGTGTACGCGTACGGAAACCACTACGGATTGACCAATCGAACCAAGTCCTTCCCCGAACTCTGTAGGTGTATCAATCAAACCCTGAAGCGCTATCTTCCCTCCACCATGCAATGGAGTTCTTTCGTGATCAACCACGGTAGCAGCCTCCCTGTGCACCGGGACTGCCACAACAGTCCAGAGCACCCCAACGCAAGTATTGGTTTTGGGGAATATACAGGGGGAGGGCTGTGGGTTGAGGGTCAAGAGTCTTTGTGTGGTCGGAAGGGTCGCATTTCGGTGAGGACGAATAGTCAGGGTGACTTGGTTGAGGGATGTGAGTATGATATTCAGTTGAGTCCCGTGGTCTTTTCACCAAAGTCATGGCATGGAACTTGTGCTTGGGAGGGAGACAGATGGGTTGTGACGGTGTTCGTGAGTCGAGGCTTTCAGCATGTTGGTTCGGAAGAGGTCCAGGCCCTGAGGTCTTTGGGATTTCCGGTTCCGAAGATTGACCATGAGGCCTACCCAGCTACTCAGGTTCGAATCAAACAAAAGTCCAGAGACCCCGATGAAACGATCAAGAAACAGTTGTATCTCCTGCACTGTGCCACCGGACATAGCCACCCCAAGCATATGATACAAGCGCTCAAGCGACGAGGAGCCGATGAACGAACCCTCAAATTGGCTGAAGAGTTCACGTGTTCTGTTTGCCAAGAGAAGCGAAAGCCCCAAAGCCGAAACCTGGCGACTCTCGAGCCACTTCCCCCAAAATTCACGACGGTGAGTGCGGATATCGGACATTGGGTGCACCCCCAAACTGAAGAAAGCGTTTATTTTATGGTGATTATAGATGAAGGCTCGAGATTCAGAACTACGCGTATTCTCACTAGAGGCCCACGTCAGGCTCCGAATGCCCAACATTGTTTACACTACCTCCAGGAAGGTTGGGTTCAGTACTTCGGTTACCCCAAGTGCTTGCGATTGGACCCCGCGGGTGCTTTCCGGAGTCAAGCTGTAGAGGATTGGTGTGACCGCCACAGTGTGTTCCTGGACATTGTGCCCGGTGAGGCACACTGGAAGATAGGAGCATGCGAAAACGCCGTCCATGGCGTCAAGGAGGTGATGCAAAAGCTGTGCCAGTATGATCCCGAGTTGGGCGTGGAACAGGCCTTGTCCGAGGCCACTACATGCTTTAATCGCAAGGAGATCATACGTGGGTTTTCTCCTGCGCAACATGTTCTTGGCCAGGCTCCAGACGAGACGGGCAGATACCTGTCAGCGAGCCAGGGTTTACCCCCAGATCTACTCTGCGAGAATAGTCAAGGCGAGTTTGCACGGGCGGCTAATCTACGAAGTGAGGCCGAAAAAGCTTTGAGCGAGTGGCAAGCTAAGCAGCGCATCATGAGGGCCCAGCATTCAAGGCATAGGCCATGCTACGATTACCAGCCTGGGGAGCTTGTTTTCTACTGGCGGTGCCAAGACGCCAACAAAGGGCGCCGCCAACCTGGCGGCAAACATGGCCGGTTTTTGGGGCCAGCCAGGATACTGGCGACGGAATCCCGTCGCGACGAATCTGGGAACCTACGCCCCGGAGGGGCAGTGTGGCTGGTGAAAGGCCGTAGCCTGTTGAAGTGCAGTCCAGAACAACTACGACGAGCTTCGGAGCGAGAGGAGTTGCTGGAGGCCATGGTGTCTCCAGGAGATCTCAAGGTTCCTTGGACCTACCACATGGTGGCAGAGCAGATTGGCGGAAACCGCTACGAGGACATCTCCGGCGAGACGCCGGACACATCGGAGTGGGCACGAGCTCAGGACCCCACTCAAGAAGTGCAGCCCAGCAGGTTTGGACGCGGCACTAAGAGCTGGCGAACAGCCGGCCCGACAGGTGCCTATGGACGACGAACCCTTGGACCTCGACCTGGAGGCCGATCCAGAGCCACAAGGAGACCGCGGGAGGTCTCGTAGTCCACGTGGCAGCGCAAGTGGACCTTCTGGGGCCGAAGCCGCAGCCTGGTACACCGAAGTCAAGGAACAGTCTTGGCCAGAGACTGCGAGTGCCTACTGGTCGGACCAGCAGGCGGCGGTGGCGATCGAGATCGCCATGCCCAACAGCCGTCGAGGTTGCGAACGAGCTTGGAACAACCTGGGGGGCTACTTTGTGGGCAGCATGCGGCGGCGAGCCGTGGAGTTGTCAGAGAAGCGGATGACAGCAGAAGACCTGGAGGCCTTCCGAGGAGCGAAGGCGATCGAAGTCAAGAACTTCATCGCCTCCCAGGCGTTCGAAGTGTTGCCGGAGCACCTCCGGCCAGACCGCAGCCAGGCTATTGGAATGCGATGGATCCTGACTTGGAAGTTGCGAGAGGACGGCTCTCGCAAACCAAAGGCGAGGGCAGTATTGCTAGGCTATCAAGACGGCGGATACGAACATCGTGCTACCACTTCCCCGGTCATGACGAGGCAGACAAGACAACTTCTGTTGCAGATGGCCGCATGGAAAAAGTGGAAGGTCAAGAAGGGGGACGTGACAGGAGCGTTTCTCCAATCAAGGGCCTACCCCGACAAACTGTATTGTGTGCCATGTCCTGAAATATGCGAGGCCTTGGGTATCCCGCCAAACAGCGTGACAAGAGTCCAGAAAGCTTGCTACGGCTTAGTTGATGCTCCATTGGAATGGTACAGGTCAGTTGATGAGTTCTTGCGGCAACTAGGCTTTGAGCGTCTGTGGTCAGACTCATGCTGTTGGGCACTGCGAGAAAAAGGGGTTCTGAGAGGAATCATCAGTGGTCACGTGGATGATTTTCTGTTTGGAGGCCAGGCCGGGGATGAACTGTGGGAGTCGAAGTTAAGGGCCATTAAGGAGCATTTCAAGTGGGGTGACTGGGAGGAAGGGAAGTTCACTCAGTGTGGGGTTGTGATAGAACAAACGGAGTCAGGGTTCGAGTTGTCTCAACCAAGCTACTTAGAGAACCTGAGCGAGATAGGAGTGAACGCTTCTAGAAGAAAGAACCCCCAGGATCCTACGAGCGACCGAGAGAAATCTCAATTGCGCGCCTTGCTAGGAGGTTTGAGTTGGCACGCCCAGCAGGTCGCTCCTTACCTCGCGGCCGAAGTAGGGTTGCTCTTAACCGAGGTAACGAAGAGCTGCGTGGACACGATGATCCGGGCGAACACGTTGCTCGCCCATGCGAAGCTCAAGCAGAGCTACAAGATGAAGATCCATGCCCTGCCCTCCGACTCCAAGGTGATGTTTGTGGCCTGGGTGGACGCTGCAAATAGCAACCGTATCGACGGGGGTTCGACCCAGGGCATCTTCGTGGGAGCAACCACCGAGAACATCATGCAGGGCGATGTGTGTGATGTGAGTCCTGTGAGTTGGCACTCACAGAAAATCGACCGGAGCTGCAGGTCGCCTGGCGCAGCAGAGGCTCAGGCGGCAGTGAATGGAGAGGACCAGCTCTTCTCCACCAGATTCCAATGGAGCGAAATGCTTCATGGACGGCCTGACTTACACAGGCCGGACGAAACCGTGAAGCTGACAGCCGGAACGGTTGTCACGGACAGCCGTAACGTCTACGACAAGCTAGAGACCGAGGTGATGGTGATCAAGGGAGCAGAGAAGAGGACGAGCATCGAGATGCTGGCCCTGAAGGAAGCTCAGGCTTGCACGAATGTGCAGGTGAGATGGGTGCATAGTGAAGCCCAACTGGCCAACACGCTCACGAAGAGCGGAGGCCAACGCGAGTACGACCTCTACTACCGTATGGGTCACAAGTGGCGGTTGGTGGAGGACGAATCGATGATGTCGGCACGGCGGAGGAAGGAACTCGGATTGCTACCGCTCGAGCAGCCTAGCAAGAGATCTAAAGTTAAGAGTTGTGATCAGGGGAGTGATCAAGCAGCTTTGGAGCCTAAGAGCTCCATCAATCTTCTCCAAGAGGAGAGGGGGGCATGAAAGTTCAACGAACTCTGGCCCTCTGTCTCCTTGCAGGAACGTCGTGCCTACAGCTGGCGATGTGGATCAAAACAGGCGCCCCGGTTTGCAGAGGATCTTTGTAGCTCCGTAGATACCGAGCCATTGTGACCCCGCTGCGAGCTGACTGTTATCACATCCGACGCTCGATCCCCGAAGACTACCAGTTGTTGACACTTTCAGGGTTTAGGGGTGTAGTTAAGGCTCTAGGTTTTAGAAGTGGTTCACATCTAGGTTTTCGCGTGTTAGATGTCAAGAAAACAGGGGCTTCGAGTGAACTCACATAGGTGCATATTAATTCAATTACCAAGACTATTTTGGGGGTTCCTCATTAAAGTTACAGTATAATGGGTCCCAAAACCCTACTCCATTTATAAAGGTCCTCATAATATACTACTTTTGTAGTATCCCTTCTAGTATCCCCTGTCAAAGGAACCCTTTAAAGGAGCCCTGTTCTAATTATTAAAGGCCCCTATATTAAGCTGTAGGGTTGAAGGTCAAGCCGGCGTTTCTTGAGTGTGAACGCTTAGCGGTTTCGAGTTCGGCCCCTTTTTGTTCACATATAGTCTCCACTGTAGTTCCTTATGCGGTTTAACATATGATCCCCTAAGGTAGCCCCAAAAAGGAACTACAATGTAGACTATGACTTGAGGGTTTGGCACAATGCCGGCGCTGCCTCTGCCGCGAGCAGTTCCGTTAGATGATGCCACAAAGAGCAAGTACAGGTCACACGCCTCCGTGCGGAAAAATTCTCGTGACCGCCCAGCAAAGTTTAGTTCTCCGACATGAAAACGAGCTTCAAAATCCAAAGAGCCACATAAACATAAACAGCAGGATTCTGCCTTTGGAGCAAAATTTGTATCGCTAGTATGTGTCCCTCAATGCCCTACAGCACTAAACTCTAGCCCCAAACGCACTGACGCTGTAGACACCTGAACACACTAAACCGCAACCCCTCTAGATCCGAAGAACCACTCACACTCTGAGCCCCCTCAAGCCCTCGAGCTCCAAAATCCGAAGCCCAAAAAGCCCTCAACCGCAAAACCCCGAACCACCAAAGCGCTAAACCCCAATACCCGAAGTCCCTACACCCTAAACCGTGAAGCCTTGAAGCCCTAGAACCTTATTTATAAACCTTCAAGCCCAGCCTATTTATAAACCTTCAAGCCCAGCCCCGGCAGACTGGCAGGGTGTTTACTGCGAAGGGTTTAGGGTCTAGGGTTTAGAGTAAGGATGTTCGGTAGCTGGCTGGGATTCAAGGTTTCTATAGGACTTAAAGTGTTTGCGGATTAGGGTTTCGAATTAAGGGTACCCGCTTCACTGAGCCCTCAATGCAGACCAGCTTTCAGATGGTTTGGGAATTATGGCAGACCCTTTTGAGGCTTAAGCCCCAAAATTCCTTAAATAACCAAACCCTAAATAGAGGTTACCCTGTTCATGAACGTCTGCCACAAGGACCGAACATGCGGAAGATTGAAGCCGTGCTTAATGTTCACAGTTCATAAACTTGCAGCAGTAGCAGCAGAAGCACATGTGTGGTTGTCAAAATTATGGGCCCCATTTTGGATACCCTAAATATGAGGTGCCGTACTATAATAAGGACCCAAAAAGGGACCACAATTTTGACAACTACTCACATGGCAGCCAAAGCCGTCGTCGTTGTCATTGTCGTCCCAGGCCGTGACAACTTAGCCTCAGGGGCCCTAAAAACCTTAAACTGCTGAAACATGTGGGGGTTTCCGAAAATAGGGGACCCTAATATAGTACCCTAGATAAGTAGGATGCCGAGGATTAGGAACCCCAAATAAGGTTCCTTAATTTTCGGAAACTCCCATGTGGCCTCTTTGTTCTTTCCGTGGCCCACAGCGGACGAGGCTTTTTCCGTCTGGAGCTGCAAGGTCGTGCCATGGGTTTCGTAGGCCTCAGCTCTAGGCTAGCCCAGGTTTTTGCACGTGTTCCGATGCTGCGCTAAGCAGTCGCCGAACCGGTCCTACCAGCAGCGAGTAGAGGACCCTAAACCCCCAAACCCCTATAGGCCCTAAACCCTAAGGACTCCATAAGCGTGAAAAGCAGACACTCGGCCTTGCCCACATCCATTTCCCGGAGCCATGTTCTGCATCTGCTGCCAAGACGAGGATTCGACAATCCTGTCCGGGGGCCTACTGCTGGGCCTGAATGATTGGAATAGGGTTTGGGGGTATCGTATACTATAAACATAATATGAAACCTCCGAAACGATAGTCTAATTATTCAGGCCCCTACATTACTTCTCCGGGGTGCCCTGTATCATGAAAGCGTTTCTACAACCTTAAACCATAATCACCCAGGCCCTGAAACCCCTGAACCCGAAACCCTATATATAGGAGTATCCGAAAATTAGGGGACCCTTAATAAAGTACCCTAAATATTAGGATTCTTACTATAAGGACCCCCAAACAAGGTACCCCTAATTTTGGGAAACCCCCATATCCTAAGCCCTTGACACATCTACACCGAAAAGCTCCGAGACCTGCAAACCCAGGCATTTGCCCTCGGTGGTGGTATTGCTCAAGGGCTCCGTGTGCAGCTTGTATAGGCTTTAGGGTTTAGGCTTATCCAGGCCCCTAGTGACTTAGCCACAACTTTGGAGCCTTAAGAAATCCTACCGAAACGTTTGGCCAGAACAGAGAGTTCACAGCTTGGGGGGACAGAATGGCTAGATCTGTGTGGCTGTTGTTCGTCACCACTGAACCCGAGCACGGTGCCAGATTCTCAGATGATCATCGTAGTGTTTTATAAAACAGTGTTTTTTAATGTTTTATAAAACACTACAAGCACAAGGAAATGCTTCTAGCTTGCAGGAGACGCACAGAAACTTAGGCGCTGCATTGGCAACCTGTGAACAGCATCCGAAGCCCCTCAAGTAAGCCTAGCTAAGGTCAGCTCTTCATTACGAGCTCGCACGAAAGCCTTGCATGACTTAGTCTTCGTCCCCTGGAGCCCTAAACCCTAGGATGCCCAGTAGTACCCTTACTCCCTTTTTGTAGTCCTAGGTTCCTTCTAAAGTTACCCAATACCAAAAAGGGAGTCCTTTTTATTCCTAGGTTACTGGGCATCCTAGTATATAATGGTACCCTTATAGATTCCTTATAGTACCCTTTGAAGGACCCCTTTACAGGACCCTTAGCAGGGCATCCTAGAACCCTAAACCATACACGAACAAGAAGTTCGGAGAGACGAAGGGCCAGGCCGATGCTACCCTGCTGGAACGTCGCGAAGCAGTAGATCTCAAAACACAAAGTCCTGGCCTTTGGGTCCGAAGTGGGTGGTTGTTAAAATTAGGGTCCCTTTTTGGGTACCCTAAATAATAGGTGCCTTATTATAGTAAGGACCCACAAAGGCACCATAATTTTGATAACCACCCAAGTGTCTATGTTGTAGAATTTAGGGTTATCCATATTAGGAATTACTTTTAATTATGGTTTCGGGAACTATAAAGGGTGCAAAGTACCTATATTATATCGCAGATCGTAGGGTTTCTTTATTAGGAGTTACTAGAATGGTTTGGGGAAGTATCCGCACAACAGTACCTAGGACCCTTATACCCGAAACCCTTACAGAACCCTCAAAGAAACCCTTATAGCACCCTTGAAGGACCCTCAGCACCCTGTTGGCTGCCCAGGGTCACACACAACTGCGAGAGCGACGGCTGTGGCAAGATTCCGTCCGGCGATGAGGTCCAGCCATCTGAGGCCCAGACCCTAAACCCTGAACCCGAAGACCTAAAAACTAAAAACCCAAACCCTTAAAACCTAACCCCAAAGAGCCAAACCCTGAACCCTAAACACTAAAGCCTGAAGCCTGAAGCTTCAACGTTGAAGCCTAAACCTTTGTAAACCCTGAACTTTATACCCTAACCCTAAGGGTCCGAGTGCCTAATTATCATATACTCTCCCAAATAGTAACCTACATAACTACTATCCTAAACCTAAGTACCTGATTATTGGGTCCTTTGGACCCTTAAAACCCTAATATACAATCCTTTAAACCCCTTACCTTATAGAACCCTTTATAAAGGAACCCTACTAACCCTTTCGAAGGACCCTAAGTTTTGGGTCCTTTGGGCCCTTAGAGTAAACCGTTCTCTTTGGGGCCCGAGGGCCTGCCAGGCTTGGGTGCTCCAAGGATTTATTTACCTATAGTCTCCATTGTAGTTCCTTTGTGGGGTTTCCTGATAATATCCTGCTTATAAAATTGGTTAAACCAAAAAAAGGAACTACAATGGAGACCGTAGGTAAGGGGCTTTTGGGCCCAAAGACTACTCTAAAAGGCATGTGGTGCTATTTTGAGCCTTGGGGTTGCGGTTTCCGGCGATCTGCGGCCTGGGGCCGATTACGTTTAGGTTTTGGGGATTTGGGGTTGAAGGCTTTGGGCTTACCCTTGAGTAACATACCTTTTTAGGGTTCTTTATTATGATTTCCTTATATAAGTCCTCAAAAAGGCAGGTTCTTCCGGGTTAAGGAAAGGTTTGGGGACTAGGCGCTGGGGGTTTGGAGTTTAGGGCTTAGGGCCTGAGAGTTTAGAGTTTTGATCTTCATGGCTTCAGAACGGTTTAGGGTTTAGGGTTTAGGGCAGAGACTACGTAGGCAAGCAACTCCTAGCAACTCGAACAAGCTCAGCCACCGCAGCATTGGCCAAGCAGGGTGGCAAGACGGGACTACCACTGGCTCCCAAATATCCTCCCGAGTCTAAGAGCCATTACATGGCCTAAACCTGACACCTTAAACCCTATACGCTCCGAAAAAATAAGAAGAATTGCTCACGATATCCTTCCCAAAACCCTATTCTAATTATTAACGCCCCTACGATAGGGCTTAGGGTTTGCGGTTTTCAGATTAAGGTTCAGGGTTTCGTTCAGGGTTTAGGACTGAGGGTTAAGGGTTTGGGTTTCAAGGTTTTGTGAATGTCCTCGAATGCTGGCTATATCCCTAAATCCTCATAGTAGCCCTTATAGTAGCCCTTATAGACCTATTCAAAGGAACCCTAAACCCTCACCTGTCTGAACCTGACGATCTCCACGGGCACTGCTTCCGGTGCTTAGCCAGTCGTACAAGACTACGACTGTCCTGGAGCACCGAAGCGCTTGAAGCAATTTGGCATGGGTTCTATGAGGTGATCAAAATTACATGGCACTTGTACTTTGGTGCACTCGAACTCGAACACAGACCACTTTAATTTATTGAAAGTGTTACAGGAGTGTCAAGGGTACGTGGACAGACTCACGGAGTTAGGAATCCTCGAAGGAGTACGCCTGACAACGTGGAATCGTGGAATCCTCTTAGAGGACACCGTACCGGGTGAGTCCCTCTTCGCAGGCTTGGCCTCGGAGTTCCTTAGAGAGGCCCAACGCGTGGGTAGGCGAGTTACCCCCTGTGTGCAAGAAAAGTGGGTGGGTGGTTGTCAAAATTATGGTCCGTTGTTGTGTCCCTAATGTAGTATGGCACCGAAGATTAGGGTACCCAAAAGGGACCATAATTTGACAACCACCCAAGTGATCAGGTGAGATTCTCTTTGACCCTGAAGGCCTTTAAGCAGGGCAGCAGATGGGTTTAGGGTTTAGGCTGCTTCGAGCGCCGCCAAGGCCTATTCATGTGGCGGCAACCCAAGAGATGTTAGGTCCATCAGCTAGACATAGCTTCGGCGGGCCAACACGACTTGGGTCCGTGACTGGGCCAAAGCCGGGAAGACGTCGACAGAGTCGCTTTCCCGCCTCAGAGTTGCACCGTGATTGCCTTCCGTCCACGAGGAACAGGAACGATACTTCCGTCGGGTCTTATATGGGAGTTTCCCAAAACAAGGGACCCTAATCTAGTACCCTAAATAGTAGGATCCTTATTACAAGGAACCCCAAATAAGGTTCCACCAATTTTCGGAAACTCCCATATCACTGCAGTACAATATACCTCGCCAAAAACTTGTGCCAATTATGATAATTATGACATACATCTGGGCTCAGGGTTCAGAGTATAATGTGGTGGGAACCCTGAACTGGGGGATACTTTGAGGTCGAACCGAGGGCGGCTTCTCTCGGGAAGTAAGTAATGCAGTGTTAGTATATACTTTGCTGCAGAGGGGCTCCTCTGTACTTAGAAGCTGTAGAGTCATGTATATACCATATGGATAGGGACATGTACCATGAAGCTCTGCATTGGTGCAGGTGGACGCCAAAGCTCTGCAATCCGAGGCGGCAAGAACATTTGGAACACTTTAGAGACTGGTTCATTAGAATCCAGACACTAGCAGTTCGTACCTCGCTACCGTGGTTCTTATGGGGCCTAAGCCATAAAACAAGCTATCCAAGAAGGACTATGGTCTAGGTATGGTGTCTCTAGAACCCCACGACTGCACAACCCTCAAGCCCCACAAGCTCTCAATGCCTAAGCCCCGTCACCCCACGCCGAAAGCCTCAAGCTCAGAACCGCACACAATTCTGATGCAACTCGGTAGAGTAACCACAAACTCCGAACCCAACAACCTCTGCCCTTATGCAGTACTTTGGCCTTGCAGAGCTTCCTGTGTAGAAGCGTTGAACTTACGGAAAACCTGTCCCAACCGCCGCCCCGCTGCGCATGTATTCACACTGGGTTCACTCGTGGTGTAGTTCGCTTGCTTCTCTCTGTGTGCGTATCTTGTGGATGCCTTTGCCCGTAAGTGTTTTACAGTAGAAGCCAGCAAACTTGGAACATCATTGGCCTTATGCCCTTACAGTAACGTATAGGGAATCCCAGTATGAAACATCCTAAATCTATGTTCCAACTTTCTGGGATTCACTGTAATTAACGCATGATGAAGCCTCACATCTCGCAAGTTGCATGACAAATACCGTGCTTTGTTCTGTCCTAGGCCAAAGCCGATGCAGCGATGTATTAGGACATATTGTGGAGTTTGAGGAAAGGAATGAAGAGATGCGGCGCGTTTGTGCGTATGTGTACATACATATATGTATTCGTATATAAAGCCACATGAGTGTGTAAGGTATGTTCCATGTGCACACATATATCATACACACATGTTCTTTCTTCATCAGTTGATGTCTGTATGTATTTACACACGCACACGCACACGCACGCACGCACGCACATCCACACATCTAGATTCCGGCAGTTGTCCTTTCTGTTTGGGTTTGCAGTACAACCCGTAGAAACGGATACAGGTCTAACAGTCATGTGCCTGCGATACAGCAACAGCAACAACACTAGCAACAGCAAGTTTTGCAATATACTTATTATACATTGACATGCATACATACATACATGCATATATATATATATATATATATATATATGTATATATATATATATAATACATATATATATATATATATGCGTGTCGTGAGTCCTTTGCTGAGGTTGGCGCACGTTCCCTATGCTGTCGTTTCATGTACTGTATTTGTTAAGCGATCGACAGGGTGGTAAACTGTCGGTGTGCACATGAATCAGTGAAAACCGATCATTCAGACTATGACCCTCAGAGCACATCAACAGGTTTGTATACCTTGATATTGGCATAGCTATGTCAGGTTTGTTTCTATGCAATGTGTTGTTGCTTTGGAACGAGCTGTATCTGTATGCCAATACAGGTACCTATATATCTGCTGGTCTGTCTTCCACTGCATTCTGCGCATGCATACGTCTCGGGACCTCGATATACATTTATGTGTGTTGTTTTCTGTGACAAGCCCGGGCACTCAAGGGAAGGTTGCGCACATGTACATCTGTGGACACACATGTACAAATGGTAGAAGGCATACGGACACGTCTATGAACGGACAAGTAGAGGCCTGTATATAGCCAGATTTGCAAGCATGCTGTGGTTTCACTATGTGCACATGTACATATGCAAGTATGCATGGATAAGAACAGCTGGAAAAGTGACAGACTTTTTGTCGTGCCGCAGTAGCTCGGCAGCAGTTGACTCCAGGCAGCTCTTTGCCTTGACATAGTTATTGTCATATTGTTCTTCTGTATTTCATTCAATCAATTCGTGTGGCTCCTGCGCATGCTCCGCAGTTGTGCTGGTTTCCGCAACGGCATTGCCAACACACCGGGAATCTGCATCAGGTGATGGGTCATTCTGGTACGACTCAGGAGAGAGTCTTTAACGTCACGGCTTTGGGCTTAGAGCTTGGGCCTTTCGGGCTTTAGGCTTTAGAGTTTAGGGGCTGCATACGACTAAGACTCAACGTGGTATTCACGGCAATGTGTACATTGCAGCAAAGTAACAACCAACACATCATATATCAAGCTGTTTGTTTTAGTTTGCGCTAGGTGTTGTCATTGCTGATTACATGCATATTCGTTTGCGTGAGTACCTGCTTTGCTTGCTTGGTTGCATGGTTGCTTGTTCGTGTCTTTGTTCGTTGGCTGCATGTACTTGTTATTGAGTTAGGCTTAACCTTGTGAGTTTCCGATGCTGATGCACAGGGCACAATTGCTTGTTCGTGTTTGTTTCGTCCTCTTTTGCCTTACACCCTAAAATCCCAAACCCTAAACCCTTAGCCCGTAAACTAGAGCCCCCTAGCCCTAAACCCTGAACCAACGCCCCAAGAATCGGACCTCCCAGCAGGTCTACACGGCTCACTTTGGCACGCAGGCTGGACAGAAAGCTTCTGGTAAAGGTTAGGGATAAAGGCTGGCGGACGTGGGAAATTTGAGCCAGAATCTACAAGAGAGTCGGAGGATTTTCGGTTTTACATTCGGGAAGATCGTTGAGGGTTCAAGGTCCTTGGCGACTCCTGCTTGCCGCACGTATCGTCAATCGACCTAGCTGCTTGCGGTTTAGGAATGACTGGAGCTCAGGGTTTGCATGTCTGAATCCTGGGGCATGAGTCGAATTTAGGTGTTGGGGCTTACCTATACTCTTACTGTAGTTCCTTGTTCTGGTTTACCCCTTTGATATTTAGGCCTGCAGGCCAACCCCTGAAAGGAACTACCATGGAGACTATTGGTGGTGCTACGGTTGATGATACAAATCCCACAGTACCCATGATAAGGAACATACCATAATTCCCAGTGCCTTTTCTCATTAAGGTAATGCAGGATTTAGATCATCAGCCTAAACCCTAAACCCTAAAACCCCGTAGACCACTTACAGGAACCCCTTAAAGGTACGCTTATAGATGCCTGTAAAGGAATCCCAGGATTTATATCATCAGCTGTAGTGCTAGGGCCAGAACTATTTGTTGTCGGATTCCGAAACTCGGGCCTCTCCTCTCTTTCCGGATCATAGGAGCCATTCTGTATCCTGCGGGTTCAGGTTTTTGGGGTTTGGGGGTTTAGGGTTGGGGGTTTAGGGTTTGAGGGTTTAGGGTTTGAGGGTTTATGGTTTGGGGCTTTAGGGTAAGGGTTTAGGGTTTGGGGTTTAGGGTTTAGGGGCTTAGGGTTTGGGGTTTTGGGTTTAGGGTTTCATGGTTAAACCCTAAACCTTAACCTCCCTAAACCCGAAGAGCAAAGCCTCGATAAAGCAAACCCGAACGTTCAGCTTGCCCTAGAAAGCCACAATCCCCTGACTAGTCTCCTAAACCCTAAACCCAGAGCCCAAAAACCCTACAATCCCTAGTTGATGCTTCTCGGGCTGGTCAGTTCGATGTTTGCGGTTCTGCCAAAGGGTCCAGTTTACTGTGATGAGAGATACTTCCCCAAACTATTATATTAAGTCCTAATATGGAAACTCTGCAATCTGCGATATAGGTATTGCACTATTATTGCACCCTCTATGGAGCCTTTGGGTGTTGCGTCGATCCTGCAACGGTGCTGCGGTTCGGGGATGCAGGGTCTTCGATGGGCAGACGGCTTAGGGTTTAGGGTTTAGGGTTATGGGTGAAAGTTTCCCCCATTGGGGCTTTTACTGGCTGAAAAATCAGATCCGTTTATGCTTATTATCCTTGTCGAGCACGGGCTGCCTGGCGCCGTGACGATCACGATAATGCGAGGGAACGGGGTGTCAGCGGAAGGATCTCCTGGACAACAGTTGGACGTTTCTTCATCGCGACAAGGATCAGAAAGCTATCGCATTGGTAGCGACAGTCGATCGGAGGAGTATATGGCATATAAGGCCCGAAATCATTAACTACACGGAGCCTGCCAATGCGATGGATTCTTGCACTGACAAAACTCTACAACAATAGCCTCAGCCTCAAACCCAAAAGCTTGACCCTTTTCTTGTCCAACCAATTGGTTTGATGGTAAACCATAATTACTGATACTATATTCCGTGCTGTTGCTTCTCTGAGCATGGTTGCTCTTAGAGTAGTGGATCTGTTCCTCATTATACCAATACTAAGCTAAACCCAGATATGTTGAACACAAAGCACAAGCCCTGCCTGGACCTACCCCCCCAATTTCCTCAAGAACGGTCGTCCAAACTGTAGGTTATTCGCGGTTAAGGTAGACCCTGACCTTGAACCCCCAAATCTACACTTTTTATGCACACTAAGCCACTAAGCGCTGTGAGCATCGGAATTCTCACAGGGAGTACTGACGGAAACCTAGCCTCAAAGTCCCGAAACCCTAAATCCTAAGCTCCAAATCCCTAGGCCCCAATCCTAAATCCTGACCTTAGAGGGTCCCTTCTAGGAATCCGAGAAGGCAATCTAAAAAAGAGCCTTAAACGGAACCTTTAAACAGAGCAGGAGCCAGACGACGAGGTTACCGCCACCGCCGCCTACATCGAGGTTCCAGCTGTGTGTTTAGGTTGAGCTTTTGTGCTACTGCTGATGGACAAAATCCTACATGACCTTAAGGACCCTAAACTATGGGAATTATGGTATATTCCTTATATTGGGTCATGCAGGAGATTGTCCATCCACAGTATGGAGTTGCACCAACAGAAGACAACCCTTCCACAAGTCTGGGCCTCTAGTTGCCTCAGTGTGGCAGCTGTAGCCGCATAGCGACATCACTCCCAGCATTTCGGTGTCGGGTTTCTGAGGGTCACGTGAGGGCTCTTTAGCCCCAGATCTCTCCCAAAAATCCCTTGATTGAGGAATACACCGTATCAGTAGGATGCCTACTTTAACTTCAAACATGCTCCTTGCCGGTATCCCCAAACCCTACGAAATAAGAGGATATGATCCCTTAATTAGAGGGGTATAACCCTTTAAAACACTCTTCTTTTTGGGGATCACCGGGTAATTAAGAGATATTGGAAAACCGCTGAAACTTGGAGGATTCGGGTTTTTTCTGGTGCGAGTTGCAGGGTTTCGGATCTAGGAGGTTTATAGGGTTTAAGGGTTTTAGGGTTTAGGGTTTAGGGTTTAGGGTTTAGGGTTTTAGGGTTTTAGGGGTTCAGGGGCTTGTAGGGTTTATGCTCTAGAGTGCGAGTTGCAGGGGGTTTAGGGCTTAGGGTTTCGGAGTTTAGAGTTTAGGGGCTTTTGGTTTCGGGGTTTCGGGTTTGGGGCTTTAGGGGTTTAGGGGTTTCAGGGGCTTTAGGGGCTTACGGGGTTGATGGTTTAGGGGTTTACGGGTTGTAGGGGTTTGGGATTTAAGGCAGATACGGTCTAAAAGCATGGAGTTCCGCTGCCGGGCGGCGGGAAGGGCTTCTCAGGGCTGCTCAGGCTGGCGTACAGCGTATGCCCGGATTCAGAGCCAACGATCAGCAAGATCTGGACCGGCCTCAGGAACCATTATCCCAAGAGGTTTGCTGCCTTCTCGGAGCAGGCGCCAGCCTATCGCCAACTCCTCCAACTGCAGGGCTGTGCAGTGCACAACGGTGCACTAGCCACTTCGTTCAACAGTGGCTGCTGAAACAGTCGCCCAGAACTTTCCCTGGAGCTGTGGTTGCCACGCCCAGGGCTTGCAGGGCGTGCCGTTCTTTTTGCAACACTGTGCACTGTGGCAGACTCATGAGGGTTCAGGACTTGAGTCTTCGTTCGTACTCTAGGACCCAGGTAGGCCCTTATTCCCTTTTATGGCTTATAGGTTCCCCTATCACACCCTTTTAACTCAAAAAGGGCACCCTTTTTATTATTCCGAGGTTACTCTTAAGTCTGCAGCATACTACAGGGGCCTCAATAGTTACCAATACTATTTTGGTGGTTCCTTCTTAAAATTACAGCATACTGGGCCGCAAAAACCTATTCCGCATATCAAGGCCCCTGTATTAAGTTGCGGGAGGCCCTTATAACCTTACCTACAAAGCCCCCTCATCCTCCAAGTAGACCCTAAACCCGAAACCCTATAGATCCCCTTAAGGAACCCTATAGATCTCTTTAAGGAGCCCTATAGATCCCTTTAAGGCCGGGGCCGCATACCAGTCGAGGTTGAGGCCCCCAGATCTGTCGCAAATCCCTGAATCAAGGAATATGTACCTTAAACCATATTTGGATCCTAGGATACAGAAACTGAAGGTGTTTTACTTCCCCAGTGGTAGAGTAGGTGACCTTTGACCTATTTTGGGTAGTATAGTCCCGATATAGTCCCTGTATAACCAAACAGGTTAACCTTTAGTTCCCAATGGTACCCGACAAGTAGGCTTCATTAAGGGGTATTGGAAGATCCGGGTCACCTAGCGGTGGATTCGAAAACCGACCTGAAGTTGACGCTCAGGCGCAGGTGCTGTTACTCAGTCTGCATGAAGTCCAAGGTCAAGTGGAATCCCAATGGCAGTCCAGCAGCCCGATGTCCCAAACTGGCAATCCGCATGAAGTCAGATAGATAATCACTGTGGGATATATTGTAGCCGCAATCTTGCGATCCGAGTGAAGCTGGTGCCCTGCCAGCGCGGGTAAGTAAAGGGACTATCCACGCTGTCTTGTGCCAGAATCTACTCTAAGCCCCTAGGCAGTACTAAGCCCTTCATTCAGCCCTTACCCCAAACCTCCAAGCCGGTAACCAAAGCCCTACCTAGTGTCTTCATCCTAGTTCATCAGAATCATGAGCTACATGAATAATCATATCTACATATAGTTATTTACTTATTTCTTTATGCATTTGTGGATCCCAAAGATCTAAACTTCGAGTTCTCTGCAGGAGCACCGGGAGTGCATATTCTTTACACCCTCTATATAAATATATAAACCCTAAACCACCCAATTAAAACCCTAAACTCTAAACCCTAAACCGCCTAAACCCCAAACCCTACACCCTAAACCCTTACCTTAACCCTG
The DNA here is from genome assembly GCA_905221615.1 of Symbiodinium sp. CCMP2592. NCBI lineage: Eukaryota > Dinophyceae > Suessiales > Symbiodiniaceae > Symbiodinium > Symbiodinium sp. CCMP2592. The sequence continues at coordinate 705,472 of CAJNDT010006047.1, forward strand.
AATAACCTACCTTTTTGGGGTTCCTTATTATGACTTCCTTATATAAGTCCTCAAAAGGGTAGGTTCTTCCGGGTTAAGGTAAACCCTGAACCCCTAAACCCTAGACCCCAAACCTTAAACCCCTAAGCCCTAAAACAGGAGTTATAGGAGGCCACAAGCGGTTATAGCCGATGGGGGTTTAGTAGGGACTAGGGTTCCCATAATAGGCTTCATATTAAGGAATCCCTACCCCAAGAATCTTAAACCCCATTTTGGCTTCCCATCAACATCAACATGAACACAGCATCTTTGGCTCTTAATTGTTATTGCGGCAACGAAACCCCAATCCCCGAATCATCACCCCCCCCAAACCAGCCCAAGAGGGTTCAAGTACCGACATAGTCGTTCAGGAGCACCGGGAGTACCAGACTTTGACTGCGCTCTCACCTCTGTCTCCGCCCACGTCCCCCAAGCTTCCGAAAAACATGTGCGGATCTCAGTGCAATCTCCTGAAGATTCGGGTTTAGGCTGTAGTCTTAGGGTTTTTATTAGGGTCTAGGGTTTGGACTTACAGACTTTTGAGGGTTTAGGGGCTATTTGTGGGTTGCATTTTCTGGTACACAGTGCGGTGAGGTGTTTGGAGGACTTGCGATGGCTCCTCCGATGTTTCAGCGACTTGTTTTGGCTGCAAGCGGCGTTTACCTATAGTCTCCAGTGTAGTTCCTTTTGGGGGTTACCTTGTAGGATCCTAATTATAGACCAAACAAAGGAACTGCAATGGAGACTATAGGTATCTTAGGATTTCCGAATAGAGCTGTCGCAAAGCCCGACGGCCGTTGCGAGAGGCCGTTCAATGTAAGACACCCTTAACATGACGCACGGTACCATAACCACTGTGTCAAAGCCTCATGTGTAACATGGCTTAAAGTCGAGCCAAAACAGCCCGTGGAATCCCCGAAGCTGTACATCAACAGACTCAGCAGTAAACCCTGTATTAAAAGACTGAAAGCCCAGACGAGCTTATGCTAAAGCCCAAATTTAATGCTTCTCCGATCTAGGGTGTAGGGCTTAGGATTTTCTGGCTGTGCCCAAAGAAAGCACGAAGTGCACATACAATTATGGCCCTCGTTTACGAGCTTGCTCCCAAGCCCGAACTTGTGGACTGCGCTGCGCATGTCCTTTTACCCTGTCACTGAACCCTATCAAAACCTACCATTTTGAAATGATTCCTTACATCCGAAACCTTGGACCCTTAAACCCTAAACCCTAAACCGAAGTTTACCAGGACAGATTGTTTGGGTTCAGCCTGCCTTTTATCGGCATGCTTGCAGCTGGCATTGGCAAATGTGATATTCATTGAAAGGCATGAGCCCTTCCCACACACCAAACTCAACACAACAATATAGGGGCCTAAGTAATTAGAATGGGGTTTGGGGGCCATTTTATACTCATTATAAATATAATAAGGGTCCCCGAAAACAGTGTTGGTAAATACAGGAGATTATGGCCCCTTGAGCTTGGCCATGGCCCTGACAGCAGTAGGGGTTTATGATCAATGATAAACCCTTTTATAGGGGCCTTAATGGTTACCTGTACTGTTGGGGGGCTCCCTATCATAATTATAGTATGATATTCCCCAAGACTCTTTTCTAATTATGATACAGGCCCCTATATTATTGGATGGGTGCCTTCACTCACTTTAGATTGCTACCTGGCTGGTGCCGAAGAAAACCTTCGGGTTTGGGGCTTGGGGTTTAGGGTGTCGGGGTTGGGAGTTTAAGCTTTAAGGTTTGAATTTTATGTCTTCATCATTCACTGGGAGAAACAGACTGTAAGGTATACTGTACAGCTTTCCTTGTTTGGGGTGCAAGAGGGCCCTTTGGCTTGGAACCGTGCGTTCAATGCGACAGCTGGGTTTTTGCCCCTAAATCAAAACACAGTGCCCCACAAACTCCAAACATATTGTAACTCAACATTTTTTCGCCCTAAACCCTTAACCCCATAAACCCAAGACCCAAACCCTGCACTCTAAACACTCTGGGTTGCCAGACGGATCCTGGTTTTTTCTTGAAATACCTACTCGGCTGACTTTACCGTAAACCACCCTAAACTCTCAACCACCCTTATAGTCTGTATCTTGTAAACTCGCAACCCTAGGCTAATCCTAATCCTAAACCGTAAACCCCAAACCCTCAACCCTAATCCCTAAGCCCTCTACCCGAAACCCTAAAGAATCCTAAGCCCTACTACAACCCCAAAGCTTAAATCCCAGAACCCTAAACCTAAAGACCTAAAGCCTAAACCCTAAAGAATCCTACGCCCTAAACCCCAAACCGTACTGCAACCCCAAAGCTTAAATCCCAGACTCCATCCGCCCAGGCGAGGTGTGCATTTTGAGGCGAAAGCTCCAAAGGAGCGCAGCCGCTCTGGGCCCAGGATCTCAAGCTCACACAACAGAAGAAGCTTTACTATAGAGGCGGTTCAGGGTTTAGGGTGCACAAGGGCTGAGAAGGCTTACTTGGGGAGCCAAAAACCAATTGTTTCAAGGGTTAGACTGTCTAAATAATGTGTCATGGCCCACTATTTTGTATGGTTCGGGGATAAGGGTAAGGTTTGGGGTTAAGTACTACTGGGGCCTAAGTGATTACAAATACAATTTTGAGGGGTCCTTATTATAGCTATAATATAATGATGTTAGGGTATCTAGCGTTCAGAAGTTGTGGTTCAAGATTTAGGCTTTAGGCTTCAGGGTGTATATATGGGCTTAAGGTTTAGGGTGTAGGGTTCCGGTGTGCAGGGATTTGATTAAGGTTCAGGGTTTAGGTTTTCAGGTTTAGGGTAGGTGGTATGTATGCTTTCGAGGTTTAGGGTTTAAAGGTTATGTTAATGTTAGGGTTTATGGTTTTGCGGCATTTAGACCCAAGAACTTACCCTAGAACCCTGAAGCCCTAAACCCCTGAACCCTGGAACCCCTAAACCCTAAAGCCTAATTTAGTGGTTTAGGGGTTAGGGTTTCAGGGTTTGGGTTTTAGGGTTCATAGTGTTTAGGGTTTGAGGGGTTTAGGGTATAGGGGTTTCGGGTTTTCGAGCTTCGGGTTTTTCGGGGTTTGGGGGTTTACACAAGAACCTGGCATAGATGTCAGTGAAGAGAACCAGGGGAGAAAGGCCTCAAGCAAACACGCATCAGAGCTCTGCCTTTCATTTGACCCCAAACTCCCTAAACCTATAATTAAACCCTAAACCCTTAACCCTTTGAACCCCATAAGCCCTAAACCCATTAAGCCCTAAACTGCACGCTTTTCCTTAGGCTTTGATCCCCGCTTGGAGATGTCCTGCTCGGGTACCTGCACCACGAGCTTAAGGTCTACCTTAACCTACCAAAACCTACAAAAATGTAGGGCCCCTATAAATTACATATTAGGGTTGAACATAAGAACCTACAAAAAAGTAGGGTTTGGTAGGTCAAGGTAGGGTTTAGTAAGTTTAGTCTAAGCCCTATATACGGTAAACAGCAACCCCGATCACAATACTACAGGGGCCTTCATCATTACCTAGACTATTTTTTGGGGGGGTCTTTTTTAAATTACAGTACAAGGGACCCAAAAGCCCTATTCTAGTATTAAGGCCCCTTTTTTAGTCGCAGACCCGAAACCCTGACCCCAGGTCCTCGGTTTGTAAGCCTTGAGGCTGCGTCTCGAAAGCGAAGAGGCTAAGCAGACCTTACTTTAACTACTTTTTTGTAGGTTCTTATTATAAACCCTAATATGGTTTTTATAGGGACCCTACAAAAAAGTAGGTTTTGGTGGAGGTCAGGAAAGCTCTGAAATCATGACATGTGTTGATCGGCCAGGATCATTCAAACTGTACCTTAAGAAGCCCAGTTGCCCACAGGGTTGAGCACTGGATGTGTTTTGGGCCCCATAAATACCTAGACAAGGTTCGACATGCAGTCCGACCGTGCGTTGCGCAGAGGCCGTGCAAGGATAGAAGCAGGGTTTCGAATAGTAGCTTCAAACATGTGGATAAAGTTTGGCAACCCTTTATATGATAACATGTGTAGGCAACTGAGCTGCTAGGGAAAGGTACAAATCATGTTCAACGTCGTGAAACCGGCAGGGCCTGCACCGTCCTATGTTAGGGGGCGAAACATGCCGATTCGATTACGGTCTGAACGGCTATTGCGCCACTTTGATCCACGCGGTTGTTGCGTTTCGTTTCATGGATGGACGATGACGGCTTGAAGCTGATAGATAGTCGCGCAGCGTTCACAGCAGACACTGCCCGCTGGCCCGTTCCCCGAGAGCTGTTGGGGAAACTCTAGACGAAGCATGCTAATGCTGGCGCATGCAGCCATCCATTGCTTTATCGATGTCTGCATGGAGGCTAAGGTATACGCCCGCGGTAAACCCTGCACGCCCCTGCTCAAACCGGGTTGTCCGAGCTGGTGCTTGGTTTTAATACAACTTTGTCCTTGTACCGGTTGCGACTCTTCAAGTATTGTGGTTTATTCCCAATGCTGATATGTTGCAGAGGCTCATGGAGTTTCTGTCACATGGCCACGCAGAGTGCTTCCGGATAGCTGAACGCAGTGTGGTTGAATCTCTTCCTGCATGCCCGTTTCCGGATTTCGGGGAATAGTATGACAGCAACTTCACCGAAACCCGGATGCTGCAGCGCAAACCTAATTGCCAATCATCAAGCCAAGCTGCATGCTTTCTGAAGTTTGAGGTGATGTCCTGTGGCATCTGTTGCCAGATCCGGCGCCAGATCCCTGTTGGTGGTTCCGGGTCCAGAGGGCCTGGGTGTAATGCGGATGTGGGCTGACAGGGCTGCTGATCCCAATCATGTACACATGTTCGTCGCTCCGGGTGTATATAAAATGTTCGCTTCAGGGTTTCTGACAACAGCTCGTATGCACGAGACAATCAGAATTTGGGGGCACGGGTTTTTTCAGGGCACAAGGGTCCCGCAATTTGCTATGAACCATTCATCAAAGTTTTTGCGTTGGCTCGGGATGGGTAGTACCGGCCAAGGCTGAAGTGGGTTCGAGATCGTCTCGAGCATTCCCAACCTTCATATTCCCGTAGGATCAAAGGGGTAACGGCGTGTCGACAGGCTCGGGCAGGACATGACGGGGTTGGGTTTCATTTTGTTTTGAAGGTTGGGGCGTAACTCGGTATTTAAGTTCTCTGCTTCCGAGGCTTGATAGTAGATGTTGCCGTGTGATACTGAAGGATTGCGCCTCCTAAGAGAGTTCAAGGCTTGGGACCAAGACCGTACGACTTGAAGAGCTTTGCTCACAGACTCCGGATTTAGGGCAGTCTAGGGTTAAAGTATGTTTAAATGATATTTGAAGCAGGAGTAACCTACAGATTAAAGACTTTTTTATAAGGAAAGCATAGACAAGACTTTACAGCGTAGATTATTCAGGGTTAAAGTAAAGCCACACGTAAGAGCCGGCGCCTTTCCCATGTTTTCAAGTTTTTCGACCCAGGCCCCCGTCCCTTTCCGGCGCTCGTATTCGGCCGCGGCGGCAACGAAGCAGTAGCTCCGTCAGGGCGCCCGGCTTTCGCGTTTTGAATGCTGTTTAATCGGGTGAGGCGACAACCCTAAACCCTTTACGGTTTTAGGGGTGCTTCTATGGCTTAGTCGTGCCCAGGCCCCAGGCAGTGCTTCCAGGTTTAAGATGCACTGGAGGGGAGGGTTCACGAGTGAGAGCCATGGGTTGTCAACAAGAGGTCATAAGTGAGGTGACTGTAGTTGTTGAGACAATTGAGGCACCCACCCACACACCTGTGCTGATGAAGGTGAGGCACAGGTTGTGAAACCCGAAAGCCTCAGCGGTTTGGGTCTTTGCTGCGTTTACGGTGTTTGTCTTTGAAAATGTTATGAGCTACTCGGGCGCCCCGAGTCCCCAAACCCTAAGCCAAGCACGAGCCCCAGACCCAAAAGGCAAAGCCCTCGTCCTTGAGCCAAGTCTCCAAAATTGGAGCTTTGATTGTAAGCCTTTGCGGTGTTTACGGCTTAGGATCTCATGGTAGGATACCATGTTTCTTTTTGATCGTTTTCTTCAGCCCGTGTAGAGCCCTTGTAGAATCTTGATTTGAAATCTGCAAGGAACCCGTAATGGAGCCCGCTAAACAAGCCCTTAGAATTACAAAGGGCTTAAGCCCTAAACCGTTAAAAGCCTTCACGGCCTAGCCTATACGGGACTCCGCATTTAAGATTCCTTGAAGCAACCCCCAAAGAAACCCTGCCAAATTCCACACCCTGATGCCCATGTGTAACCTTACGCCCGAACCCTTAACCCCAAAACCCTACCCCCTAAAACCTTTAAGACCCCCGAAACCTTGAACCCTTAAGCCCTTCAACCACAACTTCTAACACCCCCCTTAGACAAACAAAAAGAGCAAAACCCAAACCCCAAGCCCTAAACCCTAAAACCGAACCCCTCTAAACCCCTAAGCCCCTGCAAGACACCCTAAGTCTAAGGTTAGAAGTATTCGCCCCTAATGTGGAACCCTAGGCTTTTTTGAGGGAGTTCTAGGGTCTATATAGGGTATATAGTAGGTATTTCGGGATCTCAGGGTTATGGGCCCGCACTAGGGGTTTTGAGGGAACCCTAGAAAAATAGGTTATTCAGGGTTAAGGTAAGCCCTTGCAAGACGCCCCCAAGGTCTCGGAGGAGGCCAATTGCTCGATGGCCTGGGAGGATGCCAGCAGCCGGGGACTCATTGAACGGAGGAGCGGGGCGTTGTGTTCGGCCCCTAGGGTTTAGGGTTTAGGGGTTTAGGGAGTAGGGTTTCAGGGAATAGGGTATAGGGTCTAGGGTTGAGGGAGGGTCTTCCAGATGTGCTACAGGGCGTCTTGGTCTTTTTTGGTGCTTTGGGTCAATACACAAAGCCGTTTGAGCCTGTGTCACTGAGAGTTTTGAGGTTCTCGGTTGGTACGTTCTATGGAGATAACTGAGACAGCGGTATAGGCAATTGAATATGTTCTTGGAGAAGCATTTAGTGTTAATCCAGATTGACTTCTAGCATTGCCATCTGTCAACATACATGACGACACAAGAAACACACATACACAGTACGTGCATGTGCATGGGTGTGAACGTTGCATATTCACATGTGTGTGTGTTTGCCGGTTTGTTTGTCGTTCATGTGTGGCCTTGCTTTTAGTATGTGAGCGCAGTGTATGTGTTTATAGATGTGTGTACATATATACACGTAGATACACATGGATAGAAAACAACTTGAATACTGAGCTCAAGAAATAGTTCCAAGAACGACATGACAAAATCGTGAAGACCAAGAAATATACATGGAACGACTGTGCACATGCACATACACACCTGTATTCAACAACACGCCAACACTTGCATACGTTTGGTTACATACGGTTTAATCCGGCATGTCGCTGCAGAGGTGCACATATCTCTGTGTGGATGTTCAGCTGGCAGCATGGTTACATTAGAAACCGGAAAGTTGGAATATGATTGTCCCCATGCCCTTACGGTCCATTAACAAATATTTTTACTTTCTGGAGTTACTGAGTTTACTGTCGGCCTCGCTCGTTACGAGGTAACCCCGATACCTTGCCTTCTCTGAAGTCCAAACCCTTTACCCTGTGTCCTTAAGATCGTTGGAAGCTTGGACCTGGAACAGCGTTTGCGGCATTTGAGGCACGGACAGCACCGCCACAAGTACAACAAGGACAGCGGTGCAGCGGGGGTGTATGTCTTTGTAACGATGACTATAGCTACATAGTCCTACGTCAATCATCCACCAAAGGTTTTGGTGCTCCAGGCTGTTCGGCCGTTTTGGGTTCATGCAGCGTCTAGGGTTTAGGGTTTAGCTGTCTAGGTTTAGGGCTTGGTGCTTCAGTAGTGTTGTGCTGTTGGCATTGAGGGTACCATAGCGACCACTGGACGGCTTCGACCAATTGAATAAATCTTTTGTGAGGAGGGGGTATACCAAAAGTACGTATACACGGACTGTGAGGGGATATTGCTACTAACGACTCGGGCTTCCATGCTGCTGCTTTTGGGAACTTTGTTTAGGATACAGATACGTTTTCGATGTCAGGGCAGATGTTCGAAACAGACAATAAATCTGTGAGAAGTGTGTTGGTTTGTGGTAGACAGTGCGGGTATTCACAAGCCCGCGGGGTGCGCCCTTTAAGCATTCGTCCTGAGGATCTCCTTACACAAATACCGCTAAACCGTAAATCCTGGACAAATCCATGTTCCTCCAATGAAGACAGGGAAGTTGAAGAATCCAAGCTTCGATTCCCACGCTCTTTTCCTAACTACCTGGGGTTGAGAGATCCAATTTAGCCTCAGGTCTGGTGCCGGCATCTGAGCCGTACTTTGCAATCTGTCCTGCATTGCCGTGTCCGCATGCCCTATTCTTCGGTGCTGCCTACAACAGCGGGTTTAGTACACCCCCCAACCTCTTTACTGGTCCACCGGAAGCATCTGGGGTTCCAACCGCGAATAAACATTGAATTAAGGGTTGTGGCATTTAGGCCTTTAGCATTTTAGGGTTGAGGGTTTAGGGTGTTTAGCGGGGTTTGGGCTTTAGGGTGTCCTGACGCTTGGAGTCTGGGCTCACGGCCACGTCAGCAGCTGCCAGAAATTATCTGCGCCTGCCGAGTAGCTTCACGTCTCCTTCTGCGAAGGCGTCCCCTCTTCGGAGTTTCACTCTGCCAGTTGTGGGTTTGCATTTCCCAAAAGAAATTAACTTCCGAAACCCTGGCCCGAAGCCCCAAACCAGAACCCTAACCATACAGAAACCCTTTTAAGGCCAGCGTGTATGGAGGCACACGGATCCTCAAGCAAAGCCTGCAAGGGGGGAACATAGTGTCCCAGTAGAGTCCCTACAACGTTTCAGAAGATACCCCAAGACCCAAATTTAACCAAGAAGGTCCCTACATTCCGCCCTTACAATATTCTTGAAACCTAGGCCTATTTCTAATTACCATCTATTGGATCCTAAACACCTACTATTGGGAACCATATATATATATATATACCCCCTGCTACTTAAAGGATCCCTACTCTCCTCCCTTTCATGGCATGCCCACCCCTCTAGAAGCCTCATGGGATGTTTAGGGTTTCGGGTTTAGGATTTAGGGTTTAGAGCTTAGGGACTTAAGGTTTACGATTCGGGGTTTAGGGTTTAGGGTTCACGATTTGAGGTGTAGGATTTAGGGTTTAGGATTTAGGGTTTACGATTTGGGGTTTAGGGGATTTGGGGGGTTAGGGTCTATCCGAAGTCCCAAGCGTCTTAACCTTCGATCCGAAAAGACGTAAACCCCCAGTCCTAAACACTGAAGTCCGAGACTGGACCCCCCAGAAGTCTTAAACAGAGGGCCTTATGGTCTTTAATAGAGGCCCTATGGTCCTTCATAGTGGGTATCGGGGATTATTTAGGGACTGCTACAGGGATCCATTCCCCGATTCCCTACGAAGCACCAGACAGTTATGGTCCTGAATAGTTTGTATCGAGGGATGCTGGCTAGACCCTAAACCCTAAACCCCTTAAACCCCTGAACGGCTAGACCGGAACCTTTATGATTAGTTCGTCGAGGGGGGCCTTCGACGGAAGGATTTTCCAGCTGCTCGCATGTAAGTTAAATTTGCCGTCCCTGGAAGCAGGAACCACAAGAACCAGGTTGATACCTGGATCCTAATACGAAGTTACTTCTTGTTTCTTTGGAAGTTACCCATTGTGGCACATAAAGCATGTTATCCCAAACCAGGTCTACATTCTAGGGTCTGGATTCTAGATATTGCCCATAATGCTGTCCTTAAGGGTCCACGTACCCAAATATATACATTGGCCTTAAAGTAGTGCCAATTTAGGTACATTGGGGCCTGAGTATATACTAATTGGATACACGGACCCTTAGGGTAAAGAACTATCTAAAACCCTACCTGTATCTCCAAACCCTACAAAATAGTAGGTTATGACCCTTAATGAGAGCGTAACCCTTAAAACAGTTGGTTTTTGGAGGGTGCTGCGCCATTGACCGCTTGCAGTCACAGTCGTGGACATGGGGGCTTCTGAGAATTGGGTGTACCAAGAGGTCTGCTATATACGGCCATGGAGACTTGCTTCAAACGGTCCCTTGTGTTCGTAAACTGGCAAACACTCTCGGGGTTAAAAATCTACAGTTGAAACTGATACATTATGCTTGTCGTGATTAGCCTTGTTGCACGTGTCGTGATAGTTAAGAGTTAGCCAACCATAAACCGCATATCCTAAACCCGGAGACAGTCCTGCATCCCGGCACGATGCCTAATGTCCTTTGGGCGTCACTTGGGTCTGAGGCTTGAAATCCCTGAAACCGTGCTTGGCGGCTCCAGCAGACCTGTAGGGTTTAGGGCCTACCTTAACCCTGAATAACCTACCGTTTTAGGGCTCCTCATTATGATTTCCTTTTTAAAAGTCCTCAAAAACGTAGGTTCTTCCGGGTTAAGGCTGATCCTTAAGGGCCCAAGTGGTTGATTATCGTCATATACTATATGATAGCCTACATACCTACTATCCCAAACCCGAGTTCGTAATTGTAGACCCTTAGGGCAAAGACTTGAGTTCTTTGCGTTAAGGTAAAGGCTTCAGGGTTTAGGTCAATGCATGTCTATGGAGTCTACTATGGACCAATGATTACCCAAAGCTATATCAGAAGTTCTCGGCGCTTGGTCTTCGATGTATAAGTATGCTTACATATATATATATATATATATATATATGTATGTATGTTTGTATGTATGTATGTATGTATGTATGTATATGTATGTGTGTATATGTATATATATATATATATATATATATATATATATATATATATATATATGTGTGTGTGTGTGTGTGTATGTGTATATATATATATACACATCTTCACAGATATGTACGGATGTATGTATGTACGTGTGTATTTATGTACGTATATATGTATGTGCGTAATGATGTATGTACGTGTGTATGTATGTACGTATATATGTATGTGCGTAATGATTTACATAATTACTTTGAAGATTGCTTAGCTATGTTTTATAGTCAGCTCTAGATATTGTTAGACTATGGCTGCAGGTCTCATGGCGGCCAATGCAGGAATGCGATCATGCATAGCATTTCTGTTGTATCTACATGTTTTAAGTATGTACGTATGTATGCATGTTTATGTAGAGGGAGTTCTCCGGAAGATCTGGAAGCATGCAGAAGATAAGCTTTGGAAGAACGGTAGGTTAGCAAGGAATTGAGTTTCAAGCCCGGGACCGACTTTCAAAAAATCCTAAGTACCCGTATAGCAGAATTGAGGGTTTCTGTACCAGGAAATATATACTGTTATGATATCGGGAAGTATCCCCTATAACAGTACCTAGGACCCTTTGGAACTTGAAGGGGCCTGATTTCCCGACACCTCAGACCTTACGGAGGGTTGCGGGTCCAGGCTTTACAGTTTTAAGGGTTCATAATGTTTAGGGTTGCGGGTTTCGGGTTCAGGGTTTAGGGTTAAGGTTTGGGGTTAAGGGCTTGGGGTTCAGGAAGATATTAGTTCCAGCCCATGGCCCATATCAGGAATTGTTCTTTTCAGGCATCAGATCCGCTTTCCAACTTCTCAGGCAGAAAGCCTTCCGATTGCTGCGGCGAAGGTGTAGGGCTTATGGTTTACACGAAACCTCAACCCTCCTTGAAAAATCTTTGAAGAGTACAAAGTAGGGTTTGGGGTTGAGGGTTTTGGAGACTCAAGGTTTCTCGGTCTAAACGGTTTAGGGTGTAGGGCTCTAGGGTTTAGGGTCTTCAGCACCATATCACCGTCAAGCCCTGATACTTGTCCCCTTCAAGTGCAACTACCCTAGAACCAACTGCGTAAAGCCCATGCTTAAAGGTAAGAAAAACCTAAACCACCCTACACCCCGAACCCCAATCCCTAAACCCTAAACCATATCTCAAGCACCTACCTCGCAATGCCTTTTCGCCCCAGCCCTGGAGCTTCTTGAACTCCATCCGTCCTAAACCCTAAACCTATAATCCCTAAACTCTAAACCCTAAACCTAATCCCTTATACCGTATACCCTAGCTGCCCCAGAACCCAAGACTTGTGTGAGTTTCGGAGATACGAAGGAGAGGCCTTTGAACAGCACGACCTTCGGATGTTCAATTCTTGCTAGATCCGAAATTTTATTTTGTTTGGGTTAGCTTAGTTTCTTTGTATGGGATCCTAGCTATGAAGTAGCTTATCAAAGAAGGTGCTACGTTCCAGGGTCTAGGTCTAGTAACGTGTCGGTCCCTCCTGACAGCTTGAAGATTCTGAGGTCTGCAGAGGTCCGCGTCCGCTTAATCTGGGTTGAACGATATGTTCAGTCCTGAGCGGTTTGGGGGTTAGGGTCTAGGTCTTGAGGGACATTGTGGGGCTCTCTGGCTGTTTGTGCAATGTGTTTTCTTTAAGCTATCACACCCTACAGCCTAAACTCACTGGATAAGGCTTTGGTGTGCTTAATTGCTACAAAAACTCGGCCCTCTAGTATACAAGTACAAAATGCCCTGTTGTATAATGCCCGGAATCCTTCGTCCAATAACCATGCTCCAAAATCCTCAGCCTGAAGCCCTGAGCCCTTCACCTCAAAACCAAAACCCTGAATCCTCACACTTCGGTTATATAACCTGTCCCCCCCCAACAAAGCCTCGAAGCCCTGAAATTCTGAAACCCTAAAACCTTTAGTCCTAAATTGGGTCTCCCTAGGAGATACCGGACCCTCCTAAGGAGATATCTGGATCCTTAGGGTAAACCCTTTAGTAGCTCTAAAACCAAAACCCTCCGACTGCTCCATTGGACACCTTCGGCCGCCGGCCTCTGTAGGAGGAACAGGAGACACACGGAAAAAAAGTGGCGGACCGCTGCTGTATGTGTTAGGGTTAACCCATCTTAACCCCAAGTAACCCCACGGTTTACAACGCTTATTCAAGGAAGTCATAATTAGGAACCCTAACATTGTAGGTTTCGGAAGATTCAGGTCGGGCTCATGAATTGAAGGTTACAAGGCTTGAAAACGCAGGGAACATGATCTTTAGCCCATGGTAGTGGCTCTAGGGCGCCAGTGGCTTATGGTGTACCTAGAAAGCCCAATACTCCCTAATTAAGGAATATGCCTTGAATCTTAGGGGCCTGTACTCGGATCTGAGGTATATTCCTTAATGAAGGAGTTTTGGGCTCTCCGGGTACCTTTGGGGAGTAACCAAGGTACCTGAAAGAAGAGAATTGTATCTATGTTTTTAGGGTCATGTCCTTTGTTGCAGGTACATTGGTTACTCCAGATAGGGTCCCTCATCATAAATGACCAATGCTCCAAGCCCACAAAAAGTCTTTTAATTTGGGGGTCTCAACTCCAAAAAAACTACCTTATATGAGCTGTTGAAGGCATGGGTCTCTTTGTTATCCACATGGAGTTCTCACGCCCCATACAACGTTGGAAGGCCTAGATTAGAATCCCTGTGAAACCCTGATGAAAAAGCAGGCCGGACGTACAAAGCCGCTTGCAGTCACCTCATCCCTAAACCCCGAAGCTCCTAAACCCCGAAGCTCCTAAACCCCGAAGCTCCTAAACCCCGAAGCTCTAAACCCCTTAAAGCCTGAACCCGAATCCGTGACCCTAAACCGCTCTGACACACGTGTATTTCTATAGATGATATAGATAGATATAGATAGATATAGATAGATATCGATAGATATCGGTAGGTATAGACATATACACGGACACAGACAGACACACACACACACACCGGTCTAGAACAAAGATATATAGATGTCGATACATTTACAGCCACCGTATCTGCTCGAGCCGAAGCTGTCCAGGGTATGTCTTCAGTCGATCAGTGTTGGTGTCATCACTGGGACCTCGAAGACATCTGGGGAGTTGAGGATTAGAGTTGTTTTGGGTTTTAGGGGTAAAGGAGTCACTAACCCTACAACTTCAGTTAACCTAATAGCAGCAGCGACCCGGTCCCAAGTACCAATTCTGAGTGACTTTTGGGTACTTGGGGATTTGAGCATAGTGGCAGTCTTTTGTTTCCCCTTTTGCCACCCATGGTTTGCTGCTGGCAGAGCTTCTTTGCTCCTGAGGCACCCCCTAGGCGCCGGCTTTCTTATCTTAAGTGGCAAAGGCGGATGTAGCCATGCAGCTCCAACTAAGCTGCATGTAACCCGGTTTGTGCTTTTCAGTAGTGTCCCCTCAAGTTCCAAGCACGAGGTGTGTCCATCATTCAAGCCTTCGGGGTGTCCAACTGTATGCCGGCTCTTCGGATTCAGGATGTTTCCTAAACCCCAAACCCGCAGCCCTCAACCCCAAGCCGCCCTGAGCCCTACACCCGAACCCTTCAAGTCCGCAGCCCCAGACCCTGAAGCCTTGTATTAGCCCTACTAATTTAAACTGGAAGCCCTAAATCCCAAGCTGGGCTGGAGCCATGGGAGGGTTTGGGATGTGAATTCAGATGCACAAGTGTGCAACGTGGGTTCTTCCTCGCGCTCTAGAAGGGAGTTTGCCATTTGCGGTGAGGGTATTCTCAGCCCCAAGTACTATACAAGCCTCTCGTTAAATCAACATAGTGTAAATGCACCTCCCAGTGGCGCACTCCGTTCAGTGCAAATGCTGGAAACGACCGTGTTAGTGTAAGGTGAGCAACCAGCACCTGTAAATCCACCGTAGAAGACTGAATTTCCAAGACTGCGATTCCCCACAGTTTGCACCATTGGTAGTGCAAAGTTAACTAACATCAAGGACCCCAGGCGCTTGTGTAACGGCTTAGGCCTCTGTCCTTACATTCAAAGCCCTCAAGCCTAGACTTAACACCCGAACTCTGAACTGTCATCCAATAGTTTAGTTCACATGGTACCCGCACCAACCGATAGTCTCTTGAGCAATTATGTTTAGTTTTGAAAGAATATGTCATTGCTTGGGGCGCTTTAAACAAGTCGACGACTATCATATGTCCCCACAGCCATATTCTAATCATAGTACCCACGCCAACTATACAGATAGATGGGCCCTTAAAGGAACCCGAGGTTCTCTCCCTCGGTTCTCTTTAAAAGAACCCTATGGATACCCTTTAAAGGCACCCTAGGTTCGCTTTAAGGGATTCCGGCGGAGGCCAAAGCGCCTTCCTGACGTGGGGTACGCAGCGCTGTCATCGGAGCAGAAAGCAGACCTTGTCGCCACCTGACTATTGAGATTGGGGTTTAGGGTTTCAGGTTTAGGGTTTAGTTGTTGGTTTGTTTGGGGGCGGCAGGTTTGAAAAGATTGAGGTTTAGATCCTACTGCTCAGGAATAACGAGGGCTTTTGAAAGGGCCCTTTGCAGCTAAGTTCTGGGTTGAAGCTGATGTCTCATCCTAAACCCGGGGCAGAATGTAGGGGTCGAAATATTTTTCCGCTGATGCCCGACATAGTGATGCACTTGTAGTAGAATAGACACCCCCTTATACCCTAAACCGTAAACCCGAGTCCCTGCTATCATACTGCTGATGGACAAAATCCTGCATGACCTTAAGGACCCTAAACTATGGGAATTATGGTATATTCCTTATATTAGGTCATGCAGGATTTTGTCCATCAATAGTAGTATACCCCAAAACCGCCCTGCATCAGCAGTTGTTGCACCAGGGTCTGCCTTAACCCTGAATAACCGAATAACCTACCTTTTCGGGTTCCTTTTTTATGGTGTCCTTACATAGGTCCTTAAACAGGTAGGTTATATATGGGGTTAATGTGGTTTTTACACATAAATCTGAAGTTTAGGGGTCCTGCTTACTTCTTGAATTGTCTTGCTTGTCGTCGTTGCTTTGTGTACCTGTTTTTTGGGGGAATTAGGGTTTAGGGTTTTTGTGTTACTGCCTTTTGGTTGGTTTCTTTCATAGGGATCCCCAAAACGGTATAATAACTTATGAAAGATGCATGTATACTTACATACGTACACGCAGGCACGCATGCAGGCATAGAGTTTTCCTCTAAGGGTAATGCGGTAATGCAGTCATATCCTTTTTGTAGATCGACTATGTTTGCAGCCCCAAAAAATTTATTACGCGTGGTTTCAACACTGTAGTCTAAGCCAGGACAAAATCCTCGAAACCCCTAACCTCATCAAAATTGCAAAAGCCCCTCGGCACCAAAAGATAACCCAGAACGCCGAAGCACCCAACGGTCACCTCGTAAGGCGTTCCGCCGTGCGACTGGAGCTTGGGAACTGCCCGAATTCGAGGTCTGCCTAAGGGGCTACTCCCGGATTTCGGACTCTGGGGTATTGGGGCTTTCAGATTTATCATTTAGGAATTTGGTGATCGAGATTTGGCCTTTAAAGGATTAAAAAGCCCTCGGGTTTGGAGGACTTGCACTTACTACTGGGGACCTGGACCCTTCAGGTTCGAAGAGGTAGGTTTTGGAGTCTAGGGCTTGGGGTTCAGTTTTAGGACTAGGGTTTAGGATTTAGGGGTTTGGGATTTAGGGTTGAGTAATATGAAGGCATGACTCACGATTTAAGTTTTGATTTCGGTGGGTTTAGATTCTGTGTGTTGCGGGATGAGGCTGAGGTCGTGTCTGCTTGGGGCGTTCATGGGGAACCGCGCGAAGTTCAACGGCTTCTGTATTCGGCCTCCTACCCAGCTTCCCACATCCCCGTATTATGGAGTATACCGCAAATTACAATTTCTACGATTCCCAGTGTAAGTCCAGCCATATACGTCTTGTATTTCATGGAAATCTTTGAAGCAAATTATAGTTCCTACGATTCCCAATATGATTTCAGCCATATTTTCCTTGACATTTCACGGGAATCTTTGAAGATCTAGGTATGCTGGGTCTTCCCTATAAACCCTAAGCGCTAAGCCCGAAAATGGAAGATGTCAATATCAGGGCCTTTGTCATCTGAAACTCCGAGGCCGAAGCTCAGGACCTACCAGGACCCTATGAAACCTTGCCTCTTAAGGGTCCTTTGGAGTTTAGAGTTTATGGTTCATTTGGGCGTTAGAGTTTATGGCTTAGGTTTTCAAGTACAGGGTTTGCTTACTGTGCATGAAGGTCCCCTTTAAGAAAGGTAGGTGAGTTGGGGTAAAGGTCGAACCCGAAAGCTTCAACCTTGAAACCCTCCTTTGTCAAAGGGGAAAAGGGGGGACCCTTAATGGGGACCCCTACCCTATAATGGGCTATAGAATGGGTATATAATGGCTATATTATGGGTATATACCTAGGGGTCCTTATTAGGGGTCCCTCCGTTTACCCTTTGACTCTGAGAAGATCCTTAGAATCCTGTAGCCTGGAAGGTCTAGATTCTCTCCAAACCCTATAAACCCTCAAGCCTGAACCCTAAAGCCCAAATCCTGAACCCTTGAACCAGTAGACCCTCGCCAGGCACTACGCTTCCTTTGCGCACCTTGGACATTTAATTTTTGTTGATGTTTTTCTTGTACTCATGTATACTCCTAAAGGTTAACCTTTAGTTTGCCAGGAATCTGGACAAGTAGGTTGCCAGATGTCATAAGCTTGTACAGGGTTTTCGGGCTTGGGGTTAAGTGCTTTAAGGTGCAAGAAAGTCTTTATAGGGTCTAATTGGGCGGGCTTCATCAGGGCATGATTTTATGATTTTTGTGTGGGCTTCTCAATACTGGCGGGTGGTTCAGATAACTGGACTTTTAGCAAAGATTTTCCGGCGACGGCAGGTTTTGCGCCCGGTTTCCCCTATTTAGGGTTGTAGGGTTTAGGAGATAGGTGTTACCAATTACCAGTGTGTAGGATGTAACTTATGGGACTGCTACCAGTCTAAATTGAAGGTCCTCGCTCAACTTCTTATCTGTCACAGGCTCTGGTAAAGGTCAAGGCATGAAAGCTCGAGCCCTGAACTCTGAACCGTCTGGGGCTTTGTCGCTGAGGATGATTATGATGGTTCCCTTTTTTTGTATTTGGGGCGGGGGGTGGAAGGGGGGCCTTGTAGGGTTTAGACTTCTGCGTGTCTGTGCGCTAAGGTTGTGGGATGTTTCTTTGGGCTTCAGGGCTTCATAAAGCTTGTTTGCCTGGCCTGAGGTTTTACGGTTTTGGGGCTTGCGCAGGTTGCATCGTGTGCGACCCCAAGGGCCCTAAGTACCAACAGAAAGTAGGGTTTCTCTTAATAACTACTATTAGGCCGGAAAAGAGGCGCCAGTACACATTAAACAAACATAAATAAACACGAAGCCCTAAATCCTGAAGGGCCCCTCCCTTCAGCGAGATTTCGAGACAAGGCCCGGAAATGGGACGTTGCTGCAGCAGTGCAACAATACCAGGCCGGGGTTGTGGGGTTTAGGGTTTAGGGGTTTAGGGTTTGGGGCTTTAGGGTTTAGGGTTTTCACCAAGGGTCCAAGTACCCAATATAATCATATACTCTCCAAAATCCTAACCTACATAACTACTATTATCCTAAAGCCGAATACCTAATTATTTGGTCCTTTGGTGGTTAACCAAATTTATTACAGTATAGGATCCTAACCACCTAACGTAGGGGCCTTAACTTGTCTTGTCTTGTCTTGTGGTCGGATCCGTCGGGCCGCTATTCGCGGCGCATCCCAAAATTGTGCGAATTCGGGTGAAACGTGCAGAAAGGGCCCCTATGCCAGAAGGACTTGGAGGTCTGTTGTGGGCCTTCTGTAGACCTAGCTGCCAAATATGACTCCACCCAGTCAACGAGAGGCGGCTCCGGCCTATATATAGGCTTGAACACATCCAAAGTCACATCTTCGGAAAGGAAATCCAACCCGGCAAGTCGTTCGTCGGCGGTCGGAATCCGAGGTCCGAAGGCAGTAGAGGGCGGCCTTTAAAAGAAGTCCACTGACCGCGTCGAAGCTGACGTTCCTGCTGAACAACTTCAAACTCAACTTCGCGTATCTGTGCGGTGGTCAGTGGGGGCACTAAAAGGCACATGCGGCGAAGGCATTCATCGGTGCGCTTCAGGTGGATCTGAATGGACCTGACATCGCCCGTCCATTTGTGGCAGGCTAGACAGTGGGCCAAACGCGTAATGTCTAGCCGGGCTCCACATCTGATGACTGCGTGCTTGATGAGCTGCTAAATGCTTCCGGAGCGGAAAGGCAGCTTGACATTGGTGACAAACGTATGGCCGTGGAGCTGTGGGCGGCGGCGGCTGTGCAGCGTTGATAGGCTGTCGGGGAAGATCCTTGACGCGATCAAGGTCCCGAAGAAAGGCTGCCTGTGCTTGTTTGACCTGGCGCAACCACCAGCCTGCGTCATCGACCAGGCTCTCGAGGAGCGCGTCGACGTGGGACTTGCCCTGAAACCCTAAGCATCCGAAGACCTCAAATGTGACCATGTTTGCTAAGACCTCAGAATCCAAGGCCTTTAGTGTAAGTGCTGGAAATACAAGGACTTGGACAATCATGTAAGTTGAATGAAATGCATGTCAATATATATGATGTATAAAATGTATTCAATCCAGGAAATGCATGTCATTCCCTGTATTTCTCAATATTCATATGTTGATATACAGGTCAAACAATCAGTATATATGGTCCAAAAAATGTGTTAATAGGTTTGTTTGTTCTTTCCGAAATGCTTTAAAAAATATTCATATCCGATGCAGATTCGCTGAAAAGATCAGAAAGATCAGTAAATAAGTATGTAAAATGAATCAGTCGTAGAATACGTTTGCAAGTTCTTTCCCAAATGCTTTGAAGATTATTCATATCCGATGCAGATTCGCTGAAAGGATCAGAAAAATCAATCAATAAGTATGTAAAAAAATCAGTCCTAGAATAAGTTTCAAGGTTATTTCCCAAATGCTTTGGAAATTATTCATATCCGAAGCAATATATATATATATATATATATATATAAACGTCCAGCATTCTTTCGAACTTCTTTTCCTGGGTTTGCAAACCCGAAGGTAGGCCTTAGGCCGTGGGCACGGGTTTTATTCCCGGTGGGTGCCCCACAAATTCTGGTGAAGAAGACTTTGGCCAGCTCAAACCTCCACCTCAGGGAGAGTACAGTGTTCAGGTTCAGGGCTCAGGGTTTAGGACTGAAGGGTTCAGGCCCTATATATATATATATATATATATATTTATTTAGAGAGAGAGAGAGAGAGAGAGAGAGAGAGAGAGAGAAATAAGCTGTAGGGTTGCCGGGCCTGGGTCTGGTTCACGAGTGGCATGTCTTGGATGAGCCGATCCAGTTGAGACATGCTGGGCTCCGCCATTCTCTTGATGTCGTCATCTTGGATAAGGCTCCGAGGGAAATATATGTATATATCTATATATACATAAATTAATTCAGCTAAAGGCGAAAGCTCCTGCTATGTATATATATAGATAGGCTTCACAAGAACTATTATTATTATAATTATAATCAGTTCATATGGCATATGTATTTACATATTTATATATCTGTCTGTTTCTTATATATTTATTATATATATATATATATAATATGCAGCCTAGCGACAGAGGTATGGGACCAAATTCCCGAAGCACAACAGCAGCTCGTCGAGGGCCATGACGATGTCGCATAGCTTGTGCTCCAGTGCATAACCCATAGCGGATTCGATGAAGCGGTCGCATGTCCTCAGATGCCGAGAAACAAAAATCTTGTCATCTTAAGCTCCACCCGCAAGAAATACAAAACGGAGAATATGTCAGAAAGTTGAATAGTTATTGATAAAGGTTTGATTTCACGTGACAAGGTCACAAACAACATATATATATATATATATATATATATATATTTATGTATAATATTATGTATAATTAAAAATAATAATACTATATATATATGTATAAATATAAATATATATATATATATTTATTTATTTATATTTATTTATTTATATATTCTATATATATATATATTGATATTAATGTATATAAAAAGAATCATATATTATACTCATATATCTATACATATTATATGAGTGCTTGGCCAGATTCTCTGGGTTCGACATGCCCGTGAGGGCTACCACCGTTGGGCAAGTCACTCTCGTCAGGAAGCGATTCACCCACTTGCCGTGAGGCGTATAGTTGCCCATGGCAAGCCAATGCAACCGGTCCTTCTCTGCAATTGGCAGTCCGTGTACCAACACTGTCATCCTGTCCCAGCCATGCCGTTCCAGGTCGTTGACCGCCTTTGCAGCTCTCGATCCCCAGCCGAGCAGCTCCATCTTCACCATCCATGTTGGCCCTGCCATGCCGAGAGGTAAGAGTGGGAAAAACCTCAAGGCACCAAAATTTAATTAACTGCTTGAGCATCATATATTTGCATGTAAGCAGGCATGTGACACTTCAGTCCTGCTGCAGCCCCCCGTGAGTGAACTGACTGCATCCGAGGGGTTTGGGGTTTAGGCTTTAGGATTCACGGGCAGGGGTTTAAGGTTTAGGGTTCAGGGCTTCAGGGTTTCGGGTTCAGGGGTTTGGGGTTTTGGGTTTAGGGTTTACATCTATATATATATATATATATAGATACATATATGTATATACATATACATATATATATATATATATATTTCAGGAAGTCTCGGATGCAGGAGAACTGTTTTCACGAGCTCGCTATCTGCTCCGGAGCTCTCGTTCATGCACGTGCAAGCATGGCCCGCCAGTGCCGTCAGTGACCTTGCATCAAAGCCTGCAGTCGCAGCAACTGCTTGGAGAGGATCTGATTCTCGACCGTGCTTCGATGCGAGGATTTGGCAATATCCACAGCCACTCCAAGAGCCCCCTCTTCAGCATACGTATGGAAAAACCTGAAGTTATAACCTCAGCTGCATATTAGCTGGACTGAAAATACATATAACAAACTCATATATATATATATATATGGTAGTCGCTGGAATATATATATATATATATATATGTATATGTATCTACCAGCTACAAGATATGTTATCACTTATAAACAGTCGCACCATGAAAGGAATTGTCCTTGAGTAATATATATATATATATATATATATCATCCTCGTAGCGGGTCTCGGCAAGCTCCATGACCATGTGCTGCAGCATGTGGTGCTTCGGTCTCAGGCTCCACATAAACCTTGGGCAGGGTAGAAGTACTGAAATTTTTAAATAGATGGATACCGCCAGCTTCAAAAATGTGGGGAGAGAGACAGAGAGAAAGAGAGAGATAAATATATAAAAAGACACAGACCCAAAACTCTTTTCACATAGAATTAGACAGAATATTAATCAGCTGATACAGGTGCGGGTTGGTGGAGGTGGCTGCACAGTGCATATAGGTCTCCAGGAATCGAAGGCCCAGGCTGCGGATTTCCACGGCTTCCTCGGCATCGATGGGGATTCATATATTATGTGTCATGCACTTAATATATATATATATATATATATATATATATATATTTGTTAAGATGCAACTTTATTGTATATTAACACACATATATATATATATGTATACATATGTTATACATTACATACTATTTAGCATATGTTGTTTATTATATATTATTACTACTTTCAGAATTATTATTACTATTATTATCATATAATTATTATATCATTATCACTATCATATATATATGCATATATCTATAAAGGTATAGTTTAAATAATATATAGATATATGTATATATATATGTAATATATCTTTTATACTATATATAACGAGTATACATATATATATATATATATATATATATCATATTCCAAAGTTTGACAGAGAAGCCTCCTCCGTCAAGAACCTGTTGCCTTGCTCCACACGGTTGTACAGCTCCGACAGGAGATGCACACAGAGACTCGCTCTCAGGAGCTCCAGATCAGCTGGTGCTTTCTTGCTTTCCTCTGAGAGGATAGCAGCCAGAAACGACGTGATGATTCTGCTGTGGTGGGCCTTGGACTGGTAAAATATCTGCTCCAGGTCGGATTTCAAGAGAAAGTGTCTGAATCGCGGCATAGCAACCCTGACCTTCACTTGCTTTTGCCAGCCTTTGAACCTAAGGAATAATGCCCGGAGAGCCTGATCTTTGGTCAGGCCGGCACCACACACTTCCCGGTCCAGCAAGACTTTCATTGCCGAACCATTAGCAAAAAGACCAACTCCAAGATGGGCCGTGTGCATCCAGCACTGCTTAAGAATGTGCATGCTAAAACCTGGCATCCAGATAAGCGGCGAACTTTCCGGGGAGTCCAGCACCGGAAGCACATTGGCCAGAAAGTCCACATTGCTCCGCCTGGTTCGCATCCAGGCAGCGGAAAGGCCAAATTGGCCGTAACTCATCGGGCCACTTGCCAGGGTGCACTTGCACTTGTAGCACACTTCCTTGCTCGTCGGTGTTGCTTTCAGACCCAGGCAATCAACGAAAAACTTCCAGTCGCCTCGGAGTTCTGTCACCATAGGACTGCCTGGCATGCGAACAAGTTTCTGCAGGCTCTCCACCACGAACCTCCACAGCGGCTGCTCGGTGGATCGGCCAGCACTGAACCGATCTTGCAAGAAAAACAGAGGGAACCTCGAGTAGGCAAGACCATTGTGCTCGGACATCACGAATCCCATGAAAGCTCCAAGAAGATGATCGCCGTATTTAGTAAACTGGGCAGAGTCCCCATACAAAAACAACGGCTCGCTCTCCACAGCTTTTCCAGGATGTGGTGTGTCCAATTTGGCCCAGTATCGCTTGGTGGAATCTGCTTTGGGGGCTAGCCCTTGCTCGTGGAGCCACGGAACGAGTTCGTGCGGGGCGACACAGGGAATTTGCCTCATTGCACCAAATAATAAATATCAACTTATATTGTGTGTTAGGCATACACCTAGGCAATCTATATATATATATATATATAATATATATCACACACATCTATCTATATATATATATATATATATATATATATTTATGTAGTTGTCTAGCTATATATACTTATATATATATATATATATATAGATAATATAAGGCCCAAGATAAAGGATTCCGTGTGACCCTGCACTCAAGGTGCAGCATCGTAGGCTTGCCCTGGTCGTCGAGGCCCGGTGCTTCCACCCAGTGCACAGGCACCTCGTCGTTGATTTTCTTGTTTAAATAAAACATGTGTAATTAATGTGTAGAAACGGATAGCAGAATGTTTGCCATCATAGCTGTATTAATTGTATGTGTATCTACTTATATGTGTAGTCATTATATATATATATGTATGTATATATATGTGTGTATATATGTATCTATATATATTGGATGCAAGCCAGGTGTCGGGCGACTTGAACTGTCGAAAGGCATCCCTGTGGATGTTCCCCGCATGCTTGCCCTGAGCTCCAGTAGCAGCCAGTTTAAGCACATCGGGCGGTGTAGCTTTGTCGAAGACCTTGCTGATGCAAGCAGGTTTCCCTGGCTTCTACCGGAGCCCTCCCGCCCTCCCCGACCCAGCTTAACCCTGAAACCCGATGCTGTGGGAGCAACTGCAACAGCCGAGCCGATTAGAGCGAGCTGCCTGCTGGATGGCTCCGCATATGTCCCTCGCTGCAGCCATGGAGATATCCTCAGTTTAAATAGAAATAACCTAAACCCTAAAACCTCAAACCCTAAACCCATATATGTTATTATACACATACTTATGTATTCTAGTCCCCCTGCAAGCGAAGGCACACCACCACCCACCTTCTCCAGCAAAATGGCCGAGATAGGGTCGCCTGCGAAGGGGGAATCCGGAACACTAAACATACTGTCGGATTGAAAGATGGATTCTCACAGATGCAGACACTGCAATCTGGCACTGAAGGATACCCACTTTTTCCCCTCATGGCTGCCGCTGCAGCGAGTCGATCTTCCGTCGGCCAAAACTAGCGATCAGACACCAAAGGCCCCGGCAGTGCTTTGCGACAAATCTGAGTGTGCTACATAAGTACAATAACCGATGTAACAACATGAAGTTCATTATAATGGACACACACACACATGTATATATATATATATATATATATATCTGCTACATATATATATTAGCTACACATGCACACACACACACACAGACACAGACACAGACACAGACACATATATATATATATATATATATACATATGCATGTTTATAAAGTCTAGTGCCCCGGTGTGCTTTAACTTTATATCCGCAATGCTGCTGGGGATGTGACCGATCAACATCGCCGCCTAGATCTAGCCTGCCGGCCCTCACTTTTTCTGCTTGGCCGTCCTGGTATGGATCGTCACGTGCTTGCAGGCATCCATGTACTCCTTGATGCTCTGCTCGAGGGCCATCCTGTGCTGTGTGCACATGTCCCAGCTTCGAGAGCTGTACACATTCTCGAGGCTGTACCGCTTCTTTTCCATATCCAGGCGGAACGGCTCCAGGTCAGTGAGCAAGCTGTCCAGGGTGTTCTTGGGCCTTTGCACGAAGATACATATGCAAAGACTGACAATAAAATGTACATTTATATATATATATATATATATATATATATATAATGTAGATATCATTATTACGTGTATATAGATATATATATACACATATATATATATATACACAATATATATATATATATATATATATATATGTACGTTGTGAAGCTATGACCAGCAGGGCAGGCTGCATACTTAAACCATATCTGTTCTACATATATATATATAATCTAGAAGAAAAAGCCCGAGGCACGTGCCGGCATCCTCGAGCTGCTTCCGCCAGCTTTTCGCTTCGAGCACTTTGTTTGCAACTTTGTTGAGGATGGCTTGGCAGAGCTGTTGCTCGCTTTTGGGCTTTGGCACGGGTGTGGTGGTTTCCTCGCCACCCTGACATGAGTAAATCACCAAAATTGGGTTTAGGGTTGAATGGGGTCTAAAGCTATACGTGTATATATATATATATATGCATTTATATATATATATATATATGTGTATAGGGATGAGGTCTTAAGGTTTAGGCTTTGTCTGAGATTCTGACCCGCCTTGCCGGTCTTCTTATTCTTGTTTCCTTTGCCTCTGCCCTTTCCTCCTTTCTTGTTGCCAAGTACGTCCTCGGGCAGCTCTCGCCTCTCCTTGATGCTCACCTCCTCCTTTTCCAAGTCCACCAGCATCTTCCTTATTATACATGACTAGTTGAAGTTAAATTCAAACCAGGTAAAATATAGCCAAGTCGGGTTTTTGATTTATGTCCATCGTTCATGCGGAGACAGGATGAGCAGGCGGATGATTCAACTCAGCTTTCTTTATAAACTGGCAAGCAAGCTGCAACAGCCTCTTCGTGGCCTCGCAATCGAGGTTCCCCTGCATGTTGAACTCGTACTTGGACTCGGTCGAAGTCCGCTGGGACTCCTCAGCACTCACCCAAACCTTCACCAGTTCCATGTCCTGCAGGGCTGCTACAGGATAAATATATATATATATATAGTCTATATATACGGTACACTGAATATTACATATATATATATGTAAACCGAAACAAACATGTACATAGGTCAACTACAATATATTTATATATATAACCTAAGATTTATAGGACTACGTATATATATATATATATATATATATACAAATACATATATATATATAGTATAATATAATATATATAATATAATATAATATAATTATAATATAATATAATATAGTATAATATAATATAATATTAATATAATATAGTACTCCACACGTACGGATACACACACATATGTATACATAATATATATATATATATATATATATATACATATGATCGAGAGAGGAGAGAGAGAGAGAGAGAGAGAGAGAGAGAGAGAGAGAGAGAGAGAGAGAGAGAGAGAGAGAGAGAGAGAGAGAGAGAGAGAGAGAGAGAGAGAGAGAGAGAGAGAGAGAGAGAGAGAGAGAGAGAGAGAGAGAGAGAGAGAGAGAGAGAGAGAGAGAGAGAGAGAGAGAGAGAGAGAGAGAGAGAGAGAGAGAGAGAGAGGAGAGAGGAGAGAGAGAGAGAGAGAGAGAGAGAGAGAGAGAGAGAGAGAGAGAGAGAGAGAGATGAATGTGTGTATTATTATAATTATTATGTATCTACAAAAGTAGACTCCTGTCGCTTCGGCCAGTCGGGGTGGATCTGCCAGTGCTTGGCTCCCAAGGACTTTTTCACCGCCCGGAGCTCCTCGGCATGCTCTTGGCCATGCCTCGGATGAGGAATGATGTCACTCCAACCCAACCCTAACCCTAAGACCCTAAACCCTAGACCCCTAAGCCCTCAGACCCAACCATACCCTAAACCCTCAACCCGAAACCCTAAATCCTAAACCCCCTGAACCCTAAACCCGGGACTTAAGCAGAAAATAGCAAGCTTGCCAATTCAATTGCAAAGTACTCTTTCGCGATCGAGCCCACGGTCCGCCACTGGTGTACACCGATGCTCTCGCTGCTTGTCGTGCTCTTGTGGCTCATCATCAACGAGCTTCTTTGCCAGTTGCCGGAGCAGCTGGAGAAGACCTCGAACAGGTCCCGCAACACGGAGTTGGACCCTGAGGTGCAATCACAAGGTCCGTAGTTTCGGGGTTTGGTTGTGTGGGTTGGTGTGGGGGGCTTTGGGTTTGGGGTTTCGGGGATTCTGTGCTCCGGATGCAGTCAAAGCTCTCTTCTCGAGACTGTTGTCCTTGAAGGCCAGGGCGGTAATCTCGTCCGGCACATCGCAGCCGCCTGGTGATATTTTCCAATACACAGACACATATATGATTCTTATATCAACATATATATATATATATTTATATTTATTTATATGTATGTTGCTACCATATCTGTGCACACATGTACTTGACCTTAACACCGAAACCACTATACCCGGGATATATATATATATATATATATCGTTTGTTATATATATCTATATCTATATATATATATATATACATATATATATATATATATAACCGTTGAATATATATATATATATGTATATATATATGTACATATATATATATATATATGTATACTGAGCCAAGCAGCTTTTGAGCCCACGGGTCATCCGCATCCATGCAGCATGCTCAGCCTTCTCCTCCGGGCTCTTCTCCTTCTTCTTCTTGCCTCCGTCTGGGGCCCCGTCCGAGTTGGCCCGCTGGCTCTGGTCATCGCTCCGCATCTTGCCGACAAGGGTCAAGAGCTGGTCCCGGGACAACCCGTAAAGCTCCTGCCTGCTCAGGTCCTCCAATTGCTTTTCCTCTAGCGAGGCCTGGCTGGGCGAGGCGGTGGGCTTTTCGTCAAGCGAGCTCTGGCTGGAGCCCGTGTAGAAGAGCTCGTTCCTCTCCTTTAAGGGTTGTTAGTAAATATGCATCTAGAGTACATGTTCTAATGCCAGACTTCTTCTGGGTAGATGTCTATATATAACATAAAGATCTATGTATGTACATGTACATATATATAAATATATATATATATATATATATATATATACACATACATGCACATCAGACACGAATGGAAATAAGTCTATAAGACGATCTATGTGTACATGTGTGTATATATATAGTACATATATGTATATACAGCATATATAGCATATATATATATATATATATACATATATATATGGAGAACATGCTTACACTTATCGTAAATCATGGATACACTGTCCCTCTGCCTGGCTCGGGGGGAGCATCTCTGCAAACTTCTGGGTCAACTCGTCGACCTCCTTCTTGCAGTCCTGCCCCGCCTGCTTCTCCTTCTCGGCCTTGTCCATATTATCCTTCTTCTCCTGCTCCATCTGTTCGTCGAGCTCCTTGATCAGGCCGTCCAGGTAGTCCTCCGGGATCGGGTCGCTGTTGTCGACCTGGTCGGCCAGAGATGCGAGACATGTTGAACCCCAAACCCTAAACCCTAAACCCCCTATATTAATCATCCATATATACGGCCGTGTGCCTCAGCAGCAGTGGCCCCAGTCTTCGGAGACGTGGGCTCACGGAAATCCGTTGCCTGCATATATATATATATGTATATATATATATATATAAGCTTAATATACAAACGATGAATATAACTGTATATATAGATATACAGACACATACACACGATATGTATATACAGTACTTGACACCCGCCTTGCCCCTGCGGAGGGAATCCGGCACCGTTGCCTGCACGTGTTCTCGGTCCGTTGAATTTATAGTATATATGTATACATATATATATATATTACATGTTGTCGTGTATCTAACCGAGGGCAACGACCTATCTCATGAATAAGACCAGTTGTCTTGTCATATTCACTCTAGAAGGAAACAAGTATATGTAACATGTGTCACGGTACTACAATTGTTAGTCCATGTATATTTTCAGAATTATACATCTAGGTGTATTATATATATATATGTATAGATATGTTATATATATATATATATATATATTATATATATATATAGATGAATATCGGCATATAAATATATACATATATAAGAAAGAAAGTTCATATCTATGTATATTTGTATCTTTGATATAATCTCTCTCATGTGCTTTTGCAGCCTCTTGGCTGGCTTCGGCCATGCTTGCAACCCGCTGCAGCGAGGCATCTACGTCCATGATCGCAGGCACCGTGATCGTCACCTGCAGTTTTGGTGTGAAGTATTGTACTTTATTTATAATTTATAAAGCAAATAGATTTTTGAGGTGTACGTTTGCATATAAACATATATATATATACAAACACATGTATTTATATATATATATATATATATATATGAACCTATAGACATATGTAGCTAGACATATATATCTCTTTATACACACAAAGATACACATATACATATATATATATGTGGATCACACACAGACTGACACAACCTGGGTTTCGGACTGCTGTGGCTCCGCCGCCACCTGCTGCCTTGTCAGGTTCCGGCTCCTGCAAATTGGGTTTGTGGCCATGGACATGGCACATGTTTACACTGGCTGGGTAACTATCACACATGTCTTTATGTGTTTGTGGTTTGAGCAGTATATTATTGTTGGATATCTATACATATATATGCATTATCTATATATCTATATCTATATCTATATCTATATATATATAAAGTATACACATATAAATATATATGAGCTCCAGGTCCAGGCCAATGGGGAACACGTGGATGCAGTCCTCCACCTGTGTGCTCGGCAGTGTGTCCGGCACGTCCAGTTCCATGGGGTAGGGCAGGGTCTCCGGCTGTCGATCCTCCTCGACTCCCTGCAGGGTCTTATGCATCCATTGGCTATTTCTGTGCATGCTTTTAAGTATCATCTAGCCAGGTTTGCACTCCCATCGGAAGTTCCTCCAACATGACTTTTTCCAGCTCCTTGTTCAGATCAGCGGACTTGTCGCCTGGACCTAGACTGAAAACAGCTATGTATTGACAGAAGAAGCTACAATGCACCACATGCCGGAAGTCTGCATCTCAAAGAGATTCATATATACATATATATAATATATGCAAGGATACGTACAAATGTATTTCTGTTTGGATTTATATGTATACATACATACAATATATGTCCATCATATATAGGTACTGATATACATATTATAAACATAAACCCTAATTAATGTAGTTACTGTGCATGAGAGGAAATTTAACTATTGTATCTTCTGTTCAAGCCATAGGCATGATAATGTCTATGTGTATATTATGATATGTAGATTTTTGCATATATATATATATATATATATAATAGACATAGGTGTGTGTACAATATCTATATATATATATATATATCACACAAACATACATATATATATATGCATATATATATATATACATATATATATATATATCTTGTGATCTGCTTTTCACAATCCATGCCTGACATCACCGTGTCGGCACTGTCCAGCCGGTGTGGCTTGTCTTCCTTTTTCTTCTTAGGGTCCGGAGTCTTCGTTGGGGTCTTCGTGGGGGTCGCAGACACGGCCACGGTCTTCTTCGGCGGGCGGGATCTCTTCCGGGTCTCGGCCGACTGGGCCGGCTTGGCCGACTCGACCGACTTGGTCGGCTGGGACGACGAAGTAGCCTCGGATTGTTAGCAAGGTCTGGTCGACATATATATATATATATATGTACATGCTTATACATGTGTCTATATGTATAATATATATATATATATATATATATATATATGTAATTATATACACTACATTGTACTTAACTTCCTGTTATTATATCATAGCTTACTGTATATAGAAGATATGGTACATGACATTACATCATCTCCTGTAATTGTAACTAGTTATATGTTCTTTGTAAATATTAAGACAGGCTATATATATATATATATACCTATGTATTCGTACTAATAACAAAAACATGCAAGCTTGGCACAGATTCCTGGCCACTCTTGGCAGCTTTCGCTGCTTTGGCAGCAGCTGCCGTGGCCATCAA
>CAJNDT010006047.1:741768-755943 GCA_905221615.1 Symbiodinium sp. CCMP2592
ATATATATATATATACCACAACTCGGGCCCGGAGAGCCTTGGCAGCCTGGCGGGGCTTCGGAGGTGCGATGCCGTGCTTGTCGTGCAGCTTCAAGAAGGCTGCCTACGGTGCACAAGCTGCAAGAAGCACATTATATATATATGAATAAATATATATATATATATATATATATATTGTATATTAAGTTACGTATACATGTATATATTTATATATACCACTGTCTATATTAATATGTCGTCAACTGTATATGTATATTTATATATATATATATATATATGTATTATGCATCTTCACATATACCTCATGAACTATATATCTACAAATGCACATCTAGATACCTATGTTTCTTAGGTATCAATATATATATATATATATATATACGTATATATGTATATGTATATATATATATGTATATATGTATGTATATATATATATATATATATATATATATGTGGGGCCACATTTTTTTGGCGGCTTGGCTTGGAAGACGCTGAGGGCCGGCAGCTTGGGCTCGGTGAATTCGGTATGCAGATGAATGAGCGGGTT
The DNA here is from genome assembly GCA_905221615.1 of Symbiodinium sp. CCMP2592. NCBI lineage: Eukaryota > Dinophyceae > Suessiales > Symbiodiniaceae > Symbiodinium > Symbiodinium sp. CCMP2592. Next base: position 742,316 of record CAJNDT010006047.1, read on the forward strand.
CACGTTCAGTTGTATCTGCAAAGAACAATAAGCAGGTTGACTATGTATATAGATCATAGTGGACAATACCCGGCCTCCTTCTCATAGATCATGCCGAGTCCCGAGTTCGAGGTGCACAACTGCACCAGGGTGCGGTTTTCCGGAGCCTTCGTCCGCAGCTCCGGCCAGTCCACCGAGAAAAACCCTCTCTCCAAGGCCTGTCATCATGTGTATATATTTATATGTATATACATAAACACATATATATATATATATATATATTATACATGTAGTTCTATGTACCTGTTTACATATATATTTATATATGTATACACATGGACCAGTGGGGATACACCCACACTTCAAAACTTGCTGAGTAGAAACGTGCGACCGTAGCTGTGTAGAGTACTTGAAGACTATGAGCCCAAGACCCATCTCTCCACGAATACAGGCCTCGTAAAGCCTCATGGAGAGGCTTGGCCCCAGCGTGGAAACATCCACCTCTTCGGGTTCCGGCTCCATCGCTGGCAAAAGAAGCTCCCACAAATAACTGGAGCAGCAAAAGCTGCAGCACAATCCCACAGTCTATGTCTTGCCTGTAGCCTATGTATATATATATATATATATATGTATGTATATATATATATATATATATATATATATGAGCACACTAAAAACAATGTATGGGTATACATTATAAAGCTATAAGTTTTGACATCTCGAATGTGCACATGTGCACATGCACGTCACAAGATGATTACTCATGATGACTTGATCAATATGTATATATATATATATATATGTATATATATACATTATACTAAACTACCTGATTCCACATATATATATATATATATATATACATATATTAAATTCATATTCATGTTGCTCGTCTAGCAACCTAAAACCCAGGCAGCACAGGGGGGGGCACACCTCGCTGCCGCTTGGTCTGCCGCCGGAAGTCTTCCAAGGCTCGCTTCATCTCGAAACCATCGCGGGATCACCTGCACGTGTTCGGAAATTCTGTGGGGGTTATAATTATGTACTTTAGGGTTTAGGGTTCAGGTTTTAGGGTTTAGGGTTTTAGGGTTTAGGGTTTTAGGTGTGTGTTTGGAGTAGGTTTCAGGCTGGGTGGAGCGGATTGGAGCAGGATTAAGTCAGGAGCGGTTGTTGGATGGCTTCTGGCTAAAACTTTCGGGTAGGAGTTGTAAGGGCGGATTGGGTTCATGGATTCGGCCTAGGGTTTTGGGTTTTAGGTGTGTCAGGTCTATGGCTATGGCCATGCTTTCATGTCTGGAGTAGGCTGCAGGCTGGGTGGATCGGTTGTTTGAAGCGAGGTTAAGTCAGGAGCGGTTGTTGCATGGGTTCTGGCAAAAACTTTCGGGTAGGAGTTGTAAGGGCGGATTGGGTTCATGGCTTCGGCCTACCATTGTGCATATTCGTATAAATAAAATATATATATATATATATATATATATATATAGCTCAATCCAACATACATATATAAAGATACATAATGTATATATGTATCTAAATATAGATACAAGGCATCCTTCACACTTTCAGGTACATTGCATGTATGTATGTATGTATATGTATGTATGATATATATTTATATATATATATATATATACACACCTCTACATGATCAAGGACCCTCGCTCTTTTTCTCTGCCCCTGCCGCCCGGGTTCACCTCTCGCCGGCGATATAGCCAGAGCCATCCTGGCCAATCACCACCTTGCCTTTTGGCCTCCATCTCGAGAGGGAAAACGAAGCCTTCGGCGGCGGACCCTCCACTGCAGCCTTGGGTCCAGCAGCCTTGGCTCCAGCAGCCTTGGCTCCAGCAGCCTTCGGTCCAGCAGCCTTCGGTGGCGGGTAGGCGGGCGGAACCGGCCTCTTTGGCATTGGCTTCGTCGCCACGTTCTTCGCCTTCGGCACCTTCGGCACACGTGGCTGTGGCCTCGACTTGCTCTTCGCCCTTGCCCCAGTCTCCCTCTTCGCGGCCTTCTTCTGTGGAGCCTGCCCATCCGGACGAAACCAGATGTCCTGCACGTTCCTCTTGGCCCCCCTCTTGTCCGCCTCCTCGACATCCGAAGGGTTCCAGGAGACCTCCTCCTCCTCGAGCTCTTCGTCGAGCCCCTGCAGAGCAAATGTACTATATAACAAGTATTACAATAATATATTATATGTGTATATGTATATATATATATACAGATACATATATATATATATATGTGTATATATACATATATATATATATATATAGATTTACAGATACAGGTATATAGTAAGTTACACAATATATTCAGTCCAAGCTGCTGGCGACCGGGAGCCACGAGGTCTCGAACCAGTGGCAGCAGCTGCAGAGCCCCGTCGAGGTGGAGTCACCTTTCGCCCGTTTCGGTAGCTGTTCTTTATTTCATAACTATATCAGATGTACATGTCTTCCTGCTGCCACAGCTGCTGGAGGAGCTGCCGCATCCTTCTTCTCCGGGGTCATGTTGCCGGGAACGGCCTCGATCCCAACATGCTATATACACGTATTATACATATATATATATATGCCTAGATACATACACATATATGTATGTAAATATACATATATCAATTTGTAATGTGTGGTGTATATATATATATACATGTCTATTCAACATATACATATATAGCTACTTGTATATACATATACGTATACACACATCTTGATCACTATATTACAACCGCACTAACAAATATCTAATACTGTTGCTGCCAGAGTCACTGTAGCCATTGCATCATCCTGAGGCTCCTCAGGCGGTGGTGGCGGCACCGGAAGCCCAGGAGGTGCCGGCTCCGAAGGCTCGGGCGGAGCTGCAGCTGTCGGCTCCTGTGCAGCCGTGTTTAGCCAAACTGATTTAAGTCATGCATCGCTATATACCATATACACTTCCAAACTTTTTGCGGGTACTGCCTCTGTCTTCGCAGGGATCGCTTCTGGCAGTCCGGAAGCTCTGACGTCATCACCCTCAGCCCGAGTCATTCTATGGACCTATTCTCTGTCCTCTTGTTGTATACTACAAAAGCAAAAAAAACATGCATATGTACATGTAAATATATATATATATATATAGAAGCTCTATATATCTCAGTCAGTAGCGAGTAAACTATATATATATTGTTTGCGAAGCGGCAGCTGCAGCCTTCGGGGCATTCTTCGCCAGGTCCGGTGCGACCTCTGTTCGCTCATTTGTATACTACAAAAGTAAAAAAACATACATATGTACATGTAAGTATGTATATATATATAGAAGCTCTTTAGATCAGTCAGTAGCGAGTAAACTATATTGTTTGCGAAGCGGCAGCTGCAGCCTTCGGGGCATTCTTCGCCAGGTCCGCTGCGACCTCTGTTCGCTCAATTTGTATACTACAAAAATTAAAAAAAATACATATGTACATGTAAATATGTATATATATATATAGAAGCTCTATAGATCAGTCAGTAGCGAGTAAACTATATTGTTTGCGAAGCGGCAGCTGCAGCCTTCGGGGTCGTCGCCAGGTCCGGTGTGACCTCTGCTCGCTCATCGTGTGTATATACACATTATACACACGAACACATCCGTATATATGTGGTTCTCTTGCCGAAGAATCGCTAGCAACCATGACATTTATGATGCATAATATATATATCTATACACACATATATATATATATATACATTATATATTATATTAATATATCGAAATATATTAATATATAGGGGTAGACAGATGTGCATAAATCAATTCGTGAATTAAGACTAACTTAGTATCTTGACCAGGTGCATTGGGACCCGCAGGCGGTGGTCCAGGTGCATTGGGAGCCGCAGGCGGTGGTCCAGGTGCATTGGGAGCCGCAGGCGGTGGTGCTGCTCGTGGGGCCTGCATAAATATAAAAGAGCTCAGCAAAAACATACGTGGTACTGTATATATAACAACAAAAAGGCCAGCCGAGCTTATTATTTGCTGCCAGAGTTACTGCAGCAGCTCCTTCAGATCCTAAACTCGCCCCAGCATCATGCACCACGGGAGAAGGCGGAGGTGCTTGGGCTGCTCCTGCATCGACTTGGATATATATATATATAGGAACATATATACATATATAGTGTGCTATTTAACTATGAGATACCGTATAATCTATAGACATATAATGAGGAAAAAATATATGTATATATACATATATGTATACACATATAGTTAACATATGTATTTGTTGTGTAGTGCTGCCACAGTTACCGCAGAAAGCCTTTCAGCTTCATGAGAAGCTTCAGGGGCGGCAGTCGTGGCAGGTCCATCCTCCGATTGATTCAAGATAAGTCCCAGCATATGAATTCGATTAGATATTAACAAAAACCAAGAATTACTGCTGCCGCCACAGCTACGGCAGCACGTTCGCCAGGCCAGACCCCAGGCTGAGCACCGAGGTTCCCGGGCTGAGCCTGGTATATATGTATATAAAGACATACATATATATCTAAATACATATATATCTAAATACATATATATCTAAATACATAAACCAAAAAAAAAATATATATATATATATATATATATTCTAGGCAGCGAATATCAACTGTAAACAGTTCTCTGCAAAACTTGACATGTATCTTCATATATATATACATATATATATATATATATATTCAGAAAGATAATGTATATATATATATATATATATATATGCTTATATATATGTATGTATATAAAGGCTTTACTGTGCAGCCATGGGTACCAACAAGTCGCCCGGTCGCACCACTGACCCAGGCGGCTCCAAAAAAGGCGGAAACTCCGGAGGCCATGGCATAAACGGAAGCCCGGGGTACCTGTCGACACCGACGTGGTTGTACCCGCGGACATTCATCATCTCCACCTCCGGGACGAAGCACAGCACCCAGCGACCCCGCAGCAGGGGGACACCAGACCCAGGTGCTCGCCGCTGCTCATCGCCAGCATTCGCGGGATCGGCCATGGCGAAGTGCTGCAAAATGCAGCTTTAGATCTAGAGCTATGCCTATAAATTAAGGCTCAGGATGCATGAGCTGATGTATGTAGATATCCTGGTATCGTATGTATATCATATATATATATATATGGTAGTAGTCGTATATATCTACTTAATTAGAGATCTCGACGGATCCGTCCCCTGCCGGCTTCAGCTTGGAATCTGTATATTATATATATATATATATATATATATATATATATTATATTATATATAGGTATACATAAGCTACACACACGTATATCTCGCTAGTGTATGTGTATGTATGTATATATATATATAATATACGTATTCAACTATGTGACATAACATATATGTCTATTTAATTTTCCAGCTGCTCCGGCCAAGGATCCGAAGGTAAGATCTCGACAAGCAGGGCTCAGACAAACGGAGACTTGTCTGTCTACAAGTCTCCGTATATATATTGTTGTACATATTCTAGGACCATGCCTGTGCACTAACAAATATATATAATCTAGGCAACCTAAACATGTACATGACCCAGCGGTCTGAGCACATGCTTGTAACTGCAGAAGCACACATGTCTGCTCCACACTCAGCACCGGAAACCCGCATTATGCCAAAGCCCAGATCAATAAAACTACATTAACATCTCCATGTATTCGATATATATATATATATATATATATATATATATATACAAAATATATTTCCCCGAAGACACAACTCCCCTGAAATCGCTGAAACATATTATAACACTGAAACCTCATCCCATCCACTGCTTCCGGCCTCGGCAAAAGGAAGGCCGCAGCTGGCGGGCACCGACCATGAATTACGAATTATTGGGAGCTCAGGATTCTGTCATATATATATGGCTATGCATGCAGTCTACGTCGTCTGTATGCACACGTGTTTGTTTGATACGGGCCTCGGTGCAGTCTGGAGTGCGAGACATCTGGGGAATTCTGGCCAGTTCCTAATTTGAAAAACATATTCCTTGAATAATCGTGACTGCACTATATATATCTAGGATCATGGTCTTCCTAATTGTACATGTATGCCTGCATGCTCCTGGGCGGCGAAGCGGCGGGTGGTTGGAGACTTCCAAGCCTGTGCATTAATGCAAGGATTCGATATATATATATATATATCTATATATCTCTATAAAAATCGGTATCTATTTATACATATATATATAATATGTATATATGTATATATATGTAGAATGATACATATGTATATATATATAAAGTAAATATAAAAATATATATTTATATATATGTATACATATTTGTTTTCGTTGTTGATGCTGCTTGGTGGCTTCTGTGTCGGACAAATCCCTATATATATACATATATATATACATATATATATATATATATATATATATACATTATATACATATCTGATACACATAGCAAAACCCGTGCAAGAATCTATAAATCAATGTTTTCTCAATTCAACCAACGTGTCGGAATTTAATATTTTTTTCAAAAAATCAATGAAGTCAAGCAAGCTCGCTATAAATGGCATCTTACCATGCATGTGTAATTAGAGGAAAGCATGCCATAGGCTAAAGTATATGAAACCCTAGGACTTTCATACATCACACACATGCTCCGTCCGGAACCACAAAAAACAAGGCCTTGCGTTGTTGTGCTTACCAAACCAGCACTTTGGTCATATTTGAGGTCTTCGGATGCTTAGGGTAATGTGGTTTAAGGTATACTCCTTACTTAAGGGACATTGGGGTCTCCGGGTAACCTCTACAGACTGCTCAGAAGTTGAAGTTACCCGCACAAGGGACCCTAAGACACCCTAGGCACTAGAAAACCAGTCAGAGGGACGCAACCAACACGATCAGAGACACTATGACACCAACAGTTTTGAGCAAGGGCGGTATACGTCCCACAACCCCAATCCCTAAAAGCCTAAAACAACACAAAAAGCACCGCAACCTTATTCAACAGACCTGATCCCAGAGGGTCCATGTATACTTCCATGATGGATTTGGGTCACAGAATATCCTTGTTACGGTTTTGGGGACCCAACTCAATAATAGTGGTATATATTGGACCCTCTGGGGAACGTATACTTAACCCTAAAGCCGTGATGAAATACTCACGAAGCCCAACAAACCGGAATAGTGCCTTCGGCTGGATCGGCGGAGAATGGGATCGAGCGGAACCTCGGCGATGCAGTTACTGTGGCTTCCCCTGTGAGGGCTTAGGGTTTGGGGTTTAGGGTTCAGGGTTTATGGAGTACTGTGGCTTCCCCTGTGAGGGCTTAGGGTTTGGGGTTTAGGGTTCAGGGTTTATGGAGGCCGGTTCCCTTTCAAGCAACCCCGCAACGGACGGACCCCCTTACGAAGTGCCCTCTAAAGGAACCCTTAGAGTGAGCTTCCGGCTTGGGGCCGAGGGTTTTGGGTTTATGGGTGGGGTTATGTACCAGCTTGATAGGAGTACAGTACCAATAAACACTTGATCTGCATAATAGGTTCCTAGCCTCTGGCGGGTTGATGCACCAACAAACCGGTATCATCCACGGCTTTTGGGCTTCAGGACTTGCGGCATAAGGATGTTTAAGGTTTAAGGCGTACCGGCTTCCCGGCGTAAAATGCTGTGGGGGGGGCATTAGTTAAGGTTCGGGGTTGCTAAGTCCCCCTTATAAGGGTTATAATTAGAGTTACCCTACTTATAACCGTACTTATGATTACCGTATTGTCAGAGTTTATCGGTCGTGTTTGGGCTTCATAGGGCTGTTCCAGGGCTTTTCCTAGGCTAAGTGGCTTTTGGTGGCTGAGGGTTTGGAGGCACTATCCAGCGTGAGGAAACCTGTGACGTGATTGCCATGGCTTGGGGTACATACTGCAGGGGTCCCGTCCATGATCAAGGCGGCCTTAAAACTACTTGTAAGCTCATACCCTACCCCTTCTTTAGGTTATCTACTTGTCTATACAACCGATCCTAACCATAAAAACTAGGTATCCTAAAAAAAGGTAGAGTATGAGCCTCCAGGTCGATTCAGGCTTTAGAACTATGGGGTCAGCTCACGGGACCATGTACCAAGGTTTGTGGAAGGTCCTACAAAGTGCGGCATCTTGCTTGAGGTTGAATCCAGGGGTTGTAGTCCAAGAAAGGTGGAGTAGCATTCTACGAATCTGGCGCCAAATGTTCAAAGCCTCGTCTGGATGTTTCCATTGCTTCTACTGGCACCAGAAAGCAGACGAGTGTTTTTTGCGGAGGCAATTTGTTGTCTGTGATGCTGCTGTGCTGGATGGGACTCGATGCGACGAATCGCTCGTACACATGCAAACCTTGCGCGTAAACTGCATGACAAACCTGGAACTTCGCGGCAAGCAATAGGCATTTCTCTTCTCCTGCAATGCATTACATTGCGATGCTAGGAAACCAGAAGCATCAAAATGAAAGATCGGCAGAAGCATAATTACTGAAGAATGGTGTTCACAGTAGCCATAACAGCTGCAGTAGACTTAGTCGCAGTCGTCGTCGTCTTACCCTTCGTCGTTGTCGTCTGCAGCATGTGGTATGCCGTAGGTCGCATGTCGCAGGTCATAACTAATTTGATTAGTCGTGGCGTGTAGTAGCACCAGCAGAAGATGCAGTGGTTGTGGTACATAGTTGGAGTGGTAGTGGCAGAGCAGTAGCAGCAAAAAATGACAAAAACCCAACAAGCCTACTCAGTGTAGCATCTGCGTGAACATGCAGGGCAAGACAGTCCACAGGCTTAACGACACGCAGTCGCCAGGACATTTCAATGATATCCCTATGCCGTATATGCCCTACCTGTGATCCAAAAGACCTGCCTTTTTAAGGAACTATATATAGAGACCATAATAAGGAATCCTAAATTAAAAAGGTAGGTCTGTTCGGCTACAGGTACACCTTTACATTGGGTCCAGCAGCGGTTGAATTGCGCGGGGGCGGGGACCGGGTGCATCTGATGAGCGGCATCCTGGCCAACAGCATACCGTTTCGTCGGGAATGCCGGCTTTCAACTGGTTGGTATGAGAAACCCTCACACTCCAGATGGCCCTGTGGAACCTGCCGAAAACTTCAACGGCGCTAGGGGCTGCGGCGCGCAGTGGAAGCTACTACGACTGCAGTTGCTTGGGCACAGCGACACTGCAACATTCGCATGCTTCCAGCCAGACGGTGAAATCTGCAACCAGCTCAACATGCCAATTCTGTCTAAAGCCAAAAAACCGAAGTCCCAGCAAACTCTGGAGCAGGACACATGTTCCGGGCTTCAAGTTTATGGAGGCTAAAGATTCAGGGTTCTTCCTTGTTTAGATGTCGAGCTTTGGCTTAGGGTATAGGATGGGCTCAGGCCCTACAGCACTCCTAACGGTCTTGGGTTTGGAGCTTGCCTGCATTCTGTGCGCCCGCTCTCGCATCTCCACATTCCTGAGATCTTGCATGATCTTGCTGCAGTTGCAACACACACACACACATCCACATCCATGACAGATCAAAGGTTAAGATTTGTACAGTGAGAAAACGCCAATCTAACTCCTGCAGCCTCACTCTAACTACACGTAGAGTGTCATTCAGAACAAGTCTTCAAGGGGCCGTACAGCGAATCAGGGATATCTTCGTGCAGTACGGGACCCACGCTCAGGAAACCAATGAGAGGCTTGCAAGTTCAATGAAGCCTGAAAACGTGGGGTTTTAGGGTTTTTGGCTTGTAGTAGCATTTGGTGAGTTTAGGATTGACAAATTCCGGGTTTGGGGTCTTGCCACACCAAGAAGTCAGTTCTGTACAACTTATCCTTGTGCGATGGTCCTGGATCCAGTCTTGTCGCAAGAATGGGGTTGGGCTTATAACAACCACTAAAGCCATTGAGTCCCAATGCGACAAAGGAAAACAAAGCCCTGCAAAACCCACCTAACATCACGCAAAGGCTTGTGAAGCTACGAGACTGCACAAGCCCTTCAACAGCCTGGACTCAAACCCTAAACCCAAGAATCCAGAACCCCAAAGCCCCTACACCCCTACTTGGAGGGTCGGGGGACTTAGTAAGTAGGTAGTAAGTAGACTTAAAGTACCCTAAAAGGGACCCTAATTGGGGTTATGGTACTTATAAGTCCCTAAAATAACCAGTTACTACGTCCCCAAAAAACCCTCCAAGTAATTCACCCAAACCCTAAACCCTAAACCCGAATTAAACCCATAAGTGCCCGGAGCCCCTAAGCATCCTAAACCTAGTGCCCCAACAAAGCACATAAGCGAAAAAACATGGATATAGGGATATCCCACATAACCCCCCCCCCTTTTCATGAAGCCCAAGAAGGTAGGGATATCCCCATCAAATGCTGATGCTTATGTGCTTTTTTGGGTCCCCCCAAACCCCTAATCCTGAAACCCTAAACCCTAAACCCCTAAGCCCAGGAACCCTGGAGTCGCTGCAAGCCGGGCGGCTCTTCCCGGAGCCGGACCTGGGCTTCCTTCAGGAGCAGATTCTCTTGCAGCAGCGCTTCCTCGGCTTCTTCAGGGGTTTAGGGTTTTGGCTTTTAGGGGCATTTTGCGGTTTATAGGGTTCTTCTTCAGGGGTTTAGGGTTTAGGATTTTGAGGGCATTTTAAGGCTTAGGGCTGAGGGTTTATAGGGTTTAGGGGTTCTCTTGGAGCCACATGCCGTAGAAACCATCAGTCTTGGGCTCTTAGACCACCTTTCGCATCTCCGAGATGTCCGGGGCCTTGTAGGCACGTATTAAGAGTCAAGAAGGGTTCCATGATTGCGCGGTCGGGGAGCAGAACGTCTGCTTGAAGGTCCGTCACAGAGCTCTACGTGGTCTACATGAGGTCACTGAAACTAGAGCTAAATACGTAAATGACTGAGCATCTGCGGGTCTGATAAGCACTCGTTTCCTGTAACCCCACCCAATCAGAGTAGCGAAAACTAGCAAGCCAAGAACCCTACAGTGGCCCTTCATCGTAAACCCTACTACTAAACATACTCTAAACTCTAAACGGTTAAACACCCATTTAAATCTAACCGGTTAAACACCCATTTAAATCTAGCCACAGAAACAAACCTCTTTGATTCAAACTCTTTGATCACACCAACAAAATCGCCACCATGCTTGGTCAGCTGAAGGGCGATCTGCTGGCTTTCTTCCAGTCGGCTGGCGCTGGACTGGCGTTGAACCTGAAGGATGTGGCCGGTTTATGGGACTTACGAGGTTAAGATCCGTTAGGGCCCGCGTTCCATGTGATTGCTTTTTGGCGCATTGCTAGTTAAAACAGGTTTGTTTCGGTCATTATAGCATCCCAGTCCAGGTATGTTCTTAATACGTAACTGTTTCCAACCCCTCCGACCTCTGGAATAGGGGACTGAAGTTGAGTGTGCATGTGGGCCTGAGGATCTAAGCCATGGGGGTCTGTTTAAGTATGAGAGTGCCACATCGTCTGGGGGAAATCGGGGACAAGTTCGCCACACATCCGCATTACAGGGTTTTGCGTCAGAGGCCGGGGCTAACCAAAGGCCCCAAAGTAGTTCCTGTTTGGGGCTCATATATAGAATCATCCCAACATGGAACATTATGGGGCCTCTGGGTAACCTCATTCACCAAAGCTGTGTACCTGGGAAGGATACCCAGCAGCTCCTTCATGATGGCCTGGTTGTTCTGGTTGTTCTACTATCCCGTGTTCGTATGATAAGGAAGGCGAACATCGGGACCACGGACCACCACGGTGGTTAGCCGTGCTCGGGGGCATTTGGATGTCGGGCTGCTTGAATATAGGATTTGAGGGCATGTGGTGTACAGGGAGTACCATCTATCCATGGCTGTATAACGACAGTATGGGGGATATGGAGGAACCCTTACTAAGATGCATTTTAGTGCTTCCTAAAACGCAATTTTAACTATGAGCGCCCTTTTTGACCTTAAAACCCCTTTAGCCGAGAAGGCGGCGCCTGCGGTGCAACGACCTTGGACTTGGGATCACATCGGCTCGGCGCCTGGCATCGTAGCGAGAGCCGTTGAAGACATGAATACCAGCGGCTCCGGAAACCCTCAGCCCGGAGCCGATTTGATGGGGTAGAAAATCAATAGCTTATGACAATAGCGCCGCTTCCAGTCAGGCGATTTCGGGCTGGTATTTGCATTGAACCCAGCACCCCAAACAAGAACTGCTTACTGCAGGCCTTGATGCGAGAAAAGAGTGGCTTGGCACATGGACGCTTCTAAACGCTCGGGGCGGCCTGTTTAAGGGTCCTCACAATACAGGATCCTGTTGAAGCCAGGAGTACCACTACAAACATCTACTTCTGCAAAAGAGACCCGGAGTAAGGACGTTGATGAAACCAGCATTCATGCCAGCACAGCCTGAGAACGAGAGCGAAGCAAATACAAACATACCCACGTACTTACGTACGTACATATGTACACACATATATATATATATATATATGTATGTATATATATATATATATATATATATATGTGAATAGAGAGTGATATAGGCTTTATTACATTTATGTACTTATTTTGCATATATATATATATATATATATATGAATAGAGAGAGATATAGACTTTATTACATTTATGTACTTATTTTGCATATATATATATATATAGATAGATATATCGGACATGTACATGTACATGTATATGAGCATGTTTCTGTATGCCTATAGCCATGAATATGTGATATATGGACACACACACACAGACACGCACACACCTTTTGTATTCACATATATACATACATGCACGTACATAATAAAATAGATATACTCGTAAAGAAACACATGAGACATACATGCACAAGAAAACGGGAATCTCAAAACGAATGGCAGGAACATGGAGAGCAGGAGACGAAGGAAGAGAGAGAGAGAGAGAGAGAGAGAGAGAGAGAGATATATATATATATATATAGTGTGTGTGTGGTTGTGTGTTTGTGCATGTGTGTATGTGTGTCTCGACCACGAACCTGTGGCGACCGCGCACTTTGCGAATCGCTGTTTCCCGAGCTGTTGGAGTGGTTGCACCAACCTCAAGGCAAGTTCACACAGGGCAGTATCTGGGATGTAGGACAGTGGAGGATAACACGGCTTTGCGGATGTTTGTGATTGCACGGCTCTGCGTGACCATAGCGGCAGACATTAATTACTAAATAAAACAATGAGACCGGATACCAGTTCGGCCGAAACGAAACCGAGTCCGTCCTAGATACGAGTTCTAGCAGAATTTCACAAGTCCGGGTCAGCCATGTTGCACGCCATCAGTTTCAGAATCAAGCTGCGGCTGGAGTGTGCATCGAGCCCAATAAAAAGCCACATCAATCATACGAACTGTCCGTCGAGTTACGTATACGCCCCTTTACCATATTGGTAGACACAATGCAAACGACAGCAACCAACAGAAGACTGCACTGAGATGTTGTCATCAGCCCCAGCATTGAATCAATCTGTTGAGCGAGAAACACTCTTCAACAACAGCCACTGACACCTGAAGTGCGTACTGCATCGAGAGTGAAAACCTAACAAGCAAGATTCGTGTACCGAAAAAGACACACTTCCCGACTTGTCCAGCTAACAAAACAAAGACAAACCTGATCCGGACCGCCGGGCCCTCTATTCAAAGGGACCCTAAAGTGATTACCGTGCTCTGAACTATAAGTCGCAACCTCGCTTGTTGCTTT
>CAJNDT010006047.1:756043-768543 GCA_905221615.1 Symbiodinium sp. CCMP2592
GACAGAGGTATGGGACCAAATTCCCGAAGCACAACAGCAGCTCGTCGAGGGCCATGACGATGTCGCATAGCTTGTGCTCCAGTGCATAACCCATAGCGGATTCGATGAAGCGGTCGCATGTCCTCAGATGCCGAGAAACAAAAATCTTGTCATCTTAAGCTCCACCCGCAAGAAATACAAAACGGAGAATATGTCAGAAAGTTGAATAGTTATTGATAAAGGTTTGATTTCACGTGACAAGGTCACAAACAACATATATATATATATATATATTTATGTATAATATTATGTATAATTAATAATAATAATACTATATATATATATGTATAAATATAAATATATATATTTATTTATTTATATTTATTTATTTATATATTCTATATATATATATATATATTGATATTAATGTATATAAAAAGAATCATATATATATTATACTCATATATCTATATATATTATATGAGTGCTTGGCCAGATTCTCTGGGTTCGACATGCCCGTGAGGGCTACCACCGTTGGGCAAGTCACTCTCGTCAGGAAGCGATTCACCCACTTGCCGTGAGGCGTATAGTTGCCCATGGCAAGCCAATGCAACCGGTCCTTCTCTGCAATTGGCAGTCCGTGTACCAACACTGTCATCCTGTCCCAGCCATGCCGTTCCAGGTCGTTGACCGCCTTTGCAGCTCTCGATCCCCAGCCGAGCAGCTCCATCTTCACCATCCATGTTGGCCCTGCCATGCCGAGAGGTAAGAGTGGGAAAAACCTCAAGGCACCAAAATTTAATTAACTGCTTGAGCATCATATATTTGCATGTAAGCAGGCATGTGACACTTCAGTCCTGCTGCAGCCCCCCGTGAGTGAACTGACTGCATCCGAGGGGGTTGGGGTTTAGGCTTTAGGATTCACGGGCAGGGGTTTAAGGTTTAGGGTTCAGGGCTTCAGGGTTTCGGGTTCAGGGGTTTGGGGTTTTGGGTTTAGGGTTTACATCTATATATATATATATATATAGATACATATATGTATATACATATACATATATATATATATATATATATATATATTTCAGGAAGTCTCGGATGCAGGAGAACTGTTTTCACGAGCTCGCTATCTGCTCCGGAGCTCTCGTTCATGCACGTGCAAGCATGGCCCGCCAGTGCCGTCAGTGACCTTGCATCAAAGACTGCAGTCGCAGCAACTGCTTGGAGAGGATCTGATTCTCGACCGTGCTTCGATGCGAGGATTTGGCAATATCCACAGCCACTCCAAGAGCCCCCTCTTCAGCATACGTATGGAAAAACCTGAAGTTATAACTTCAGCTGCATATTAGCTGGACTGAAAATACATATAACAAACTCATATATATATATATATGGTAGTCGCTGGAATATATATATATATATATATATGTATATGTATCTACCAGCTACAAGATATGTTATCACTTATAAACAGTCGCACCATGAAAGGAATTGTCCTTGAGTAATATATATATATATATATCATCCTCGTAGCGGGTCTCGGCAAGCTCCATGACCATGTGCTGCAGCATGTGGTGCTTCGGTCTCAGGCTCCACATAAACCTTGGGCAGGGTAGAAGTACTGAAATTTTTAAATAGATGGATACCGACAGCTTCAAAAATGTGGGGAGAGAGACAGAGAGAAAGAGAGAGATAAATATATAAAAAGACACAGACCCAAAACTCTTTTCACATAGAATTAGACAGAATATTAATCAGCTGATACAGGTGCGGGTTGGTGGAGGTGGCTGCACAGTGCATATAGGTCTCCAGGAAGCGAAGGCCCAGGCTGCGGATTTCCACGGCTTCCTCGGCATCGATGGGGATTCATATATTATGTGTCATGCACTTAATATATATATATATATATATATATATATATATTTGTTAAGATGCAACTGTATTGTATATTAACACACATATATATATATGTATACATATGTTATACATTACATACTATTTAGCATATGTTGTTTATTATATATTATTACTACTTTCAGAATTATTATTACTATTATTATCATATAATTATTATATCATTATCACTATCATATATATATATGCATATATCTATAAAGGTATAGTTTAAATAATATATAGATATATGTATATATATATATATGTAATATATCTTTTATACTATATATAACGAGTATACATATATATATATATATATATATATATATATATATATCATATTCCAAAGTTTGACAGAGAAGCCTCCTCCGTCAAGAACCTGTTGCCTTGCTCCACACGGTTGTACAGCTCCGACAGGAGATGCACACAGAGACTCGCTCTCAGGAGCTCCAGATCAGCTGGTGCTTTCTTGCTTTCCTCTGAGAGGATAGCAGCCAGAAACGACGTGATGATTCTGCTGTGGTGGGCCTTGGACTGGTAAAATATCTGCTCCAGGTCGGATTTCAAGAGAAAGTGTCTGAATCGCGGCATAGCAACCCTGACCTTCACTTGCTTTTGCCAGCCTTTGAACCTAAGGAATAATGCCCGGAGAGCCTGACCTTTGGTCAGGCCGGCACCACACACTTCCCGGTCCAGCAAGACTTTCATTGCCGAACCATTAGCAAAAAGACCAACTCCAAGATGGGCCGTGTGCATCCAGCACTGCTTAAGAATGTGCATGCTAAAACCTGGCATCCAGATAAGCGGCGAACTTTCCGGGGAGTCCAGCACCGGAAGCACATTGGCCAGAAAGTCCACATTGCTCCGCCTGGTTCGCATCCAGGCAGCGGAAAGGCCAAATTGGCCGTAACTCATCGGGCCACTTGCCAGGGTGCACTTGCACTTGTAGCACACTTCCTTGCTCGTCGGTGTTGCTTTCAGACCCAGGCAAACAACGAAAAACTTCCAGTCGCCTCGGAGTTCTGTCACCATAGGACTGCCTGGCATGCGAACAAGTTTCTGCAGGCTCTCCACCACGAACCTCCACAGCGGCTGCTCGGTGGATCGGCCAGCACTGAACCGATCTTGCAAGAAAAACAGAGGGAACCTCGAGTAGGCAAGACCATTGTGCTCGGACATCACGAATCCCATGAAAGCTCCAAGAAGATGATCGCCGTATTTAGTAAACTGGGCAGAGTCCCCATACAAAAACAACGGCTCGCTCTCCACAGCTTTTCCAGGATGTGGTGTGTCCAATTTGGCCCAGTATCGCTTGGTGGAATCTGCTTTGGGGGCTAGCCCTTGCTCGTGGAGCCACGGAACGAGTTCGTGCGGGGCGACACAGGGAATTTGCCTCATTGCACCAAATAATAAATATCAACTTATATTGTGTGTTAGGCATACACCTAGGCAATCTATATATATATATATATAATATATCACACACATCTATCTATATATATATATATATATTTATGTAGTTGTCTAGCTATATATACTTATATATATATAGATAATATAAGACCCAAGATAAAGGATTCCGTGTGACCCTGCACTCAAGGTGCAGCATCGTAGGCTTGCCCTGGTCGTCGAGGCCCGGTGCTTCCACCCAGTGCACAGGCACCTCGTCGTTGATTTTAATTTCTTGTTTAAATAAAACATATGTGTAATTAATGTGTAGAAACGGATAGCAGAATGTTTGCCATCATAGCTGTATTAATTGTATGTGTATCTACTTATATGTGTAGTCATTATATATATATATATATATATGTATGTATATATATGTGTGTATATATGTATATATATATATATATATATTGGATGCAAGCCAGGTGTCGGGCGACTTGAACTGTCGAAAGGCATCCCTGTGGATGTTCCCCGCATGCTTGCCCTGAGCTCCAGCAGCAGCCAGTTTAAGCACATCGGGCGGTGTAGCTTTGTCGAAGACCTTGCTGATGCAAGCAGGTTTCCCTGGCTTCTACCGGAGCCCTCCCGCCCTCCCCGACCCAGCTTAACCCTGAAACCCGATGCTGTGGGAGCAACTGCAACAGCCGAGCCGATTAGAGCGAGCTGCCTGCTGGATGGCTCCGCATATTACCTCGCTGCAGCCATGGAGATATCCTCAGTTTAAATAGAAATAACCTAAACCCTAAAACCTCAAACCCTAAACCCATATATATTATTATACACATACTTATGTATTCTAGTCCCCCTGCAAGCGAAGGCACACCACCACCCACCTTCTCCAGCAAAATGGCCGAGATAGGGTCGCCTGCGAAGGGGGAATCCGGAACACGAAACATACTGTCGGATTGAAAGATGGATTCTCACAGATGCAGACACTGCAATCTGGCACTGAAGGATACCCACTTTTTCCCCTCATGGCTGCCGCTGCAGCGAGTCGATCTTCCGTCGGCCAAAACTAGCGATCAGACACCAAAGGCCCCGGCAGTGCTTTGCGACAAATCTGAGTGTGCTACATAAGTACAATAACCGATGTAACAACATGAAGTTCATTATAATGGACACACACACATGTATATATATATATATATCTGCTACATATATTAGCTACACATGCACACACACACACAGACACAGACACAGACACAGACACATATATATATATATACATATGCATGTTTATAAAGTCTAGTGCCCCGGTGTGCTTTAACTTTATATCCGCAATGCTGCTGGGGATGTGACCGATCAACATCGCCGCCTAGATCTAGCCTGCCGGCCCTCACTTTTTCTGCTTGGCCGTCCTGGTATGGATCGTCACGTGCTTGCAGGCATCCATGTACTCCTTGATGCTCTGCTCGAGGGCCATCCTGTGCTGTGTGCACCTGTCCCAGCTTCGAGAGCTGTACACATTCTCGAGGCTGTACCGCTTCTTTTCCATATCCAGGCGGAACGGCTCCAGGTCAGTGAGCAAGCTGTCCAGGGTGTTCTTGGGCATTTGCACGAAGATACATATGCAAAGACTGACAATAAAATGTACATTTATATATATATATATATATATATATATAATGTAGATATCATTATTACGTGTATATAGATATATATATACACATATATATATATACACAATATATATATATATATATATATATGTACGTTGTGAAGCTATGACCAGCAGGGCAGGCTGCATACTTAAACCATATCTGTTCTACATATATATATATATAATCTAGAAGAAAAAGCCCGAGGCACGTGCCGGCATCCTCGAGCTGCTTCCGCCAGCTTTTCGCTTCGAGCACTTTGTTTGCAACTTTGTTGAGGATGGCTTGGCAGAGCTGTTGCTCGCTTTTGGGCTTTGGCACGGGTGTGGTGGTTTCCTCGCCACCCTGACATGAGTAAATCACCAAAATTGGGTTTAGGGTTGAATGGGGTCTAAAGCTATACGTGTATATATATATATATGCATTTATATTTATATATATATATATGTGCATAGGGATGAGGTCTTAAGGTTTAGGCTTTGTCTGAGATTCTGACCCGCCTTGCCGGTCTTCTTATTCTTGTTTCCTTTGCCTCTGGCCTTTCCTCCTTTCTTGTTGCCAAGTACGTCCTCGGGCAGCTCTCGCCTCTCCTTGATGCTCACCTCCTCCTTTTCCAAGTCCACCAGCATCTTCCTTATACATGACTAGTTGAAGTTAAATTCAAAACCAGGTAAAATATAGCCAAGTCGGGTTTTTTATTTATGTCCATCGTTCATGCGGAGACAGGATGAGCAGGCGGATGATTCAACTCAGCTTTCTTTATAAACTGGCAAGCAAGCTGCAACAGCCTCTTCGTGGCCTCGCAATCGAGGTTCCCCTGCATGTTGAACTCGTACTTGGACTCGGTCGAAGTCCGCTGGGACTCCTCAGCACTCACCCAAACCTTCACCAGTTCCATGTCCTGCAGGGCTGCTACAGGATAAATATATATATATAGTCTATATATACGGTACACTGAATATTACATATATATATGTAAACCGAAACAAACATGTACATAGGTCAACTACAATATATTTATATATATAACCTAAGATTTATAGGACTACGTATATATATATATATATATATACAAATACATATATATATATATAGTATAATATAATATATATAATATAATATAATATAATATAATATAATATAATATAATATAATATAATATAATATAGTATAATATAATATAGTATTAATATAATATAGTACTCCACACGTACGGATACACACACATATGTATACATAATATATATATATATATATATACATATACATATATATATATATACATATATATATATATATACACATGTATATATATATATATACATACATATATATATATACATATGATCGAGAGAGGAGAGAGAGAGAGAGAGAGAGAGAGAGAGAGAGAGAGAGAGAGAGAGAGAGAGAGAGAGAGAGAGAGAGAGAGAGAGAGAGAGAGAGAGAGAGAGAGAGAGAGAGAGAGAGAGAGAGAGAGAGAGAGAGAGGTGTGTGTTTTATTATAATTATTATGTATCTACAAAAGTAGACTCCTGTCGCTTCGGCCAGTCGGGGTGGATCTGCCAGTGCTTGGCTCCCAAGGACTTTTTCACCGCCCGGAGCTCCTCGGCATGCTCTTGGCCATGCCTCGGATGAGGAATGATGTCACTCCAACCCAACCCTAACCCTAAGACCCTAAACCCTAGACCCCTAAGCCCTCAGACCCAACCATACCCTAAACCCTCAACCCGAAACCCTAAATCCTAAACCCCCTGAACCCTAAACCCGGGACTTAAGCAGAAAATAGCAAGCTTGCCAATTCAATTGCAAAGTACTCTTTCGCGATCGAGCCCACGGTCCGCCACTGTTGTACACCGATGCTCTCGCTGCTTGTCGTGCTCTTGTGGCTCATCATCAACGAGCTTCTTTGCCAGTTGCCGGAGCAGCTGGAGAAGACCTCGAACAGGTCCCGCAACACGGAGTTGGACCCTGAGGTGCAATCACAAGGTCTGTAGTTTCGGGGTTTGGTTGTGTGGGTTGGTGTGGGGGGCTTTGGGTTTGGGGTTTCGGGGATTCTGTGCTCCGGATGCAGTCAAAGCTCTCTTCTCGAGACTGTTGTCCTTGAAGGCCAGGGCGGTAATCTCGTCCGGCACATCGCAGCCGCCTGGTGATATTTTCCAATACACAGACACATATATGATTCTTATATCAACATATATATATATATATATATATTTATATTTATTTATATGTATGTTGCTACCATATCTGTGCACACATGTACTTGACCTTAACACCGAAACCACTATACCCGGGATATATATATATATATATATCGTTTGTTATATATATCTATATCTATATATATATATATACATATATATATATATATAACCGTTGAATATATATATATGTATATATATATGTACATATATATATATATGTATACTGAGCCAAGCAGCTTTTGAGCCCACGGGTCATCCGCATCCATGCAGCATGCTCAGCCTTCTCCTCCGGGCTCTTCTCCTTCTTCTTCTTGCCTCCGTCTGGGGCCCCGTCCGAGTTGGCCCGCTGGCTCTGGTCATCGCTCCGCATCTTGCCGACAAGGGTCAAGAGCTGGTCCCGGGACAACCCGTAAAGCTCCTCCCTGCTCAGCTCCTCCAATTGCTTTTCCTCTAGCGAGGCCTGGCTGGGCGAGGCGGTGGGCTTTTCGTCAAGCGAGCTCTGGCTGGAGCCCGTGTAGAAGAGCTCGTTCCTCTCCTTTAAGGGTTGTTAGTAAATATGCATCTAGAGTACATGTTCTAATGCCAGACTTCTTCTGGGTAGATGTCTATATATAACATAAAGATCTATGTATGTACATGTACATATATATAAATATATATATACACATACATGCACATCAGACACGAATGGAAATAAGTCTATAAGACGATCTATGTGTACATGTGTGTATATATATATAGTACATATATGTATATATAGCATATATAGCATATATATATATGGAGAACATGCTTACACTTATCGTAAATCATGGATACACTGTCCCTCTGCCTGGCTCGGGGGGAGCATCTCTGCAAACTTCTGGGTCAACTCGTCGACCTCCTCCTTGCAGTCCTGCCCCGCCTGCTTCTCCTTCTCGGCCTTGCCCATATCCTTCTTCGCCTGCTCGATCTGTTCGTCGAGCTCCTTGATCAGGCCGGCCAGGTAGTCCTCCGGGATCGGGTCGCTGTTGTCGACCTGGTCGGCCAGAGATGCGAGACATGTTGAACCCCAAACCCTAAACCCTAAACCCCCTATATTAATCATCCATATATACGGCCGTGTGCCTCAGCAGCAGTGGCCCCAGTCTTCGGAGACGTGGGCTCACGGAAATCCGTTGCCTGCATATATATATATGTATATATATAAGCTTAATATACAAACGAGGAATATAACTGTATATATAGATATACAGACACATACACACGATATGTATATACAGTACTTGACACCCGCCTTGCCCCTGCGGAGGGAATCCGGCACCGTTGCCTGCACGTGTTCTCGGTCCGTTGAATTTATAGTATATATGTATATATATATATATATATATATATTACATGTTGTCGTGTATCTAACCGAGGGCAACGACCTATCTCATGAATAAGACCAGGTGTCTTGTCATATTCACTCTAGAAGGAAACAAGTATATGTAACATGTGTCACGGTACTACAATTGTTAGTCCATGTATATTTTCAGAATTATACATCTAGGTGTATTATATATATATATATATATGTATAGATATGTTATATATATATATATATATATTATATATATAGATGAATATCGGCATATAAATATATACATATATAAGAAAGAAAGTTCATATCTATGTATATTTGTATCTTTGATATAATCTCTCTCATGTGCCTTTGCAGCCTCTTGGCTGGCTTCGGCCATGCTTGCACCCCGCTGCAGCGAGGCATCTACGTCCATGATCGCAGGCACCGGGATCGTCACCTGCAGTTTTGGTGTGAAGTATTGTACTTTATTTATAATTTATAAAGCAAATAGATTTTTGAGGTGTATTTTTGCATATAAACATATATATATATATACAAACACATGTATTTATATATATATATATATATATGAACCTATAGACATATGTAGCTAGACGTATATATCTCTTTATACACACAAAGATACACATATACATATATATATATATATATGTGGATCACACACAGACTGACACAACCTGGGTTTCGGACTGCTGTGGCTCCGCCGCCACCTGCTGCCTTGTCAGGTTCCGGCTCCTGCAAATTGGGTTTGTGGCCATGGACATGGAACATGTTTACACTGGCTGGGTAACTATCACACATGTCTTTATGTGTTTGTGGTTTGAGCAGTATACTATTGTTGGATATCTATACATATATATATGCATTATCTATATATCTATATCTATATCTATATATATATAAAGTATACACATATAAATATATATGAGCTCCAGGTCCAGGCCAATGGGGAACACGTGGATGCAGTCCTCCACCTGTGTGCTCGGCAGTGTGTCCGGCACGTCCAGTTCCATGGGGTAGGGCAGGGTCTCCGGCTGTCGATCCTCCTCGACTCCCGGGTCTTATGCATCCATTGGCTATTTCTGTGCATGCTTTTAAGTATCATCTAGCCAGGTTTGCACTCCCATCGGAAGTTCCTCCAACATGACTTTTTCCAGCTCCTTGTTCAGATCAGAGGACTTGTCGCCTGGACCGAGACTGAAAACAGCTATGTATTGACAGAAGAAGCTACAATGCACCACATGCCGGAAGTCTGCATCTCAAAGAGATTCATATATACATATATATAATATATGCAAGGATACGTACAAATGTATTTCTGTTTGGATTTATATGTATACATACATACAATATATGTCCATCATATATAGGTACTGATATACATATTATAATCATAAACCCTAATTAATGTAGTTACTGTGCATGAGAGGAAATTTAACTATTGTATCTTCTGTTCAAGCCATAGGCATGATAATGTCTATGTGTATATTATGATATGTAGATTTTTTGCATATATATATATATATATATATATATATATATAATAGACATAGGTGTGTGTACAATATCTATATATATATATATATATATCACACAAACATACATATATATATATATATGCATATATATATATATATATATATACATATATATATATATCTTGTGATCTGCTTTTCACAATCCATGCCTGACATCACCGTGTCGGCACTGTCCAGCCGGTGTGGCTTGTCTTCCTTTTTCTTCTTAGGGTCCGGAGTCTTCGTTGGGTCTTCGTGGGGGTCGCAGACACGGCCACGGTCTTCTTCGGCGGGCGGGATCTCTTCCGGGTCTCGGCCGACTGGGCCGGCTTGGCCGACTCGACCGACTTGGTCGGCTGGGACGACGAAGTAGCCTCGGATTGTTAGCAAGGTCTGGTCGACATATATATATATATATATGTACATGCTTATACATGTGTCTATATGTATAATATATATATATATATATATATATATATGTAATTATATACACTACATTGTACTTAACTTCCTGTTATATCATAGCTTACTGTATATAGAAGATATGGTACATGACATTACATCATCTCGTGTAATTGTAACTAGTTATATGTTCTTTGTAAATATTAAGACAGGCTATATATATATATATACCTATGTATTCGTACTAATAACAAAAACATGCAAGCTTGGCACAGATTCCTGGCCACTCTTGGAAGCTTTCGCTGCTTTGGCAGCAGCTGCCGTGGCCATCAAAGACTCGGGGATAACGGACTTCTTGCCCATCGCGGGAAAAAAGGGCCAGGCTTAGGACTGGAAGTCGCTCGGCCCACAAAAGATCTCAATTGCAGCACGTGCCATTTCACGCAAATTCACGCCGATTCACGCGGTTTCACGCCCTACTTTGCGAGGCCTCAAATTCCAGGGCCCTGAGATTCCGAGGCCTTGGATCCTGAGGCCTCGGCCGGGAGGCGATTCACGCCAATTCACGCGGATTCACGCTTTTTCACGCCGATTCGTCTTCCCGGGATCTTTGATGTCTCGGAACTGGAGGTCCCAAGACAGAGTTGCTCGTGCAAGCATGTATAGATCCATGTATAGACATCCAAAAACTGCATATATATGTACTACTATCATGCATGTAGATCTATATATGCATGATTTCTTCATACATAATTATATAGATACGTGTATATATTTGCATAAAGACATGTTATACATGTGACATGGTATAATACATGTATGATAATGTATGTAATACATGCATACATACATATATATATATATATATATGTATATATACTGATATATTGTTATATTCTGTATGTATATATATACACACAGGTATACTAGTGTATGACTATATATGTATGTGTGTGTGTGCATGCATTCTATTATTATCTGTACATATATATATATATATATACATGTATAATATATATATATATATATATATATATATGTGTGTGTGTGTGTGTGTGGATACATATCAGTATCACATGCAGCAGCAAGATCCGAGCTTTTGACAACGGCTTCCCCCGTGTGCTGTGTGCACTTCAATTAAACTGGGCTCCTAGATCACCAGGCCTCAGATGGGCTGATCATCGGCGAACCTGGAACCTCAGCTATGAAGACCTACCTTAAACCCTAAGATTCGAAACCCTGAACCCCTAAACCCCTAAACCCTAAAGCGAAACCCTAAACCCACAAAGCCCGCAACACCCCGCCGAAGCCACAAACTCTGTACAAATTAGCGACCAGCAGGAATCCCAGCAAAAACATCCGTACTTCGAGTCCGGGGCTCCTGGATCCAGCGGGGCTCGCAAAAGCTCCTCGTCAGCCCATCCGGCCAAACAAGTCGCCACTTCGAACCTCAGGTTTGAAAGCCCGGAACACCCCAAAGCCACTAACTATGTACAATTCAAAACCAAGCCAGGAAGCCCAGCCAAAACATCCATCGCCAAGCCGGGGCTCGTGGATCCAGCAGGCGTCACTTGGGCTCCTCGTCGGTCCATCCGGCCAAGACCCTCGCGACGTCGAACCTCAGATTTCAAACACCGCAACACACCAAAAGCACTCATAAGTTACTCTCTCTCTCTCTCTCTCTCTCTTTATACAATCAGGACCAGAGGAAATCCAAGATAACATACACACTGCTAAGCCGTGCTTGAGGAGCAGAAGCTTCACATGTCCCCTCCTGAAGCCGATGTGGGTTCCGCCTTGGCCGTTGACCTCATGGGTTCGCGATATATATATATATATATATACTACATAATATATATATATATATGTATATATATATATATACATATATATATACATATATATATATATATATATATATATAGATTGGACGATTTATATATGTAGATGTGTGTATATGTATATGATGTATGTGTATATGTATATATATACACATACATACATATATGCTTAAAAAAAGTATGTGATGTATGAATATATATATATATACATACATATATATATATAGATCATATATATATATGTATATATATATTTATATATATATATATAT
>CAJNDT010006047.1:773543-873755 GCA_905221615.1 Symbiodinium sp. CCMP2592
AAACTTTCGGGTAGGAGTTGTAAGGGCGGATTGGGTTCATGGCTTCGGCCTACCATTGTGCATATTCGTATAAATAAAAAATATATATATATATATATATATATATATATAGCTCAATCCAACATACATATATAAAGATACATAATGTATATATGTATCCAAATATAGATACAAGGCATCCTTCACACTTTCAGGTACATTGCATGTATGTATGTATGTATATGTATGTATGATATATTTATATATATATATATATATACACACCTCTACATGATCAAGGACCCTCGCTCTTTTTCTCTGCCCCTGCCGCCCGGGTTCACCTCTCGCCGGCGATATAGCCAGAGCCATCCTGGCCAATCACCACCTTGCCTTTTGGCCTCCATCTCGAGAGGGAAAACAAAGCCTTCGGCGGCGGAACCTCCACTGCAGCCTTGGGTCCAGCAGCCTTGGCTCCAGCAGCCTTGGCTCCAGCAGCCTTCGGTCCAGCAGCCTTCGGTGGCGGGTAGGCGGGCGGAACCGGCCTCTTTGGCATTGCCTTCGTCACCACGTTCTTCGCCTTCGGCACCTTCGGCACACGTGGCTGTGGCCTCGACTTGCTCTTCGCCCTTGCACCAGTCTCCCTCTTCGCGGCCTTCTTCTGTGGAGCCTGCCCATCCGGACGAAACCAGATGTCCTGCACGTTCCTCTTGGCCCCCCTCTTGTCCGCCTCCTCGACATCCGAAGGGTTCCAGGAGACCTCCTCCTCCTCGAGCTCTTCGTCGAGCCCCTGCAGAGCAAATGTACTATATAACAAGTATTACAATAATATATTATATGTGTATATGTATATATATATATATACAGATACATATATATATATATATATGTGTATATATACATATATATATATATATATAGATTTACAGATACAGGTATATAGTAAGTTACACAATATATTCAGTCCAAGCTGCTGGCGACCGGGAGCCACGAGGTCTCGAACCAGTGGCAGCAGCTGCAGAGCCCCGTCGAGGTGGAGTCACCTTTCGCCCGTTTCGGTAGCTGTTCTTTATTTCATAACTATATCAGATGTACATGTCTTCCTGCTGCCACAGCTGCTGGAGGAGCTGCCGCATCCTTCTTCTCCGGGGTCATGTTGCCGGGAACGGCCTCGATCCCAACATGCTATATACACGTATTATACATATATATATGCCTAGATACATACACATATATGTATGTAAATATACATATATCAATTTGTAATGTGTGGTGTATATATATATATATATACATGTCTATTCAACATATACATATATAGCTACTTGTATATACATATACGTATACACACATCTTGATCACTATATTACAACCGCACTAACAAATATCTAATACTGTTGCTGCCAGAGTCACTGGAGCCATTGCATCATCCTGAGGCTCCTCAGGCGGTGGTGGCGGCACCGGAAGCCCAGGAGGTGCCGGCTCCGAAGGCTCGGGCGGAGCTGCAGCTGTCGGCTCCTGTGCAGCCGTGTTTAGCCAAACTGATTTAAGTCATGCATCGCTATATACCATATACACTTCCAAACTTTGTGCGGGTACTGCCTCTGTCTTCGCAGGGATCGCTTCTGGCAGTCCGGAAGCTCTGACGTCATCACCCTCAGCCCGAGTCATTCTATGGACCTATTCTCTGTCCTCTTGTTGTATACTACAAAAGCAAAAAAAACATGCATATGTACATGTAAATATATATATATATATATATATAGAAGCTCTATATATCTCAGTCAGTAGCGAGTAAACTATATATATATTGTTTGCGAAGCGGCAGCTGCAGCCTTCGGGGCATTCTTCGCCAGGTCCGGTGCGACCTCTGTTCGCTCATTTGTATACTACAAAAGTAAAAAAACATACATATGTACATGTAAGTATGTATATATATATATATAGAAGCTCTTTAGATCAGTCAGTAGCGAGTAAACTATATTGTTTGCGAAGCGGCAGCTGCAGCCTTCGGGGCATTCTTCGCCAGGTCCGCTGCGACCTCTGTTCGCTCAATTTGTATACTACAAAAATTAAAAAAAATACATATGTACATGTAAATATGTATATATATATATATATAGAAGCTCTATAGATCAGTCAGTAGCGAGTAAACTATATTGTTTGCGAAGCGGCAGCTGCAGCCTTCGGGGTCGTCGCCAGGTCCGGTGTGACCTCTGCTCGCTCATCGTGTGTATATACACATTATACACACGAACACATCCGTATATATGTGGTTCTCTTGCCGAAGAATCGCTAGCAACCATGACATTTATGATGCATAATATATATATATATATATATATCTATACACACATATATATATATATATACATTATATATTATATTAATATATCGAAATATATTAATATATAGGGGTAGACAGATGTGCATAAATCAATTCGTGAATTAAGACTGCCTTAGTATCTTGACCAGGTGCATTGGGACCCGCAGGCGGTGGTCCAGGTGCATTGGGAGCCGCAGGCGGTGGTCCAGGTGCATTGGGAGCCGCAGGCGGTGGTGCTGCTCGTGGGGCCTGCATAAATATAAAAGAGCTCAGCAAAAACATACGTGGTACTGTATATATAACAACAAAAAGGCCAGCCGAGCTTATTATTTGCTGCCAGAGTTACTGCAGCAGCTCCTTCAGATCCTAAACTCGCCCCAGCATGCACCACGGGAGAAGGCGGAGGTGCTTGGGCTGCTCCTGCATCGACCTGGATATATATATATATATATAGGAACATATATACATATATAGTGTGCAATTTAACTATGAGATACCGTATAATCTATAGACATATAATGAGGAAAAAATATATGTATATATACATATATGTATACACATATAGTTAACATATGTATTTGTTGTGTAGTGCTGCCACAGTTACCGCAGAAAGCCTTTCAGCTTCATGAGAAGCTTCAGGGGCGGCAGTCGTGGCAGGTCCATCCTCCGATTGATTCAAGATAAGTCCCAGCATATGAATTCGATTAGATATTAACAAAAACCAAGAATTACTGCTGCCGCCACAGCTACGGCAGCACGTTCGCCAGGCCAGACCCCAGGCTGAGCACCGAGGTTCCCGGGCTGAGCCTGGTTCCAATGTATATAAAGACATACATATATATCTAAATACATATATATCTAAATACATATATATCTAAATACATAAACCAAAAAAAAATATATATATATATATATATATATCTAGGCAGCGAATATCAACTGTAAACAGTTCTCTGCAAAACTTGACATGTATCTTCATATATATATACATATATATATATATATATCAGAAAGATAATGTATATATATATATGCTTATATATATGTATGTATATAAAGGCTTTACTGTGCAGCCATGGGTACCAACAAGTCGCCCGGTCGCACCACTGACCCAGGCGGCTCCAAAAAAGGCGGAAACTCCGGAGGCCATGGCATAAACGGAAGCCCGGGGTACCTGTCGACACCGACGTGGTTGTACCCGCGGACATTCATCATCTCCACCTCCGGGACGAAGCACAGCACCCAGCGACCCCGCAGCAGGGTGACACCAGACCCAGGTGCTCGCCGCTGCTCATCGCCAGCATTCGCGGGATCGGCCATGGCGAAGTGCTGCAAAATGCAGCTTTAGATCTAGAGCTATGCCTATAAATTAAGGCTCATGATGCATGAGCTGATGTATGTAGATATCCTGGTATCGTATGTATATCATATATATATATATATATGGTAGTAGTCGTATATATCTACTTAATTAGAGATCTCGACGGATCCGTCCCCTGCCGGCTTCAGCTTGGAATCTGTATATAATATATATATATATATATATATATATTATATTATATATAGGTATACATAAGCTACACACACGTATAGTATATATCTCGCTAGTGTATGTGTATGTATGTATATATATATAATATACGTATTCAACTATGTGACATAACATATATGTCTATTTAATTTTCCAGCTGCTCCGGCCAAGGATCCGAAGGGAAGATCTCGACAAGCAGGGCTCAGACAAACGGAGACTTGTCTGTCTACAAGTCTCCGTATATATATTGTTGTACATATTCTAGGACCATGCCTGTGCACTAACAAATATATATAATCTAGGCAACCTAAACATGTACATGACCCAGCGGTCTGAGCCCATGCTTGTAACTGCAGAAGCACACATGTCTGCTCCACACTCAGCACCGGAAACCCGCATTATGCCAAAGCCCAGATCAATAAAACTACATTAACATCTCCATGTATTCGATATATATATATATATATATATATATATATATACAAAATATATTTCCCCGAAGACACAACTCCCCTGAAATCGCTGAAACATATTATAACACTGAAACCTCATCCCATCCACTGCTTCCGGCCTCGGCAAAAGGAAGGCCGCAGCTGGCGGGCACCGACCATGAATTACGAATTATTGGGAGCTCAGGCTTCTGTCATATATATATGGCTATGCATGCAGTCTACGTCGTCTGTATGCACACGTGTTTGTTTGATACGGGCCTCGGTGCAGTCTGGAGTGCGAGACATCTGGGGAATTCTGGCCAGTTCCTAATTTGAAAAACATATTCCTTGAATAATCGTGACTGCACTATATATATCTAGGATCATGGTCTTCCTAATTGTACATGTATGCCTGCATGCTCCTGGGCGGCGAAGCGGCGGGTGGTTGGAGACTTCCAAGCCTGTGCATTAATGCAAGGATTCGATATATATATATATATATATATATATCTATATATCTCTAAAAATCGGTATCTATTTATACATATATATATATATAATATGTATATATGTATATATATGTAGAATGATACATATGTATATATATATATATAAGTAAATATAAAAATATATATTTATATATATGTATACATATTTGTTTTCGTTGTTGATGCTGCTTGGTGGCTTCTGTGTCGGACAAATCCCTATATATATACATATATATACATATATATATATATATATATATACATTATATACATATCTGATACACATAGCAAAACCCGTGCAAGAATCTATAAATCAATGTTTTCTCAATTCAACCAACGTGTCGGAATTTAATATTTTTTTCAAAAAATCAATGAAGTCAAGCAAGCTCGCTATAAATGGCATCTTACCATGCATGTGTAATTAGAGGAAAGCATGCCATAGGCTAAAGTATATGAAATCCTAGGACTTTCATACATCACACACATGCTCCGTCCGGAACCACAAAAAACAAGGCCTTGCGTTGTTGTGCTTACCAAACCAGCACTTTGGTCATATTTGAGGTCTTCGGATGCTTAGGGAAAGATATGTGCAGCGGAAGGCACATAAGAGGTGACAAGCCGTACATCTGCCGCTAACTGCTGTAACCAAGACGTGCGGGGATGGCCAACCCAGTAACGATAAAGGGTATGGCGAAGGATTGCCGGGCCATGAAGAGTGAGTTGCTTGAGGAAAGCCGCTCTAGCCTTGGCAAGCGCAAGTGGCGGGGACGGCACCTGTGCCAGTCGCAAGACCTCGACACTGTGAAGCTGTTTGTCAGCCGAGTGTCTGGGGACGAGAGCTCGCCACACTTGGAGGTATGCACGATCCCACATGCGTTGGTGAATGTTGGCAGGCAGAATAAGGGCTGCGGCAGAGTGCACAAGTCGTGAACCAGACAGGGCCTGGAGTACAGTGGTGCGCACTTTCAAAGGAATGTCCTTATTGGCAAAGAGCTGTTTGCGCAACGGCTTCACATAACCCAAAGCTTGCGACTGTCGCAGCAACAGGTCTGGCTTGGGGGTGGTGGTGGAAGTCAAGATTCCCCCCAAGTGCCGGTATGAGTGGACAATTGGAAGAGTGTGGGCTTCCCGTGTGATCGGATCAGCAAAAGCAATGCTAAGGTGGCCATCTTCGGGGACCACATCCGGGGAAAGTAGAGTCCAATCATGTCCTGATGGGAGGAGGCCGGCTGTCTTGGTGGGAGCAAACGTAAGCTTCATGCCTAGTGAGGTGGCCCGAGCTGTGGTGTGCTCAACCGTGCGGCGTGTACGGGCAACGAGATCACAGAAAGAAGCCGCGGTTTGGGGCAGGAAAAAGTCGTCCGCCCAAGCGGGCGCCCCGAGGGTATCAGAAGTGGAGAGCTGGGCCCAAACAGGTGGGTGGGCAGCCGCCGGCATTTCTGGACGAAGCCCCTCAAGGGCGAGAGTGGAGTCGAGCGATTTCAAAAACTCGCCGAAGGCCAACGCAAACAGCATATCGGCGGCAGGATCACCTGGGCGCGTGCCACAGGCCGTCATGGTGATGATGGCATGGTTATCTATACGAAACCATGTGGCACGCATCATATCTTGCACCATAGCAACAACCTGAGCAGGTGTGCCAAGGGAGGGAAGAATGGCCAGACACTGTAGCTGCTGTCGCAATGCCACGACAGCCTCAGGAGGCAGGCCCATGCGGTGGAAGATCCGCAAGAGCTCTGTATCATCATCGTGATGTGGAGTCAGGGCCTGGCGCACAACCCTATAGAAGGCAGCCTGAACATCGACAAACAGGAGACTCCACGGGAGGTGTCGTGTGTGACAATATAGTTGGAAACTGCGGGCGACCAATGTGTGGCTTGGGCCTTCATGAATCCCAATGAAGGTGCTTGGCAGAAAAGCTGAAATGCCGACCAGAAAATCATGGAAAAGGGTTCCGGCTTCGTTCTCTGTGTCAGCATGATGGGAGGATACATGTTCGGTCTCGTAACCTCCGACCTGTGCATCTGCGTCAACTAGAATGATGAAGTCGGCACCAGCGGGCCGACGTACGATATCCGCATGACGCTCCCGCCAGAAGGCTTCGATGACCGAGGCGGGATGGTTGGCGAGAGATGGACAATGTGCCACAACCACAAAAAGCGAAAGGTGTGGGGCCACAATAGAGACATTGAGGTGCCTATCGGAGTGACCGGTTACCACAAACTGTTGCTCCTGGAGGTACTGCGGACTACCAGCGACAGAGGCATAAGGCACATTCCGAGCAATCCATAAGGCACAGCCGCCAGAGCCTTCTGCCGTAGCAGAGGCTTGCAGAATGTAGTATTGCTGGTCCGGCGACATGGCCGACTCTGGCAGCCTAGTTTCCTGAAATCCAACAAAAAGTGGCCTATGCGGAGCCAATTCCTGTTGCAGTAGTGCCCGGCGGCCCATAAATCGAAGTCCCACAGGAACATGTGTGGTACCACGAACTGTGGTTTTGTCGCGAAGAGTAAGGACATTGAAAGAGATGGCCGTGATGTCGTAATGAACAGATTTGCCAGGCGGCTGCACAAGCCGGGTACCCATCGAAGGGGCAACGTGAGCTACTGGCGGCTGTGCTCGAAGGCGTACAGCCTCGCTCTCAAAGGCAAACAAGGTTGGAAGGTCAGCCGTGGCACCCGGCAACATCCAAATCCACAGAGCAAGCGGATGTGCTGCTAGACGTGCTGGCCAGTCTGGCAAACATCTGCACCAGAAATCTCCAGGAAGGCGACGGGCAGTCTTGGCAACGGCATCAGTAACCTCATTACCGAGAGCTCCAGAGTGTCCCTTAACATGGTCGTATTTGATCGGGCACAAGCGAGCAAGGTATTGCCGGACTGCCACGGCAAAGCAGAGGAGAGAGGGCCGGCCATCAAAAGCCGGATAGGTGAGTTGGCGCCATTCGCCAAAAACGCTGCGGCCAACAGATTCTGCATCAAAGTAAAAGGCAACTGGCACCGCAAACACAGGGCCAAACTCCGAGGCCCATACAAGACCCCAAAAAAGAGCGAGGAGTTCTGCCGTGATTGCATGGCCCCGGACTCACCTGCATGGTAGGGAGTCTCAGGGGGAGCAGCCTGGCCTGCTGCACCGCCAAGGAAGAAAAGGCCTTCCACAGTGGAGATCCATACAGTGATGGCCCAGGAGCATGGTTGAACGTCATCCGGGTTTGTGGCAGCTCAGCCATCAGTAAAGATCATTACCTCCTGCGTGGTCACCTGTGATCTATCAGCACTGTGCCAGGAAGGTATATTAGCAAGTTGCTGCTGGAAACGATCCGACAAGAGATCAGAATGTATCAGGGCCGGCAAGTCGTTGTCGAGCCAGTCTGCTTCGCCAGGCGACGCTGGTGGCGGAACCAAGGCACGCAACGACTCGACAGAGGCTTGGTAACCTGTGAGAGGAATGGCCGTCTCAAGAGAAAGTCGGGCAGCAGAGTTGGTTGCAGAGGTCAGGGGCCTTAACTAATAATTAGAATAGGGTTTTGGGGGGGTTCCTTATTATTTTTATTTTATAATATCCCCCCAACCCGATTCTAATTATAAAGGCCCCTATGTTCGATCCTCTTATGCAGCCCTTGTGGAGACCTGGCCCCCTAAACCTGAAAACATAGCATGCTTGCCCCTGCTTGCTTACCTTTAGTTAGTAGGGAATGGAAGAATGGTAGTAATAGTAGTTATAATTGTACCCCATTCGTCCATTCGCCCTCTCAACACCTCAGTTCATCGATTCAAGCATGCTGGTTTTGTCTGGACACGTCGTGAAGCTAGTTGGGGTTAAGGGCTAGTTAGGGCAGAGGGCGTTTCAACTCTAAGGCCTTATGACCCATACGCACTGTATGGACCTAGATTGTCATTTTTAGGGTGCTTGTTTTTGGCTGCAGCTAGGCTTTTGGCTTTATAATGGGCCAGGTCACAAATTCCGAAAATTCGAATAAATCCCGAGAGCCACCGTGGCACATGCCTCCCAAAACCACTATACAGCCCTTCTGTAAGTAGTATAAAGCCCTAGGAAGACCCTTTGTAAGTTCGCATTCTTTGCTGGCGCAGGACACTGTCCGCTGGCGTGAGGAGCATGGGTTAGGGGTGGGGTTGAGGGTTCGAGGGTACTGGTAATTGAGGCTCCGGTCCTAAATGCACCCATGAGTGACCCCAAATTACAAGCTAACAGTACAATGTACATACATGTTGTGAATATAGGAAACTACATAGGTCCGTACTGATGGACCCGCCTTGATAAGGGTGTGGGGGTCCACTTAAGGACTTCGAGCTATTTAGTCCGACGTTTCGCGAGAAAGTCCAGAGCTGCTGATAGTGGTCTTTGGGCCCAAAAGCCGTAATATACGAGTCCTTAGATCCCTATTTGGAGGGGCAGTGGACTCAGTAAGTCGGTTATCAGTAGAGTTATAAGTACCCTAAATGGGGTTAGCCCAATTATAACCCTACTTATAACCTTACTTACTAAGTCCCCTGCCCCTCCAAGTAGGATGTAGGGTTTGCATCATGTCATACCCAGCTCTTCCAATATCCCTGAAGTTTCAAAAAGGCGCATACCTCAACCTACACCAACCTTAAGACCCCCAAAAGTAAATCTGACATAATGGCCCAACACCTACAAACAGCTAGTATTCTACACATTTCACGGGGGCCCAGGTCCAGGTAAGCCTTAACCCCAGGGTCTAAGGACTCGTATATCAAGGCTTTTGGGCCCAAAGACCATACTATATAAGGTTTTGGGGCTACTTTGATCCCTACGGGGGTAAAACCCGCGAAAGGAGAACGACGTCGCACGCTTTTGTGCCGAGGGCCCCGGCCCTGCAGCCAACGAGCTGTCCGAGGACCTTCCGCAAGAGGATTCAGGGTATTTTTGCTAGGATGCCATGTAGTACCCTTACTCCCTTTTTGTAGCCCTAGGTTCCTTATAAAGTTACCCAATAACAAACAGGGAGCCCTTTTATTCCTAGGTTCCTGGGCATCCTACTTAGCGTTTAGGTTCTAAGGTTTAGATGTTTGGTTTTTTTGGGGTTTGGGGATTCGGGGTGTAGGGGTTTAGGGTTATAAGTCACGGGTTTAGGGATTTAGGGGCTTGGGGATTTAGGGGTTATAATGGGGTTTATTATTTCAAGGTTTAGGGTTTCTAGGGTTCACCGTGTAGGGCTGTTGGGTTTTTCAGAGCTCTTTCAAGGTTTCTATAATAAGGGTACGATATGTGGCTTTTTGCGGTTTAGCGTGCCTTCAGGGTGTTCGCAAAACTCTGGGGCTTTGCGTGAGTTCCTGATCGAAGCTGCGGGCTCTGGCCTGTGTCAAGGGCTCCTGCGCTTTGTCAGCGCTAAAGAACGCCATCTACGGTGTGCGTTTCCTTTTGGACTTATTTCTGATGACGTCACGTAACAAGGGCGATGGGCATCAACATCAACGCATGATGAGATACCCTTTCTCTCCTTTATTGTGGTGTTTTGCTCTATTCTGGTGTCGTAGTTGCTGTGGTTGTTGCGGCCTGGGTCGTTTGCGTTTCTTCGGGTACATTTGTCACGTGGACGCTATTCTATCAATCCCATGCCAAGTCCTTTGCTGGCCGCACTTCACCCCAAACCCCAAACCCTAAACTTTTTCCTCCTTGCACAACCTAGATCTGATCTTAAATCTTACATCCTGAACCTTACAGTAAGACCTAAACCGTGAATCTCTCCTCTTTCAGACCCTCTTGGCCTTTCTAAAGTTGTCTTTTTCTCTGGAAACCCGAAACCTTAAGCTTAAACCCCAAAGTCCTCAGACCCCAAACCCTAAGCCCTGGCCTTGACCCTAAATCCTTCATCCTTATCCCTAAACCCTAAAGTCCTAAGATCCCAAAGCCTTAAATTCCTAAACCCGAAACCCTAAACCCTAAACCCCTGAACCCTAGACCCTAAATCCCTACAGTCCTGAGACCCCTGAGCCCTACACCCCCGAATCCATAGAGAGCCTCCACAGGATCAGTTCAGCGAGCTTTGTGTGGACGGGGTGGAATGCTTTCCAGGCAAAGCCCGTGAGTGCCGTAGAGCAGATGTCAGGTCCTCTGAGATCTTAGTGTGGGTTTAGGGTTTAGGGTCTATAGGGTTTAAGGTTTAAGGTGTATCCTGTCGATCGTACCCTAGACCGGTACTGTACTTCTACCTCACCCTGTAAATAAGCCTCGTGAGGAGAATACACCGCAAGACAAACGCCCCTTTCAGAGTCCTAGATTTTGACGCCTTTAGGTTATATCGTACCCAACAAGGACCCAAGGTCAACATCTGGGACATACACAACACACAATTCGGGCATACACGAACCTACCTTGTTGCCGTGTAGCTACACGACCTCCCAGTATGACCAACCACAAGGTTCCCCGATAAAGACCTGCAGAGTCCTTTGCACCCTAATCCTATAGGGTGGAAAAGCATACATCTAAGCCTGAAGCCCAACTCTCCAAATCCTGAACCCAAGAACTATCTCCCAAACCCAAACCCAAGGCCCCGAACCTAAAGTCTCAAACCTGCAGCCCAAAAACCTGAAACCCTAACCCTTATATAGGCTAAAAGGACTCAAGTTTTAAAGCCTTTGAGCCCAAAGGCCATACTATGTAAAGATTTTTCGGGGCTACTTCGAGCCGCCTCAATCCTTCGCCCTCTTCGCCTGCAAAACCCTAAATCCTAACCCTTTAACCTTCACTATATAACATAGGAGCCCTTATAGGGTCCCTTAAAGGAGCCCTTACAGGAAGCCTTCCCCCTCTTCGCCCTAAACCCTAAACCGAAAAAAACGCGTCAGGTTTACGCCTCATCAACAGTCGCGAAGACGAAGGCGGTTGGCTCTGGTACGGCCTCACGGAGCCCCGGCCATGAAATTCTGTTTGGGTTTAGGGTCTGGGGTGGAGCCGGGCTATAGGGGCCTAAGCATTAGAATAAGGTTCATCTTAAGGGTTCCTTTAAATGGGTCTATAGGGGATCTATAGTAGGGGTATAGGATTAAGGCCTACTTCCGCTAAGGGTCTTACTATTTGGGGTACTATATCACGATCCCCTATTTTCGGAAACCCCCACATAGCACCCTATGGGGTTCCTCTTAAGGGTTCTATAAGGGTACCATAAGGGTTTAGGGTCATTATAAGGGTCCTTGTAAAATGTACCCCAATAGTATATACTTGAGCCCCAATGTACCTAAACAGGGGCAACTTTAAGGCCACATGTATACATTATTTGGGGTATATGGACCCTAGGGGTTCTATGCTTAGTTGTATAGGTTGCAGCATGGAATCTCATGAAATAGAGTTTTAGCCAAGAGGGTCCAGATTTATTGCTATTATGGCATTACCTGTGGATCCAAAAGCCTACCGTTTTAAGGGTTAGACTCTCTAACTAAGGGGTCATAACCCTACTATTTTGTAGAGATTGGGGATACAGGCAGGTCCAACAAAAGCAAAGGACGGTCTTGCGGGAATGTGGTGTTTATGAACCCTCTGAATGTTGAATCCCAGAAAGTTGGAACATGGTAGATAATTGGTTCTCTATACTTGCTTTGGTTGTAAAAGATCATTCTGAAAGGGGCTCTGGGTGAAAGGATGATTAGTGGGGGACACCCTATCGGGTATGAGGATTATGATGGTCCAAGTTTCGGTCTCTACTTCAAGATGACATACATGTGTATTTTTGTCTTTAGAGTCTTCGAGTTTACGGTGTTCAGTTTGGGTCTTAGGGTTCAGACCTGGCGTTTAGGGCTTTGGAGCTTTCGGGTTTAGGGTTTTATGTAGGGTTCTCGAATTTAGAGTTAGGGCTTTAGGGTGTAAGGGTCAGTGGGGCTTGGGGGTGTATGATAGCCGATCCCACAGCTTCGGGACTCGTACAGCATCATAGGGACCTTTAGGGGGGTAGTGGGCCTTAATGCCCATAAGAAGGACCTACTAATGCTTATTTAAGGAGATATAGTCCCCTACCCCCCTCCCCCCTACCCACCCCTAATGA
This sequence comes from Symbiodinium sp. CCMP2592, assembly GCA_905221615.1. Taxonomy (NCBI): domain Eukaryota; class Dinophyceae; order Suessiales; family Symbiodiniaceae; genus Symbiodinium; species Symbiodinium sp. CCMP2592. The sequence goes on from CAJNDT010006047.1 coordinate 786,316, forward strand.
GGGTCCCTATGATAGAACCCGCACACAGGACCCTAAACTAACAGGAAGCTTGAAACTCTTGAACCCGAAGACCCGAACCCCCTAAACCCCTGTAGGGACCCTTCTTGAACCCTAAATCAGAAATCCTACATTTTGAGGTTCACTAAACTGTTAGGACCGTTAGGGTAACCCCGAACAAGGACCCGAAAGGCACGAAGCCCGAGGCTGCTTTTGGCTTCGACAGAGAGGGTCGGCCCGTCCATCTGCAGAAGCGCCTCGCCTCGGCGGTATGTCGCAAGCCGCCGATAGCCGGGTTCGTGGTTTCAGGTTTGACCCCTAAACCCTAAACCCTAAACCCCGGGCTTCGGGTTTAGTGCGTTTAGAGTTGAGGTTTGAAAGGGTTTTGGATTGTGTTTGGATTCAGGGTTTGAGTTGAGGCTTCGAGGTTGAGGGCTTCAGGATTCTGGATTTACGTGACGTTGGAAAGCTCCAGGATCCAGGACTCAGAGGTGTCATCAGAGCAGCTTTGCCTTATTAATATTAATACTAATAATTACTAATACTAATACTAATACTAATACTAATACTACTACTAATGCTAACACTAACACCAATACTAATACTAATACTAATACTAATACTAATAATGCTAATACTAATACTAATACTAATACTAATACTAAGACTAATACTAATACTAATACTAGTACTAGTACTAGTACTAGTACTAATACTAATATTAATACTAATACTCATAATACTAACAATGATACTATTACTAATACTAATACTAATTTAACTATATAACACTGTATTGGTGCATTGGAGGGTCCTCAAAAGCCCTCAGGGCCTGGGACTTCGGTATTTCATATTTAAGGGGCTTGAGGTCTCGGGTTTAGGGTTTAGAGGTTAGGGTCTAGAGTTTAGGGATTACAGTTCATATGAGATTACAGTTTTAGGTGCAGGATCCCGCGATACATCGTCACTTCTACCGCGTGCTTCGCAGGTAGTCAGTGGATGTCTGTGTCACAGAGACTCCGCAATTTCTCATGCCTCGGAAGTAAAAAACTTAACTTTAACAGCCCAAATGACCTACTTGTTTAAGCGCTTATGTAAGGAATCATCACAGTGGGGAACCCTAAAAAGGAAGGTTTTGTAGGGTCCAGGAAGTACCTACCAAGTTCGGCACTGACTCTGCTTGCGCTGGCGCAACGATGGCTTGATTTTGGTCGGGGCTGTTCTTAAGCAGCTCCGGCAGGTAAGGCAAGTGAGCCTGGTCTTGGGGTCTTGTAAATCAGCTCTCCATCGATCCAGCAGATCTACTGACAAGATTCATGGCTGGTCCTAGGTCCTGAGCAGGTTCCGACCGCCATTGTAACCCCTAATTATAGGACCTAACCCTTAAAGCGGCAGGGTTTCGGATCCGCAGGTTGAATATAATTGTCCCTTGTTCAGCCCAGGAGGCAGTCACTTTCGCGGCATTTTAATTGGTTTTAGAGCGTTAGGCTTGAAAGTACCCTCATTCATTGGGGAATGGCTGGATTTCACTGTTTTTTCTATGTGCATTTAGCTTACTTCTCACCCGGCTTACAACTATACACCCATGAACCCTCAAGTAGTTATTCTCGAATAATACCCCGTCATTGAGGTTATTCAACTGTACAGAGCTTGGGATCATGACGTAGACTATTCCTCCCTGAAATAGGTGCCGTTTAGCTCCGAAACCCCGAAACCCTGAACCCTAGTGGCGATTGTGTTGCTTTGAGGGCCGGTTACGCTTCGCAGCGCTTCGCGGCGATGTGAACTGGCATGAACTGGCCTTTGATAGCAGCAGGCTATGCGGTTAGGGGTTTGGGCGTTTAGGATGGAGGATTCAGGGTAGGGTTGAGGGTAGAGGGTGTTCCAAAGAATTTAAATACCCAACACCCGCTTACAACTATCACGGTGTTGACGCAGTCTTTATTTCACCTGTATTCATGTCTGTGTCTCTCCAAGACAGAAAGGTTTCAATTCTCCAGGGTCCAAGAAGCACCCTAGCCTCACATACCGCAAAGGAGAACAACAACAGCAACCGTGCAACGAGCAGGTACCTACAAAGACAAGTGAGTGAGGTAACAGGCTGGTTTCGGGTCTGGAGTTTAGGGTTTAGTGTTCAGGGCTTCGGGTTCAGTCTTGATGGTCCTTTTGTTTTTAGGTAGTCCCAAAACCAGGCAAAACCGGTGTAAGTTTAGGCTCCTGTCGAGGAAACACCCCCTACCTTAAAGGACGATAACGAGATCTAAATAGCATGGCAATGTAAAGGGTTGTTTGATCAGATATCTATGTGAAGCTGAGTCGCGTATTGTATTTCGCCGCCCTCAACTACATGCTTTGCTGCCAAAGCGTGCAGATCCATTGGCAACTGCGCAGGGCCAAGATGTACCAATGCTCCCTACTGCAAACCCCCTGGCACAAACCTACCCAACGCCCTAAATCCGTAGGTAGAAGTAGCAGTAGCGGTAATAGTAGGAATAGTAGCACTCGTCGTCGTTCCAAAATGTCGCCTGCTAGAAGCTTACTTTGCTCTTGCACCTCTGCTTTTGAATTCTGTGAAGCTTTCCTAGATGAAGCCTCACATAAGAACTCCTCTCGTCCCAGCAAGCCGCAACAGCCCTGGAATGCACACAGTGGCTCTCTAGCTGCAAGGTATACCTTTGCCGGCGACAATGCATCTCGCCGGCATCACCTGCACCCACCCCCCTACATCCTAAACCTAAACCACAGACCGTCCGAATGGGTCCAGTTTTTTCGGCGATCTTATGCTAAGGACTCTACGTTGCGGGATTCTATGCTGATTGCACCAGGTCAGTTTAGAGTTTCGAGTTCAGAATCTAGGGTTCGGGATGTACGGTTCAGGGTTTAGGGTTTCGGCGTTAGATGTGTACTTGCATAAGGGAGCTCGCAGTTGAAAGGGTGCCATTTTTGGCACCGCGCATCGTAGGATCCTGTGTTATCTACGACTACCTTAACTGAAAACGCCACACCCCAAATCCTAAAGCTTGAAAAAAGCTTGAAAATCCAGAATCCTAAGGCCATGAAATCCCTAAACCTAGGCCACTCAAACCCTCAACCCAAGCTGCAGATCTTGCAAAATCCCCTAATCAAGGAATATGTCTTGTCAGATACGGGATCATGCCGCATGTTAAGGTATGTTCCTTAATCAAGGAATATACCTGAAATCAGAATGTTAAAGGCCGTATGGTTCAAGATATATCCCCAGATCCTGAGTAGTGTCCTCGAGGGAGCCCCACAGATCCTTGAAACAGCAAGAACCATTGTATAGATCCTAAAGAGATACTTTAAAGGAACTCTATAGCTCTTGAAGTCAACATTACCCCTGCAAGAATATCTCTAAATCCTGCTAAACGCTCCCAAACCTAAAGAAGAGTTACAGCAACGTCGTGGATCCGTTAAAGACACCCTTAACGGAGCTCAGTCGATCCTCAACAAGCCTTTTTATAGGAACCCTGTAGATCTTTGCAACCCCTGAAAGACTATAGATCCTTGCGAAGGAGCCGCAAACCTTAAACTCCCTAGGTCTGAAAGATACTTCTAGAGCCTCTCTACATCCTTTGAAGGAACCCAAGAGATCCTTCAAACAAGGCCCTAACAGATCCTTGAAAAAGCGTGAATATCCCAGAATTTCGGGAGGATCCAAAAAGTAGATCCCTTAATGGGGGTTCCTATAAAGTACCCTTAATAGTATAAGGCCCCAAATTAGGGGAACCCCTAAACCCTAAACCCTTAGATCCCTTTAAAGGATCCTCCCGGGGTGCCTGAGGCCGGTCACCGCCTGGTTTACGACGGTTACGTACGGATGCAGGACGGGGACGCGGGGGGAGCAGCACTCTAAGGACCTCTGTGCGGTGTAGGGTTTACCTTCACCTCAAATAACCTACCTTTGTAAGGAGCCATACAAGGAAATCATAACAAGGAACCCTAAAAATCTAGGTTCCTTAGGGTCCAGGTAGTGTATGAGGCGCAGTGAGGCTCTAATCTTGTTTGATCTTAAGCCTAAACAAGCGAATCTCATCTAATCTAACCTAACCGACAAGGAGCCTCATCTTCTCTACTCGAACCTCTTGTTATTATAGTAACATAAGACAGCAGAAGAGAGCTGTGCCTTGTTGTAGAGCGAAATAGAAACGACTAGGATCGAATAACATGTACGAGGACCTAAACAGAAAGCCTCAAACTATTATTGCGGCTTCGATTATTGGAGTGAAGCATTATCTAGGTGATAAGTTTGGGTCCTGGTTGAGAGGGTTTGGGGTTTTGCTTTAGTCTAGCGTTTAGAGTGTAGAGGTTGATCAAAAGGCCCATCGGCTTAGCATGTTTGTTTATGGGTGTTCGGTATTTGGGATTTAGGTCTGGGCTTTGAGATGTGAGTTCATACTTTGGAGCTGCACGGGTTGGGGTTGTAGGGCTGGGGCTAGCAATCCCCTATACCCTCAACCCTTAAGCTCTTTCCCTAAACCCTAAACCCTAAACCCACCCTTAAGCGCTTTTCGGGCTCTAAGGAGGGGACAGGGGCGGTTTGGAGTTCGGGGCTTTGGGGTTAGGGCTCAGGCTCCCGAGGCCTTGTGTTACGGTTTTTTCAGCAGGAAGAAGACAAGACTGATAGTTGGGTTTAGAGTTGAAGGGTTGAGGGTTTAGCGGTCTAGGGTTTGGGTTTAGGGACTGGTAGCATTCAAGATATCAGAATTTCTATACACCTTCACGGGTCTTAGCAATTAGTGTAGAGCTGTTTACACCGCCTGGAGACTTCGGTGAGCGACATGCAGTAGTGCACACAATCAGCAAGCATGACCATCGTCATGGCCCACACAGACTATATTCCTTAATTATGTTTGTACAAAGTATATTATTATATAAGTACTAGTGAAGGTGACAGCGAAGCAACACTCCAATCTGCCAACTACCGCACCTGGAGACCTTGGCGTTTCTTGCAGCAACAGACTCGAAGCGAAGCTTTAGAAGCACCAGCACATGCAGAGAACAAGAGAACCCCGAACACAAAAGTCAAGGAAGGGAGGAGGGGCAGGGGTAGCCATTTTTGGGTGCACGCCCCGAAAACTCTGAAGCCCTTAGAGGCCCCGAAGCCTCAGCCTCAAAACCCAGATCTTCCAAAATCGCTTGGGCAGAGGAATGTTAAGAACACACCTACAAATCATACTGGTGGTAGAGCTCCTAGGACTAAGGGTTTAGGGTTTAGGGTTAATTTCTGAGTTAAGGGGTATGTAGAGGTTTACGCCTATGCAATCCCTGCGCTGACAATCATGACCACTTTCTTGCTCAAACTCTTGCTTGCCAGCCTCGAGCATTCAATGGAGAGAACTGCCTGAGAAACCTGGGCTTCAGAATATGGATCCTAATATTTCGGGGCTGCAGGACCAGGATGTCTTGATCAGGTTCCTACATTAGATACCTTTGACATCCCCTTCAAAAAGGTGTTCTGCTGTTGAAGGCAGAGTACAGGGGCCCGGTCGAAACCCTTACAGAAGCTCTCCGATCTCGTATTCAACAAGTGTTAGAAGTAACGGCGAAACTTCAAGTAATGTAGAAGCCACAAGAACTCAACACATTCTTCCTAAGGCTTCCTTAAATATAGCTCTACTGTAGTGTACCCCCAAAAACCCTATGCCAATTATCGAGGCCCCTGGTTAAGGGCCCGCGAAAGAGAAGATGTGCAGCCGCGCCTTGCGCCGGACATGGGCTTCCAGCCAGCGCCGAGGGTTGGCGGCTCTGGAGGCGCGGCGATGCCTTTTATTTAGGGACGGCAGGGCTCACAAATGGTCGTTTCAAAGGTTGATGACCCGAATGTCATATGGTTGCAAAACTTCCGCTTGCTTGAAGTGCCGTGTTTAGTCAGAAAGTTTCTTGGTTCGTTTTGAGGACTTCAAGCTTTTAAGGAGAGTCCCAGGCTGGGAATGATCCGGAACAGGGCTCTCGTCGGGTTGGCAAAAAATCACTGTAGCCCAACTGGTGGATGCGATTAGCTTGCTTTTCGGCTTTTAGCTTGAATAATACCCCGTGAATAGCGAAACCGTATCAGCCAAAACCCAAACCACAAACCTCAAAACAGCGTTCTAACTTTGCATGCCCCCAGCTTCGATGCATTGTTGTCGCCTTTGACCTCAAGCCTGGGTTAGTATAGTCGCTTGAACCCTTTGTAGTCCCTGTAGAACATTCGCATAGCATACCCCCAAAACAGACCCCATTATTGGATTTTAGGGTTTTAGGGTGTCTTTCAATTGGGAAGCCTTAGCGGTGTTTCACTGGTGGTCTTTGGCCGCAAGTATTTCGGGGACTGGCTGACCCTGAGGGTCCATGTACCCAAATAGTATATACCTTGGCCTTAAAGTGGTCTCTATATAGGTACTTTGGGGCCTAAGTATATACTATTTGGACTATTTGGGTACATGAACCCTTAAAATGAGTAGTTACCAAACCAAAGCTACTGCTTAGGGGTTCCCTACCAGGACCCCCAACTGCGCTTTAATAGAGGCCTGATGGTCGTCAATGGAAGGTATTCAGGGTACAATAGAGGATAGTGGAGGGTCTGGGTAGTACCCCCCAAAGCCCTATTCTATTTATTCGCGGTTCAGGCTTGCTGTTGTCGTGGTCGAGGTTTGCTTAAACCCACCTCAAACGTATCTTGCCCAGGCTACCCGACATTTTAGTATTCAGGGTTTAGGGTTTAGGGTTTGCTTTGGTCCATGCTGGAGCCCATGCGGGTCCCATGAGGTATCTTATGCCACAGTCCGAACAAAGCACCCAAACATAGACGGCTAATGCTACCAGGGCTCCCACTCCCACGTGCTGATCCGTAAATAAGCTTCAATGCCAGCAACCCCCCCAGCTCGCACCATCAGGGGGGTTGACAAAAATGGCATACTTTTGGGTTGAGGGTGGAGTGTTCTACAAACCCGACCTCTTCATCTGAAAGTCCCAGAAAGCTTTTCTAATTTTGCCGGCTTAATCCCCCCACACAAGAGTCTCTCCTTGCCTTAACCTACCACAGCTACCTACAAAAAAGTGGGGCTTCATAGTTTAAGGTAGAGCGTACCCGAAGGCAAACACGCCGCCCGATGCCCAAGTGGATCGGGCCGTAGCGTCTTGGCCGCCATCGAGGCCCTACCTATAGGCCCCATAGTAGTTCATTTTTTGGGATTACTTTGTAGGATTCTGAATATGAACCCCCCAAAAAGGATCTACTATGGAGCCTATGGCTATAAGCCTGAACCACAAGTGTTCCTTTCGGGGATCTATCTGGGTTCCTGCGAATTGGAGAGCCGCAGGGGTTCGTTTCACGGCTGCTTACTTGAGGGATACGTTGTATCAAAGGGAAAGCGGAAGGACCCTTAATGGGCACCCCTACCCTATAATGGGCTATATAATGGGTATATAATGGCAGATACCTAGGAGTCCTGATTAAGGGTCCCTCCTTTTACCCTTGGACTGTATACTAAGAGCCGGTCCCACCATACGGCACGACGAGCGAAACTCGGGAAACTCTGGGTTGGGGTTTCTGGGAGCCAGGGTTTACCTGCATCATCATAACTTACTTTTTTTAGGTTCGCATGTCCCACCCCCCTACAAGAAGGTTTTGTGTGTTTTTGTGGGTTTATTAAGGTTGAATGCGGCCCCCCGTCTGCAACAGTTCGATAATATTAACAACCCTAGACTCCAAAGCCTAAACCCTACACAAAGCCCTCAAGACGAGCTCTACACCAAACTGTCACAGGGGTGGGGGGCAGTACCCAGAGTCTAGGTTTGTGTCGCAAAAGGTTCGACTCATGGTTTTGGGAGCCTTTCTACTATAATCATACTAAGGAACCTCCTAAAATAGTATAGGTTTTTTTTAGGTCCCATGGATGTCATGCAGTTTGGCTTGAAATGACCTTATGAAAGTGTTCATCCACTTCGCTAGGGTGTGGTTTCGAAGTTTAGGGTCTGTAGGGAATAATGTACATTGGCATCCACGTCCGTTCGTGTTGTCTCCAATTTCCAGTCGCACCTCTCTCTGTCAGAGGCGAAGTCTAAACCCTCAACCCTAAGACCCTAATGTAGGGGCCTTAATATTTTGCCAATACTACTTGGTGGTTCCTTTCACAAGTATAGTATCATGGGCCCCAAGACGCTATTCTAAATATCGTACGTAAACCGTCAACCCGAACTCCTCAGAGGGAGCCCTTGGCCCTGCACGCTGCCTTTGGCTTTGCGTGCAGAGGTCTCAGAGTCTGGAGTTTGTAGAAGAGCCTTTGAGGGGTTTGCAGTAGAGTTTCGGGTTGAGGGTTCAGGTGCTAGCTTGGTGTAGAGTTTAGGATTTAGGATTTAGGGGGTTTGCTGTAGAGTTTTGGGCTGAGGGTTTGGCCAAAGTCTTTGGTTCGTTAGTTTAGACTTGGTATGCGAGGTTAGTTTAGGTCCTTTCTACCGTAAGCTGTAAGATTCCAATGAAGTATAAACTAACGGTTGATGATACAAATCCTGCATTACCTTAAGGACCCTAAACTATGGGAATTATGGTATCTTCCTTATTATGGGTCATGCAGGATTTATATCATCAACCGTACCTACTTTGGGCTATTGGGAGCCTGAGGGTTAGGTTTTCTGGAAGTGCAGCTGTCATCCCGCATTTGCAATAAGCCCTATGCCGAGGCAGGACTTCTAAAACATTATTTACACCAATTCTAAGCTGCCCCCCCCTCTTTGTGTACTTCAAGGTTGACCTGAGCCTAAACCCTAAAGATCCAAAACCCTAAGCTTCAAAACCCTAAACAAACCGTAAACGCATAAAGGAACAAACCTCAAACGCTTCATCCTAGTGTTAGCCCACTACAAGGTGCAGTGTCTCGGGAGATGCCAAGCAGACTGGTGGACGGACGCAGAGTCCTTCATGGAGGTTGCACGAGCCCCTCGACTTCCGTGACAGGGCGGTTTGGGGTTTGAGGGGTAGGGTTTAGGGTGGGGGCCCTCATGATTAGAACTGTTGTTCGTTTCCGTGCAAGGGAAGTGGGGTAGATTATATTCGAATAACAAGAAGGCAAGAAATGGCAATGACTGGTAATCACTCATGCTTCTATGTTGGCGCATGTGGTCCTCAAGCCTGAAACCCGAAAGGTGCCAATCTACTAATCTTTGATACAGGGGCCTTAATAATTGCCAACACTATTTTGGAGTTTCCTTCTCATAGTTTTACTGCAATGGGCCCCAAAATGTTCTAGCTATTAAGGCCTTTATATAAACGCCTGGATCCTAACTCCCGTATCTACAGCCCTTCAAAACTGGAAGGTTTAAGCCTTGGAGCTCTGCAAGCCCTTAAAGCTTAGTCGTACCTAGGGTTTAGAGTTCGGGTTTAGAGTTTAGGGTTTCGGGTTTAGGGTTTAGGGATTAGGGTTTAGAGGCCTTTCACAATCGACACAAGTGTAGCGTCTTCAGCCAACAAGTAAAACTTGCAAACCGAAATTCCAAGCCTCTATGTATAAACCAACCAACCTTGAACCGTGCACCGTCCATTCTACACCCTAAACTCTATAAGCCCTAAACCTGAAACCCCGAACCCTAACCTTAAACCGTACCCCCAAACCTACAGCCTTCTGAAGCCCTACTTGGAGGTTCATGATTAGCTATAAGTGGAATTATAAGTAGGGGAACTCTAATTATAACCCATATTATGGGACTTAAAAGTCCACTTATAACTACCCATGAACCTCCAAGTAGGCCCTAAACCCTATACCTTATAGAATCCCTGTAGATCCGTCTAAAGAGACCCTTACAGGAACCCATGAACCTCCAAGTAAACCCAAAGCCTCACCTCCGACCCGAGCTACGAAGGAATTGAAGCAGTTGAAACAAGCGGACTCTGGGCAGTCCTGGTGGGCGGGTCCCTGGGTTCTTCTGAGGGGCTTTACAAGGGGTCTTTAACCCAGAGGGTCTAAGTGCCCAAACAGTAGGGTTTTAGGCCCCAGATTCCACAATCCGAAAGGGTTTTCGGAATGAATGGGTTGAGGCTTGAGGGCAATCGGGTTGGGCTTAGTTTATGGTATGGACAGGAGTTTCAGAAATCAGAAAGCTGTGGATCTTATTTGGGGCCCCTTCATCGCAGGACATTTCTGCCTAAGGCTCTGTGTTAGAATCCTTGACTTCTAGGTTCCTGAGTAGTACCCTTTGCCTTTTTTTATTAAAACTGAATATCAGGAAAAAGGGTACCCTTGTCATTGAGGGGTTACTCAGGGACCTTGATTTGACACCTCGATATAGGGACCTATGCGTTTCACCATAATCAAAGGTCGAGGTTGGAGTGCACTGTTTGCATGTGCGGGATTCTCCTGCACAAGCTGTTGTGCCGATTGTGGGTTTAGGCTTCTAGGGTGTAGGGTTTCATTCAAAGTTGATATGCAATCTGGGCATTCTTCGGTCAAAATGTGAACACAGTTGGTTTGCACAGTGCTGTGTCATGCTTCCGTACATTTGTCTATATTCAGTGGAGCACAAGCTTGTCCACTCTAGGACGCCGCTGGTCATTGTGCGCACCTTACCGTGTGCATGATGTGTATGTCGGACCCTGAAAATATAGAACGCGGGGTGTTTGTATGTTAAGACAAACCGCACACATCATCCTACGAGAGTACTAGACAACTCAGCTTGGTGTTTCCTCTAGATATCTATATCTATACAATTCCCATCTTAATTGCGCTACGTTTGCATATAGGGAGATGTTCCAGAGACTTTCATGGGGTGTGAGTTTGGGTTTAGTGTTTAGGCCCTCACGCCCTGAAACCTCATTGGATCAACCATGATTAAGCCTTAAACTCACCCCCCCACCCACCATTCCTTTGGACCCTACGTCCTATTATTAACCCTATATTCCGCAAAGGGTCCAAGTATCATTCTGGTATATACTTATAGGGCTTTTTAGGGGTCTAAGTACGTACCATGATGATACTTGGACCCTTTGGGTTCCTCAAACCCGAGACCCTAAACCCTAAGTCAGGATCTGATTTCTCGGATGGTCCTTGCGATTCGAAAGGATGGCCGGACGAATCTGGGGGTGGAGGCACCTGGGTACCCCCAAAACCCAGACCCTAAACTCCAAACCCCAAACTCTCGGAGGCCTCAAACTATAGTCTCCCTTAGGAATTACTTTGTATTTTCGTTCATATAAAATCCCGAGAGAATATTAGAAACATTATTTTCATTATGATTCTAGGGGGGGTATAGCAAAAGGTGGGATGAAGGTAGGTAGGATTACGGGCCCCTTATATAAGGACGCTTATTTGGGACTACCCCAAAACCAAAACACCCCAATCTTCGGGTTTAGGAGTTTAGGGCTTAGGGTTCCATAAACTCCCAACCAGAAGACGAAGTAGGCCCAGCTGAAATCTGAAAGCTCTTAGGATGTTGGGAGGTTTTGAACGTAAGGTCTAGGGTTTTTGGCTCATGAGCTCAACTGAGTGATTTTTTATGAGTTCTACGGACTGTTGGAATTCGCAAGTGTCAACCTGAAACCCCCGCCCCCAAAACCCCAACAAAAGATCCTAACCTGAAGTAACATTCTCAACATTTTCAACAAAGACCCAGGCCTACAACCTGGGTATCAGGGCTGCCGCGAGGACGGGACAGTGGCAGCTGGCATTGCTATTGTTCCACTTGCTCCCGGATGTCCATTTGGCACCTGACGTGGTCAGCTACAATGCCACAATCAGCTTCCAGATGGCAAGGTGAGGTAGTTCTACGGTTTCGGAACGGATGTTTATGTGAAAGATATATATATATATATATATATATATACGTATATATGTATATACAGATATACAGAGCGAGAGAGAGAGAGAGAGAGAGAGAGAGAGAGAGAGAGAGGGATGCGTTTCTTATCGAGCCCATAGAACTCCAAATCCTAACTTCCACGTATCTATTCATGAGTATGTTGGCCGGCCCTACAACCCAGGCTCATGCAAAAGGGAGGGACGATGGCAGCTGGGGCTGCTCCTGTTTCGCAGCATGATGAAGTCGGCGACTCCCCCGAATCTAACCACTTGCAACGCTGCAATTGGCTCCTGTGACTGGCCTCTTGTTGAGAAGGTTAATTCCACGTTCCCCAACAGGCATGCATATAGTCATATTAACAATAAGAAGACAGACAATAGGTGTGTACATATATATATATATACATATATATATATATATACACGTGTGCATGTATGCATACATACATACATACACACACATACATACGTAAAACATGGACCTGCTTATTAAATAAAGCATGTGCCTTCCTTTTCGGCTGTGGACTGCATGAAGCTCCTCGATAAGAACCTAGTTGGTGGTAAGTCAAATGAAATTCCTCGACCAGAACCAGGTGAGAAGAACGGCCAGTGGCAACAGGCCTTGCATCTTTTTGATCTCATACCTCAAGTCAACCTGACGCCGGACAACATCAGCCTCACTGCGGTGATCAGCTCCTGCGAGAAGGGTAGAGAGTGGCGCTCCGTTCTGGAACTACTTCGACATGCGCCCGTCGTCAGCTTGACCCCGGATGTGATGCTTAGTATGTGGAATAGTAAGCTTGAGTTGAATGCTTTTGGTGTCACCAAGCCCTCGCTGAACGCCTGCATTTTTTGAGAGGGGCGATCCTATGAGATGGCCAACTGAGGATCAGCTACAATGCCATCATTAACGTCTGTGCAAGGGCCGGAGCTTGGAGGAGAGCTCTTCATCTTCTTCATTGCATGTCGGAAACAGATCCTTGGGAGCCGAAAAACTGTTGATGATATAAATCCTGGGTTCCTTAAAAGGATCTATAAGGGTACCTCTACTTTTAAGGGGTTCCATGAAAGGGATCTATAAGGATACCTTTAAAGGGGGATCTAGAGGGCTTTTGGGTTATAGGGTTCAGGTTGATGATATACATCCTGCATTACCTTGATGACCCGATTTTCTTCTTATGGGTAATGCAGGATTTGTATCATAAGCCGTAGTTCAGGGTTTAGGGCAGTTTAGGGTTTTAGCATCGTGTTTCGGGTTTCGGGCAGTTTGCGGTGCTGTCTAGTGCTTATGTTCTTATAGGGGTCTAGGGTTTAGGGCTGCAGATAAGCTGTTTGTGTTGTAGATTTTTTGCCCTAGACGCTGAGCGCCGACGTTTTTGGGTTTATGACCTCAGCAACTAAGGATCTATCGCCAGATATCATTAGCTTCAATTTAGCTCTGAGTTCGTGCGAGCCTCCTTGCTGCAAGAAAGCCGCCACTGTGTTGGAGTTGCCTTCTCTAGAAACACGACCGGAGTGGTTAATTGCCTAATGACTAATGCAGTTACCCCCCCAGGCCCGGAAGCCCCATCTAGCCATTCAAAGCCTTGCACCCCAAACCCTGAATTACATCATTGCTTGTAGGCTCCAGGACAGAAGGCTTGTTCGGCCAAAGAGCTTGTGCACTTGATGCAGATAGAGGTTCCATGATTGACGGTTTCGGTTTAGGGTTTAGGGTTTAGGCTAGGGACCTGATCTGGAAGTGGAGTATCTTAGACCTGTAGCCCGACTCCAAACCGTAAAGCTCCAAGCCCTGAACCCCTAGACCCCTCAACCCTGAACCCTGCCTAAACCCTAGAACCCTGTAAAGAACCCTCCTGGTATCTCTTTTGGACCCTAAACCTTATAAAGCCCGAAGGAAGGCAACGGAGTGGAGAATAGCATTGCAGCTCTTCGACTCGATCCCTCAGTCGCATCTCCTTCCGGATGTGGCGACTGGAGCCGTCTTAGCAGGATGTACGGTTTAGGGATTCTGTGGGTTTAGGCAAAAATCTGCAAGTGAACGTTTCCGACGTTTTGGGGGTTTCGGGGTTTGTGATGTTAGTTTGATAGTACTCGCATTGAGGGCGAGACATGGGGGGGAGGGCACGGGGTTGCGGGCAACCTTTCATTGGTCCTTCAAGCTGCATCTTACGACGAGAGTAGCTGAGCTCGTCGAGCGCCCTAAACCTTAAACCCCACACCACCCGCAAACCATGGAAATAACTGTAAACCCTAGACCCCAAGACGGCGAAGTCAGGTGAGCTTTAGTGATGCTGTGGGTTCCTGCCACAAGTCCATGCAGTGGCAGCGAGTGCCCTGGACGTCATCGAAAACTCCTGCTTTTTCAAATTTTCGAAAACTTAATCCGTAAACCGAAATTCTTAAAGATTGACCATAAGCCATGCAACAGACATACTGGCCTTCATCATGGGAGTTTGGAGCACTGAAGCCCGAGAACCTGACCCCCATACTATTTCCTTCGCAGAGTGACGAGGATGTTGGTTTCGCATTCATAGTTGGGTATAGGGTGCGGTGTTCCGGGCTGAATGCCCTAATTCAGGGTACCTGCGCTTTGTTTATATAACTCATGTTTAAGGACCCTATCACAATGACAATTCAAGGTATATTCCCTCGGTAGTAAGGGCTATTGAACGACCTGGTTCCGTACGCAATAAATTGTCGTTGGGTCTACGGTTCAGGCTTGAGGGCTCCGCCATAACCCGAAGCCTTACGCTAAGGGCCTCGTCCTATTTGCCTCTATGGCCCAAGCTGGGGTGCCTCCGGACCTCATTTGCTACAATGCCGCCATCAGCTGCTGCGCAAAGGCACATGGGCGCAACAGTTGAGTTGGACCAAAAGTTATTCTGAAGGCTCTCAGTTTCTACTGTCTTGGGGGGTGTAGGGGTCCGTGAACCCGAAGCCCTAGACCAACTGTTTTGGGGTGTAGGCGTCCCCCCTAAATCCAAACTCCAAACCCACGAGTTGGACGCTTTTTTTTTTGGGGGGGGGGGGGGCAGCTGCATACAAACGAATACTACAGTATGCCATCGGGTCGGGATCTAGGTGTATTATACTATGGTGATTCTATTCAGGAGCTCGAAGCTCGAAAAGTAAAGGAACCCTATTCAAAGGGCCCTGACAACTTCGAGCTACACCCTTTAGAGACGCTCAAAGGAGCCCTGATGTTCGAAGATGTTTTTGCTCTAATGCTGAGTGAAGTAAAGCACGTAGCAACCGCTGTAGTACCCCCATGTTCTTTAGTAAAGGAGCACATAACAGAACCATAGAAGAATCCCTCTCCAATCATTCAGATCCTCGTATGATGGGAAGCCAGGGGTCCGTCTGTTGACGGTTTGAGGTAGTTCAGGGTTTAGGGTTGAGGGTATAGGGCAGTTTCCTCAAACTTGGAAATGTTATGAGCCCCCAAAATGTGAACAAACCCCAAACGAAGGAGCACCGAATCCTAAGCTCTATTGGGTCGACGATTGTTTCGTCGGGCTTCTGGGCTTAGGGTTTGAGGTTTAGGGATTGGGTTTGAGGATTTTACTTGTTTAGGTTTAGGGGTTTTGGGGGCTTGTGGGCTTTACTTTCGAACTTTTGAACATGAATAGGCCTGGTCCCAAGAAGCCGTAGGAGCTTGGCATGTTCAGTGTACTGGGTTGTATTCAGAACTTAGTTCGAGCTACGTGCTATATTTCACCAGAGAAACTTATGATGCTCTATATGTATATGTGTGTGTAATAATGCATAAAGGTACGTGGTGGGGCTCCTGTTTTTCCCCACACAAACACACAGATGATGTGTGTGTGTGTGTGCGTATATATATATATATATAGATGTGTGTGTGTGTGCGTACATACACATCCCTCCGCAGTGTAACGTAAACTGAGTGTCATAACAACAACCCCATAACGAGAAGGCATCAGAAAGCCAGACAGTCTTACTAACAACCTTCCAACACGGAGTTTGCGAGTTAAGCACAAAACCCCTGCCTACCCTAAACTTTTTCGGGTTTACGAGCCTTCCAAGCGAGGGTGCGCAGTGGCAGATCGCCTTGCAAATCTTCGATGGGATGGGCCAATCGGGAGAAGAAAAGCCGTGTCCCTAAACCCTAAACTAAACCTTTCAAAGCAACACTCACCACAAACCCTAAGATAAGCTTTGCAAAGTCTTAGTGGGTTTAGGGTTGAGGTGTCGGGGTATTTAGAAATAATCTCTCCTTGTAGGAAACCCTTACCCTTCGGCGATCACCTCTAATCACTCATCGTTGAAGGCTCTTGGGCCAAAGAGCATGCCCTAATAATTAGGCACCTAGGTTTAGGATAGTAGTTATGTAGGTTACTACCCTAAACCCTAAACCCTAAAGGGGGGTATTGTTTCGGGAGAGTTTATGATAACGTACTTGGACCCTTACCATAGGGTTTAGGGTGTAGGGTTTAGGGTAGGGTGTAGGGTTTAGAGTTTAGGGTCTAGGGTACACTACAGTAGCAGCCCGAAAGTTGGAAACCCAATAGCCCCAATCCTTAAGAGTAATGTATAAGGATTCCCAGCAGCATTTGTCCTTAATCTGGTTTCCACCTTTTTCAGGTGTACTATAAGCCTTTCAAGCCCTAGTAACTGCAAAACCTGCACCCTTATACGCCGTAAACTAAACCTTTCCGAGCCCTAGCAATTATAGGGATCGGAGTAGTTGGTAATCATCTCCTCTTATAGTAGGGTCCTGTTTTTGTTTATCCCTTAATCTTCTCCAACATCCTGTTCCCAATAGTAAGAGGCTCCTATATTGCGCCCTTAAACCGTTCTCTACTGTGGTTTGTACAACGAAAGTTCCTACCCTGCAGACAAAGGGCGCGCAGGGCCTATCTACAGATTCCCACCAGGCAATAAAGCGTGCGCAGTAGTGCTTTGGGGACGTATCGCAGAATTGTTCCTCCGCTGAAGCACGGGGTTCGGGAATTCGAGTCTTCAATCGACTTAACTGCGAGTCGTTGTTTCGCAGCCGCTGCCGGTAGCTACGGTTGAGGGTTTAAGCCGGACCCTGAACCCATACTATCATGCCAAGTCCTGATCCTTATCACTAAACCCCAAACCTAGTAGTAGAGTAGGCAACCTCTAACCTCTTTTGGGTAGTACAGTCCCTATAGAATCCCTATATAACCAAAAAGGTTAACCTTTCGTTCCGCATGATCCCCGACAGGAAGGCAAACAGCAAGCTCAGCACCGGTCGGTGCGCTGACAAAACAGTCAATATATTCAGCTCGGGAGCTTCCTCAGCTGAAGTCTAGAGTAGAAGCCAAAAAGTTGGAATATGATTATCCTAAACCATTTATGGTAAATTATAAGGTATCCTACCCTGAATCCATATTCCAACTTTCTGGAGTTCCCTTTAAACCAGACTTGCAAACCCTAAGCTCTATTCAGGGCTTGAGCCTCATTTACACCTTATCTGAGTCTATTCCGAAACATCCAGGGAGCAGGATGAAACTTGCAGAGCCCGTATCCAGTAAGAAAAAAGGCAGACTATAAGCACGAAGCCCTCAATCCCCTAACGGCCCAAAACCCCGCGCCCCGAGAGCCTGAACATCCCTACGTAAAGCCCTTCAGCCCCAAATCCTGAACCCCTAGCTCACCAGCACAGCCCCAAGCCCTACACCCTTAACCCAAAAACCCTAAACCCTAAATCACCCTAAACTCCTGAAGCGCCATGCGCCGGTGCCGCGGCTTGCTCGCCTCGTCGAGAGGTCGCACGAGGGCATCTCGAAGCCCGTTGGTTGAGGCTTGCGAGTTTAGGGTTCGGGGTCTGGGTTTTGGTGTTTTGGCTTTGGCTTTTGGGGTTTAGGGTATCGGGGTTTGGCCTTTAGTATATTAGGGTTGTAGGGTTTTAGGATAGGGATGAAGTTTTAGTGGCTAAGGGAGTAGGGCTTTTCATGTCTTGAGCGGCTTAAGCAGACATTGGAGGTTGTTGCTGTTCGATGTGTTGCATGTTTCAACAATGCAGGGTTCAGAGTTTTAAGGGGACTGATCTCGAAGCCTAAGTTTTTGGAGCTCCTACAAGTTATATGTTTTCTGACTTTCTATTCTTTCGCTTCGTTTGATTACGGGGTGTGCATGCGAAGATATGTACATCACATATGTATGTCATTTATGTATAACATATGTTATATATATATATATATATGTACATACGTATTTTCTATTTCACATATCCGTATCATCATAAACATATATAGAGAGAGAAAGAGAACCGTTTTTGTACAGATACAGGCTACATGTCCAAAGCGAGTACAGCAGCAAGGGGTTTCTACGAGGGGGTTCGCGAAAGTACACCGGATGTTGAATTTGGAAGTCATTCCGAATCGAAGCCAGGTCCTCTTGGCCACGAAATGCGGCTTAGTTGCTGAATGAGTACAGTTGTTATTTTTTGGAATAATATTATCCCCTATACAGAACTGAAAGTGTACACTTTTTTGGGCTGTGAACTTAGCAACTGAGGCAGCAAGGAGCAGCTGGAGGAGATGCTGGAACCGCAGCTGCAGGAGAGATCGTGTGGCGGAGTTAGTCAGAGTTTAGAACTTAGGGTTTTAATCCGGACAGGTGCAAAGCATTCTGTTTAATCCCTCTACTTGGAGGCTCAGGGAACTCAGAGGGCAGAGTTACAAGTATGCAAATCCCAATTACACACTACTGTCTGGTGCTCAGTAGGGAATGGGGGAATGGATGCCTATAGTAGTCCCTACGCAATTCCCAAAAAACAGTCTCCATAATCTATTCCCCCATTCCCGACTAAGAACCAGACAGACTGGAGCACTTCCACCAAGCTTCTGGAGGTCTCCATTTCTTTAAAGCGACAAAAGAAGAAACCCTACTGAGCCATCACCTTAAGCCCTAATATAAGCTGTAACCAAGTTTGCCCCAAACCGTATTCCGTAAGCCCCACACCTTGATGCTCGAAGCTGACATCCAACTTAGCATTTCATAGGAGATTTCCAGGCCATTGAATGAACTTTCTGTCGTGAGCTTCTTCGCCACGCGACAGGAGTGGCAGCAGAATCCCGCTGCGGCCATGGTTGTGTTGCAAGAGCTGAACAAGTGCAAGCGCCCGGATGTGCTGCAGCAGGTGTCCCACCCCAGATGTTTCAACATTCGTTGATTGCGAACGATACCGTAATACCTCGCACGATTACAGGGGCATTCCTGATGCAGGTTCGGAGCACTTCTTCTGAATCTTGGTTTCGGTATGAACCCATGTCGCGTAGCGCTCACAGTCCTGAATCCTAGAGCTGTAAGCCCCAAAACGTTGGAAGCTTATGAACGAGAAACGAACATGTTATCCGCACAAGACTGGGCACCTGGAACGTGACGTTCACCCCATCATGGTCAAATTCAATAATTAGGTTCGGGCTTGCACCGTTAGGGTTCAAGAGCTTTGGGGTTCAGGATCACGAACGAGGTTTAGACTTAGCCCTTGATCCCTTAGCCATACGTGCTATGATATTTGGGCCCGAAAACCTTAGCAATGAGTCCTCCTAGACCTCCCAAAGACCCTCAAACATACCCCAAGTATCCACTATTTGAGGGCCACAAAGGCTCCATTAAAGGCCCCTTGGAGGCTCCTGGCTTAGAGCCTTCGGGTAAGAGCCTTTAGGTCTGTAAAGTCTTCAGGATTGCTTCTGGCAGCGTGAGCGTCATCCTGCAGATTCTTGGTCCTACAACTGCCGAAGTTTAGGGCTTAGAGGGTTCTGCAATAAGGCGTCTCAAAGACAAATTTGTCAATGGTTCATCTGCTTGAATACCGTTTGCCTGGAGCAAAGGCTTTGTGAAAGCCGACAGCTTCAAAACCCTAAAGAAAGCCCAAACCCCCTTCAGCCCTAAACCTTGGGTTTAGGGTTTAGGGTTTAGGGTTTGGGTTTAGGGTTTAGGGTTTAGGACCCCTTAAAGGAACCCTTTCAGAACTCCCGCCACCCGAACAGGTGCTTGCTGCGCTTCGCAAAGGACGTCGAGTTGCCCTTGGCCCTGCGGCGTACCTCAGGAGTGCAGCAAGATGTTTATGTGGGCTTGACGGCGAGGGTTTTGCAGGCTGCGAGAATTATGTAGGCTGCATGGGTGTTCTTTCTAATTTGCTTTTTCGAGCAGCTTCTTCTAAAGAGACAGGAGTTGATGCAAGGAGTTGAAGGTTCACGGCTTCGGGTGTAATATAGGGGCCGAAATAATAACAAAAAAATATTTTGGTGGTTCCTGATTATAACTAAAGTATATTGGGCCCAGAAACCCTATTCCAATGATTAAGGCCCCCATACTATGGGAGTTGTGGTGCAACACCCTATCGGTCTTTCGGAACCAAAGCCCTAAACCCTAGACCCTAAAGCCCCCTTTAACCCTAAACCCTAAATAAACCCTCTTGCAGTTGATCCCAAAGGCCTTGCATGGTGCTTGGTGTCGAGCGGCACGAGAGAGGCACTGAGTAGTCCAACAAGAAACCTGCTCCTGCCCCTGGCGGGTGAACATGGAGGCCGCGGTTTAGGGTTTTAGGGTTTAGGGTTAGGGTTTAGGGTTTAGGGTTAGGGTTTAGGGTTTAGGGTTCAGGGTTTAGGGTTTAAGGTTAGGTTTTAGGGTTTAGGGTTTAGGGTTTAGGGTACTTAGAGCGGTTGAGTTAAATCTGTTGTAGTAGAGGTACATAGGAAGACAAGGGATATTATCATGCAATTTCCAGGCCCCGACATTGCTGCAGTGTTGTACAAACCCGCTGTCTTTTGTCTTTTGTTCCTCTTCAGGACGTTGGGCATTCAATTCCTTCAACAAACTTTCGGAGGGCCCTTACTCGGAGTATTATCCCAAGCTAGAATCTAGTCCTTGAGTACGACAATAAGTATTTTGCAGTACAAACTGGAGACAATGGAAACACTGCTCGAGTCAATTAGACTCCAATGTGTTGTCTTGAACCCATCAACTTCCAACAACCACGACAACAGCCGTAGACCCTAAGAGCCAAACTCTCAGCCCAGGTACTCTTTGGGAATTACTGCCAGTCTCAGAGCCAAGCAGTGGGAGGAAGTTACTGGAAGAATCCTGAGTGTCGTGATTTGAGGGTTCCTTGAACTTAAGGGTTCCTTGATGGGATCCTTGAAGTTGATCTGTAAAGGTGCTGTAAGGCTTTAGGATTTTGGGGCTTGGTTCGAGTTCATGCTGGAGTTTGGGTGGTTTATGGGTGCTATGGGGGCTGCGTGTCTTCTTTCGTGGCCATTCCTACTTTTTGGTAGTGTTTGGAAATCCAGGTTTTGACGACTGAAAAGAGGGGAACTATTTTTTGGTCTGGAACATCAAGAAGAGTTTTTATTGAAAACGCACAGAATCACAGCAGCAAAAAGCCTCTTATGGTTTAGTAGGCCCCTTAAATCACAATTACGTAGGGTAGTTTGCCCAGAGCTCTCAAGCATGAATCCTAAACCGACGAACTATCCCTAAGGGTCCAGGTGCCTACTAATCATCTGCTCTCCCAAATACTACTAGCCTACATAACTACTATCCTAACCCTAAGTACCTGATTATTGGATCCTCTGGACCCTTGGGGTATATTCCGTAGAGAAGGGGTGCTTGGGTGGGCTCTCTGGGAGCAACAGCTCAGGTTCTGAACCTTTTCGAGGGCATGAACCAGGAGGCTTGTCTGTGATTGAAGTTTGGGGTTTAGGGTTTAGGGGTTTGGTGGTTTTGGGTTTAGGCCGGGTTTAGGGGTTTCTGGGGTTTGTGACGCGGACCGTCGGACGATCCAGGCGAGACTGACGCAGGGATCCTAGCTCCACATACAACACAGGAACACAGGGACGAGCTAATCAAAAGAAGGGGTCCTTAGGAAGATCTCCTATGGCCAGATTATTCCCAGAACCTTAAGCCCTAAGCTCTAAACCCCAAAAAGGGTCCTTAGGAATATCTCCTATTTCCTAATTATCCCCAGAACCTTCAACCCTATAGCCCTAAACCCCCCAGAAAAGGGTCCTTAGGAAGATCTGGCCCCAGACGTAATCGCCTACAGCGCCGCCATCACTGCGAGCGCGTCCTCCCGGCAGTGGAAGCAAGCTTTGGGTCTCTTCCACTCCATGTGCAAAGCCTCTGGGCTCCTTCAAGTAAGGCTTTAGGGTATGGAGCATAGGTTTTTTGAAAAGCTTCCGGGCTCCTTTAAATGTAGAGTTTCAGGGTTTGGAGCTTTAGGGGTTTAGGGTTTAAGGGTTTGGGGTTTTCTAGGGTTTTAGGGGTTTTCGGGGGTTAGGGTTTAGTCGTTTAGGGTTTAGGGTAGAAAAGATCCTTACGGGGTGGTTCAGCTGTCAGAAAGGGGCTGACAGTGCTTGAATTAAGTTTCTCTGCAGAGCCTTTGGATCTTGTTAAGAAGCAACAACCCAATCGCCCCTGCAGAGAAACTTAAGTTTAAGTTGGTTGAATACTGACATCTTTTAATTCGTTTCATGTGCAGAGGTATCAAGTGGCAATTTGGGATAAGTTTTGGGTTTTCGTTTATGGTTCTCTAGAGGCACGTGCCCTCCGAATAGACTGCTCCCTAATCCCCTAAACCCCTAAACCTCTAAATCCTAAACCCCTAAACCCCTGAACCCTAAACCCCTAAACCCTAAACCCGGAGTTTTTTGAAGAATGGCCAAGGCCACGCTGTCCCCGGACGTGATTAGCTACAATGCTACCATAAGCTCCTGCGAGCGAGGAAGGCAATGGCAGCTAGCGTTGCATATCTTCTCCTCAATGTCTGAAAGCACGCTTCTCCCCAACATTGTGAGCTACAGTGCTGGCATCAACTGTATCGGAAAAGCGGCACACTGGCAGCTGGCGGTGCATATTTTCCAGTCCTTGCTGTCCGCTCAGCTCCTACCAAACTCCATCACCTGCAACTCTACCATCAGTGCTTGTGGCAGGGCGTCCAGGTGGCAAGCAGCCTGGCAGCTCTTTCAGGCCATGAAAACCTACGAACTCCATCCTAATGTCGTCAGCTACAATGCAACCATCAATTCTTTCCACAGGGGCGGGCAGCAGAAGTTGGCATGGTGGCTTTTCTCTGGCATGCCTCAAGCAGAGGTTACTCCAAATACAGTCAGCTACAACACGCTCATCGCCTCTTGTGAAACAGAAGCTCAGTGGCAGTTGGCCCTGCATCTTTTTGCATCGATGCCTCAGGTAAAGCTCGTTCCGGATACAATCAGTTTCAATGGCGTCCTCGGTTGTTTCGAAAAAGAAGGGCTCTGGCAGCTGGCTTGGGTGCTCTTTGAGTCCATGCTGGCTTCCAAGCAGAATGCGAGTGTTTCCACTTATAATGCAGTTCTCAGTGGGTACAAGAGAAGCTCACAGTGGCAGCACGCAGTGCATGTGCTGAGCACCATGCCACATGCCAAAACTTTGCCGAATTCGAGAAGCCAGGTTTCCGGTAGTATCATGTTGTCCTTTTTGTTCCAGGGTTCCGTTCCGAAGCTGAACTACATGAAAGACAGGGAATCTTGCTTTGAGGGATACTTGACCCCTAAGTTACTAAGCCCTAAACCCCAAAGCCCTATACAACAAACCCCAAACGCTTTATATCAGGATAGAGCACGTTTAACACTCCACTCTAAGCCCGAGCCCTTGTAAGAGAACCCTTCCAGAGTCATAGAATACTTGAAAGCACCTTTGTGAAAGATCCGCACAAAGCCCTTAAGCCTGTATATGTCCCAAAGGGTCCAAGTATCATTATGGTACGTACTTAGAGGGTATTTTAGGGCTCTAAGTATATACCATAATGATACTTGGACCCTTTGGGTGTGGGAGCTTAGGAAGCTACGTCGCCGCAATCGGATCGTTGGAATCGATTGGTCACTGGCAGATGGCTTTGCAGCCCCTCTTCTCTCATCAGGGTTTCCGGCCTTGCACAGGGTCTTGCAAGACTTCCTTCCAGGGTTCCACACTGTGTCAGAAGTATTTCATGGGGACTTTGTGTTATTCGGATTTTGTTGACCAGTCGTTGAAGGATTCGTCTACGTAGGGGCTCTTTATCTTTCCAAGCGTTCCTTCGAGGGCTCTATAGGACTTTGCAAACAGGCCTTCAAGGATTCTGTGAAACAGGTGGATTGTGGGTTGGGATTTTTCAGATGTAGGGTTCGGTGGTTTCTGTTTTAGGTTTACTCCAATACACAAGCTCTGTCTCTTCTATTTGCCAGATCTTCCAAGATCCCTTACTGAAGGAATCTACCGTAAATTATGATAGGCCCCCTCATATGATTTAGCGAGTACTCCCCAAGGGTCCATGTGCCTAAATTGTATATACTTACGGCCCAAAGTACGAATATAGGGACTACTTTCAGCCACAGTATATACTGTTTGGGTACATGGACCCTTATACCCTAAGCCCTTGTGGTAACCCTTAAATGAATCCCCAACGGATCCCTATTTGGGCACATGGACCTTTTAGGGTTCCCGAATCAGGCTGCATTGGAAGATATGGGGTCCTCTCTTTGCACTGATTCAGCCGGAGGGCTCTTCTGACTGGGTTTCTGATTCTGGTGTAGGAGTTTCCGAAAACAGGGGTTACCATATTTTGGGGGTTTTACAAATACTCCTACTATTTAGGGTGCTATATAATTAGGGTCCCCTATTTTCGGAAACTCCCGTGTAGAGATTTCGGGAGCCTTCCACATCACTTGGGCGTAGGGCCGTAGGGTTTCGGGATGCTGGCTTTAGGGCTTGGCTGTACGTGCAACCAAGGCTTTTGCTGGGCATGCCCTCCATACATCTTCATCCTGATATCATCAGCTGCAATGCCACGATCAGCTCCTGTGAAACTCGCAACAACATGGGGCAAGCTTTGATTTTCTCATTTTGCTAATATAGACGAAATCGCGTAGGGAATGTCGGCTCAGCTCCTCTCAGTTTACAGGGCCTGAGCTTTGCATGTCTTCGTGTAGAATCCCTATTGTGGACCCCCTGCGCCATGCAGAGCCCGTTAAACTCCAAAGGAAAGGAAGGGGCGGTGGAGGATGGCTTTGCATCTTCTGGCTGGCATGCCTCAGTTGGATCTCACACCGGAGCTTCTTCTGGCAATGACAGGAGTTTAAGGTTCAGGGTTCCTTTAATGGGTTCCTTTAAGGGCTCCTTGGAGTCTTACCCTTGGGGTCCAAGTACCTCATGATCATATACTCTCCAAAATAAGAATCTACATAACTACTATCCTAAGCCTAGGTACCTAATTATTTGGTCCTTTGGACCCTTAGGGTAACAGGAGGATAAGGTTTGGTGGTTGAAGTTAAGGGTCAGATTTCTTGTGTCGGGACTTAAGGTGCATGGTAAGGGAGCAGTATCTTCGAAACGCGCTCGCTTGTAGTTTTAGGGTTTAGGGTTTAGGGTGTCAGCGGCATGGCTATACTGCAGAAGCCCATAAGCCATAAGCTGACCACGAAGTCACAACAGACCCTTCTCAATGATTCGGAAGATGGACCGGCAAGGATGTCGTCAGCTACAGTGCTACTATCAGCTCTTGCGAGAAGGGCGGGCGGTGGCAAGTGGCTCTCGAACTCTTCAACTCCATGATTGCCGCTCAGCTACCACCTGATGCCATCAGCTACAATGCTGCTTGCCCTTCATTTATTGCTTGCTTTGGAAGACGTTCGCTCAACCCCGTGTCTGTGGCTTGTACCGATGCAAAAAACGCCTGTAGGCACACAGCTCAAGAAGCGTTCGTCATGGGAGATCTCGAAATCATGAGCCCTTATTAGCAGTACATAGCCTAGCATCCCCAATTTCTAAGAACTCCCCCCCCCCCCCCCAATGTCCTCCGTACCACGGTTACCACAGGCCACGATCACTTGCTGCGCAAGGGGTGGTCAGTGGCAGTTAGCCCTGAGCCTTTTTGAGTCTATGCACGAAGCCGAGCTTGCTCCTGATGTGGTGAGCCGCTTGGCCTCACAGGGGGTTTAGGGTTTTGGGATCCCAAGAGAGGGAACCCGTAAAGGTAGGTGTTTGCCCCTGATCAACGACCCACCTTACTTCAAGCCCTTCATCACAGAAGGATCCCATGATCATCGACATCGCTGTGTACCGCGACCTCCCAACAGTGAGACATCATATTATCATGGAACCCCTTTGAGTATGTAGTCTAGTGTACCCCAAAACCAAAACCCTAGTCAGAGTATGAGCCTATCGTGGGATCTTTGCTGTGCCACTCAATCGACTCAAGCAACCCCTTCAGAGGATCCTTACAGGAACCAGTTGAAGAAAGCACCCCCATAGAGCTCGTTACACAAGCCTGATCGGAAGCCTTAAAAAAAAGGATGCAGTAGTTTGGCGCTGAGGTTACAATGCCACGATGTTCGCTTGTGCCAGCCGCTCCCAGTGGCAGCTGGCGTTGCAACTCTTCGCTTCCATGTCCTAGGGTTTCGGCTCGGGCTGGCTTTAGGGACTGTTTCGGGCTCCTCTAAGGCACCCTTGAAGGGTTCGATAGGGGTTTTAGACTATGGGGTTAGGGTATAGTGCTTAAGGATCTACTGCGAGGATCAGTAGACATTGTACCTAACGGTCCACAAGTAGAATTACATGTTATTGCTGTACTAACTGGGATAGAACTACCCTAGCAGGCCTGGTCGTGGTAGGGTTTGGAGGTGGGTTAGGGGAGACCCAATTCACAAGCACACCCTAAACCCCACCCCACACACTGTACCCCAAACCCTGTACCCTTAGGGTTTGGGATTCCGAAATCCGGACCCCCAAAAACACTATACGTATAATCAAGGCCCCTACATTTCACAAACTGTAAATCGTCCAAAGTACCTATGCATGGTGGAAAGTAGAGCCTCTATTTAAGAACTTACTATTACTATAGTGATTTGGGGAAGTATCCCAGCATACAAGTACTTAGGACACTTTGGGGAGGCTTCGAGATCCTTTTATGACTCGTTGGTCAGACTGTCGTCGTAGCTGAGTAGGCAACCTTTAATCTTATAAAACCTTTTCGCGTTTTATATAGCCCTACCATAATTGAACCCTAAACCCTAAACCCTACACCCTAAAACGGATAACATTTTTGCGCCAGGCTACTCAGCCCCTAAGCTGCAAGGTTTGTGCTTCTTTTGGTTGAGAGGGTCTGCCTTGCAGCAAATTTCTAGTCGTTTCAAGTTTCAAACACCGAACCCATTACTTGGATGCCTCGGGGGTGGGTGCATCCTCGTTGGAGACGGTGAAGCGCAGCATGCCGCGGAAAAGAGGCGTATGCGCCTGGGGTTTAGGGTTTCTGATGAGGTTTTCGTTGCAAAGTACCGCCTCTTCAACATGCATTGGTTGAGCTGCAAGATCCTTCCATAGGTCCCCAATTCCACTTACCATATGGGTCGGAACAGTTAGTGATACGATTCTTCAGGGTTCCTCCTACACAATAGAAGCTTTGTATACGCCAAATAATGCGAAATAGTATGATCTTCAAGGCCCCTCCATCCGACGTTTTTCTCTACGAAAGACAAGCCGTCGTGAGCCCGGAGTATTCGGATCCCCAGGCCCTAAACCCTGCAACTCCTAAATGCATGAAAAGTAAAAGCAATGACTCTGAACCCTAGACCCTAAACCCTAAACCGTGGAAGAGTCGAAGGAGCTCCAAGCCGCTCGCATGCGCGAATCCTCACAGCGATTGGGACGGCAGGTGACGCAGCAGGCACGGGCCGGTGGGGTTTAGGGGTTTGATGGGTTTAATGGGTTTTGGGTCTAGGGTTTTAGGGTTTAGGGTTCAGGATTTTGGGTTGAAGCGTTTAGGGGTTTAGGGTTCAGGGTTCAGTGGTTTAGGGCTTAGGGGGGTTCCAGGAATCCTGGTTCAGGGTTCGAGTGTCTGCAAGGGCTTAGAGCATTCAAGGGGTCGGGGGTTTGGGTCGACGGATCTACGGCTTTGCAGGGGTGGTCTGGAGTCTGCGGTTTAGGATTTGGGATTTAGGGTTTGGGGGCTGGATGCAATGTGTCACTGTCGCTGTTGCTGCATCTCTACGGGTCTTGATGTTGAAATAACTTGCCATTAGCACTGTTTCTACTGCTGCCGCTGCTGCTGCTGAACCTGCTGATAGTATGTCGTTATATCAAACACCAACTATCAGTAGGAACCGAGCTCTAAGGTGGTCATCATGGACATGAAAGGGCTCAGCTACTGGCCTGACCCACGGGCTATGTCTGTCTTCAAAGAGCCCCTTGGAGGAGTTCGTTCAAGGGTTCCTTTAAGGGCTTTTGTCATGGATCTATGCGGGTGCTATCCGGGTTTAGGGTTTGAGGAGGCCTTAGTGGGTTTTTGTTTAAGGGCTTAGTGTAATTCAGAGGGCTTAGTGTGTGCAGCACCTTGAAGAAGCATCAACCTGAAAAGGAGACTCACCGAATGCACGAGGTTCTCGGGTACACTATACTAGACTCACCAGACGGAAAGAGTGACCTAACAAAGGCACGCTTACCAAGCCTCGTATTTCATCAAACTGGATAGCCTATATAGCTCTAAGATCCTATACAACCCTTCACCACCGGAGCCTTAATGAAACATTAATTAGAAAAGACTTTGGGTTATGCCCACGTAGCACGAGGAACTCTAATCAATAGCACTGCTAAGTATGCAGACCCTCATGACTCATGCTGGCTTACACAACACGTATACATTGTTTCCCATGCCAGGCGACCTAGACTCTAAACAGGAATTGAGGGTTCAAACTCACTTCACGTGTTATACTAATGTGTTATCATGAACTGGGCCTAAACCAACCAACGTGATGAGCGCTGCTGGTATGGCCATGTTCAAGTTATTCATCCAGCAAGAAGTCGCTTGGCGAAACACTCTTCATATTCTGTGTTGAGGCCTGAACTCTACATCGGATACCGAAAACCCCCTTTGGATTCTCACCAAGCCTGTAAGCCGCATGGCGTAGTGGGGGCTGGGAGCCCTATGTACAGTAATCGGGGAAACCTAGAGCCGTCATTGGAACAGTGATTATGGGGTCTTCCCCTCAACAAACTTCTGCACAGGCAGTTAAGTGTGTCGCCAGGAACTAATAAAAGCCTAGAAGTTCGAGGTGGAAGCCTTACCTAGAGTAACCAATGTACCTCTAAAAGAGGATTTGACTCTAAAGAGGTACATTTCCGTGTCTAAGCTAAGCTACCGTGGGGTTTACACACACCCTAAACCCTCAACCCTAAACCCAAAGCCCTGAACTCTAAACCCACTTAAACCCTAAACCCCCTGCACCCTCTGACCCCAAACCCAAAGCCCCTAAACCCTAAGCCCCAAAACCCTAAACCCTAGGAGCCCTAAACCCTAGGAGCCCTATCCCCAGGTTCTTGAGCGTGAGCCAAAGGCCAGCTTTGTCTTGCAAGATCGTGGGTTGGATGTTTAGGGTTCAGGGGTTTAAGGGCTCCATGAAGGGATCTTCTCGGGGTTCCTTCAAAGGGATCCATAAGGGATCTATAGGGTTTAGGGGAGGTTTCGGGGTGTAGGCTTTAGGGGTTAGGGCTTAGGGGCTTTTAGGGTTTAGGGCTAAAAGAGCCCTGAACAGGCAGAAAAAGTATAGTGCTATTCCCATGCCCTTCGCGTCTCAGGACTGGGACGTATGGAGCTGGGAGCTCGTAGGGCTTGCTGAATGAGATTTGGTTTAGGGTTTAGGGGTTAGGGTTTAGGGGTTAGGAACTTGCGTTAAATTAAGCACTCCTAAACCCCGAACCGCTTTGCCGCTTGCAGGTGAAGGGCATCGGTTTCGGCTTAGGCTTTGAAGAGCTTCCACGGTTTCGGGTCCAAGGGTGAGTTACTAACCCAAATCTACACCCCAAGCCTTAGTCCCTAAAACGTCTAGGCGTCAAGGCTTAGGGCTAAGGGTCTGTAACGATCGGCCTTGGGAAACTCGGTGTCCGGCCCGATGCACCTAAAAGCCTTTCACATTTTTCATGGCCGCGAGGGATTCGTTGTTGCGTTTTGGGGTTTGGGCTTAGGGTTTAGGGATTGGTTGGGTTTTGGGGTTTTGTTAGGTTTTAGTCTCGGTGCTTGGGGTATGAGCCTGAACTTACGCAACTCTGGCAGGTACTACCCAGAGACGCTGGGGCTCTCTTGGCTTGCAAAGAGACCGTTTAGTTTTTTTGGGTTTGAGGGTGCAGATGTACCACCATGCCGCAAGTATGGCCCAAAAAACCAGCCTCCTGGGTACCCTGATTGTTGTTTGTTGTGATCCTAATTCCAAAGTAGTGATAGTATCCACGGACACTCTGCTATCGGGATCCGGGATGCGTAGGGAAGTAATTTCAGTATTGCTGCATTGAGGGTTTATGGGGCTCCGTAGGAATGCTTTCAGATCTGTGTCGGTTTTTCTGTGGACATACGTGGAATAGAAAGCTTGTTTCATTCAAGGACATATCATGAAGGAACCTCAAGGACATATGAATATATGTGTATATATACACATATCTGTATATAGATAACCCAATGGGTCTAAGTATATACCATGATGATACTGGGACCCTTTGGGTAAGGAACCCGCTAGTAGAGGAAGTCTTAAATCCATATAGCAAGCCTTCTCAATTACGGAACCTTCTTCGGCCAACGCCTACATTTCCTCGGACAGCCGTTCAAAAAGGCAGCGGAGCCGCTAGAGCTCAGAAACTCGTTGAGTAGCTCGACCCTGGATTTCAGCACTGTTTCTTGATTACCTTTACTGCGGGGCAGTCCTAACCTAACCCCCAAACCCTGCCTCAGTTCCTTCCTGACACAACGACATGCCCACATATCCAGCCGTGTCCAGCCGAGGCTAAGAATTCCTGTTTGGGGTTATGGACTTTAGGGCTTAGGGTTTAGGGTTAAGCGTTGAAGGGCTACACCCTGAACCTGAAGTTGAATTGTTGTTTGATTTCCGGACTGTGAACGGCAAGTAGAAAACCATTGATCCCATTTCTGGATCCCACGCCACAGGAAGCCCTAAACACCCTAAAGCCACTACTCCGTTCCATACTTGTTCTTGTCATTTCTGTGCGATACCACAAAACGCTGCTCGAACTACTAACCCCTCGACACCAAAACCCTAAACCTTGGCGCCCTTGGTATAGGATCTGATAGATTCCCCTTGAAGCATTGGAAAGCCCATATGAGTCGACACGCTATAAACCCCAAAGCCACTGAACCCTAATATAGGAACCTGATTCAGAAACCTTGGGCCTTTATTAGGGTTCCTGGTACGAACCCTACTATTTTGGGGTTATGGGCCCAGGGTCTCTTAATCAGGTTCCTACATTAAACCCCTTTCAGAGCCTGAGCCTCTAAACCTTAAGCCCTAAACCCTCAACCCCAATGCACCTTAAAAAAAAAAAGAAAAACCCTCAACCCCTCGGTATTGAGGGTCCAGTTCTTTCTGAACACCCCACCAATCTTCCTCGCGATCTGGCGGCTCATCAAGGCGCGCCTTTGCAGTGTAGGGTTCGCGGGGTCGCAGAAGGCTTACTTTAGGGTTTTGGGTTTAGGGTTTAGGGTTTAGGGTTTAGGGTTTTACCATGATCAGGGTTACTTAAAATTAAGAGGGTTGCTCTTGTGGTTATTTTAAAGGTTTAGGGGTTACTTAAGAGGGTTGCTCTTATGGTTATTTTAAAGGTTTAGGGGTTACTTAAGAGGGTTGCTCTTATGGTTATTTTAAAGGGTTTAGGGGTTTAGGGTTCGAAGGGTTCTTGACGTGTAGGGCTTGGGGACATGGCTTATGGAAGCCGAAGCCACTCCAAGGAGCCCCGTCCACCCATGTGGAAGGAGTTTAGGGTGGAGGCTTTAGGGTTCAGGGGTTAGGTTGCTGCGATACGGTATAATTATGTGGAATATATATATATATATATATATATATATGTATATACACATATATATATATATATATATATACATATATATATACATATATATATATATATATATACATATGCATATACATATACATATATGTACGGAAAGATGGATTTATGTGTGTATATATATATGCAGGGGTTGTTCTCGCAATTGGGTTTGTATGGGTTTGCACAGTTTGTCACAGGATCCTGCACACTGTAACGTAGGTTGCTGGGTTATGGGTGCTAGAGGTAGGGTTAGGTTGAAGGTTTTTGGCTTTGCAATTTTCAGGTGCGTTCATAACCCCAAGCCCTGATGCCTGAAACACTAATCGTATTGAGGGGTTTGGGTTTAGGGGTTAGCATTTAGGGTTTAGGGTATCCCGCGCGGAACTTTGCACCTTAATGAGATTGCTTGGCGTTCGCGGAGCAGAGGAGGCAGAAAGTCTTGGTTTTTCTTCGGGGCTCCAAGACCTACACATGTTTAATGCCAAAGGTCACCCCAAGACTTGAAACCTGTGGAATCCGGCAGCTCGTGCCAGGACTGGATAGATCCGGACTCACGTCTGCAATGGAAGAGGGCTGTTGCATGCTTGCACAACCCTAAACCCTAAACTGCCCTAAACCGCATGCCCAGATCCCGGCAGCCAACCGGTTGAAGCTAATCAGAACGCCGATGCTGAACCATTCCCACCCTCGCTACTTGGAGCATGGAGGAGTTTTGAACCTCGACCTATCTCAGTCTCAGCCAGACACCAAACATATAACTTTGTTTAAACCCGAGCCCTTAAGATAATTTTCGGAGCAGCCAAGCGGATTTAAGGAACACCTGCTTGTGTGTGTTTTGCGTCGTTTTGAGAGAACTGAGCCCTCGTTGGAGCCACCCTAGTCGCTTCTTTGCAAGCCGTATGCAGACGTTGCTTCCTAGACCGCAACCCACAACACCCAAACCGACACACCGCAAAGCCTAAAGCCCATACGCAACTCTAGAACAGAACCCTGAGCCCTAAACCCTAGAGCCTAAAAAAAACCCTAGAGCCTAAACCCTGAAACCTAAACAATAAAAGCTAAATCCGACGACTCCAAGGTGACAGCAAGCAAGATGCATCTTTTGGGATCGGACTTCCAGGGCACTTTGCTCCAGTGCCTTCCGGGTATCAAGTAGGGTGGTGTCCGAGTTCGCGTGATACTCTGGGGCAATACCGGACTGAGGGAAGTGTTCTCAATGGCTGCAGGGCTTCGGGGTTTCGGTTTTTTTGGCTCAGGGTTCCTAGACGGATTCCCCAGCCCTTTTAAGGTGTTTCGCTCATTGGTTCAACTTATCTGTTGTTTGGGGTTCAGCGGTTCCTCTTACTTAGGTGCCATTAATAAGGGTTTCACGGTTTAGCGTTTTGGGCTCAGGGGATTAACTTGAGTTCTGGTTTATGGTATCAAGTTAGCGATGTAAGTATTAGTGTTCTAGGTTAAACAACTTTTAGGCCGCATTGTCAGTAGGGTAGCTGTGGTTGTACGTATTTCCTGCAAGACCGTGCAGCTTGCAAATCGGCTTTCACTTGCCGTAGCAACGATCGCCCCCTACTTCGTACTCGTATGGTTGATGATAAAAGCCCTGCATTTCCCATAATAAGGAATCTACCATGCTTCCCAGAGTCTAGGGTCATTAAAGTAATGGCGGGTTGATATCATCAACCGTATGTAGTCTTATTCATCCGACTACTACTATTACTGTTGCTGTGACCCTTGGTAGTAGACCGGCAGGCACCACTACTACCACCACCGCCACCACCATCACCACCGCTGCCGCACCTAATCTCTAAATGCTAAATGCGTGGAAGGTTCTTTGGCTCTCTCGAGTGCATTCGGTTGGGGTAAAGGGAACTCCAGAAAGTTGGAATATGGATTAATGGTAGGATCCCTACAATTTACCTTAAAGGGGTTACGATAATGATATTCCAACTTTCTGGCTTCTACTGTAATCTACAAACCAAAATTCTCGAATTCCGGATTCAAGAAGTCCTGGGGTCTAGTTCGGGTTGGGGCCCATGGTTTTAACCTCAAGCCCTAAACCCGAAGCCCTCAACATCTAAACCCTGATCCCTGAACCCCTAAGCCTCTTAACCCTAAACCCCGAAGGGATAAACCCTTCACCCCTGAACCCCTACGCACTGAAACCTAAGCCCTAAAGCGTCTGGGGTTCGTAGGTACATCGCTCCGGACCAACTCCCTGTGGAGTATGGAGGGACTAACTCTTTCCAAGGCGCAGCCAGGGCCGATCCATCATTAGCTTCCTTACAGGGGACCTTATGGCGCCCCAAAAAAGCACATAAGCCAAAACAAGGAGAGAGATATCCCATAAAAAACCCCTGAAAAGGAAGGCCAATAAGGTAGGGATATCACCATAAAATGCTTATGCTTGTGTGCTTCTTTGGGTCGCTACCTTAGTCTCCATTGCAGTTCCTTATTGGAGTTCCCTTACGGAAACCTAAATAGACTAATTAAACCAAACAATGGAACCGCATTGGAGACTATGGGTACGGTTTAGAGTTTAGGGTTCCTTCAAAGCTTCGCTTCTACACTACGGATTGGGGTTGAAAGTTTTAGGTTTGGGGGTGTTAAGTCTTTTTGTAGAGCTTCCGAAAGTCATGTTCATGCACGTCAAGGAAAGTTACTATTCTGCTCTCACCCTACTTCCGAGCTGATCCTCTAACTGGCTGTTGGAAAAGCCCTCCGAGCAGTCCTTGCTTATGGTTTTTTGGAGATTACCTAAAAAGCCCAAAAGTCCTATGCCATCGAGTGCTTGGACCCTGAGGGAAAAGGCTTGCAAGCAGGGTGGTCTGGCATTCAGGGATGTTTACTAAACTCTAAGCCGTGTCTCGGCCAGAAATCTTTCTGGCTCAGCGGCTCCGGGCAGATGCTTCGTCGGGTCGTCGATGTGACATCGCACGCTCCAACTTCTCCAAAACTCAATCTTTACCGCGAAGCCTGGTTGAGGGTTTCGGGCCTGTTTAAACTCTCAGACCTTGTATACCGGAATCCTGCAACCCTAAACTCGATGTCCCAAAGCCTGAAAATCTTAAACCAAAAACCCTTGAGCCCTGAAGCCCTAAAGCCTTGAAGCCCTAAACTGTGAAAGCCAAGTCCAGTCAACTGGGAGCAGGGTTTAGGTTTGAGGGTTTGAGGGGTTTAGGGATCGGGGGGTGAGAGTTTAGGGTTTCTTCATGGTTCTAGGCTTTAGTTTAGGGTTCAGGGCTTCAGGGTTTGAAGTGTAGGGCTTCAGGTTTGTCAGGGTGTAGGGCTTGCAGGTTTAGTCTGTGGGCCATGTTTAGTTGTGCGGTCCCTTCTATCCCACCGAGAGCTGAATATCGATTTTCGGAGGGTTCTGAGAGTTCTCTCACAGCGAGAGCTCCGCACTTAAAGACCAGGACAAGGGAGCAACCCTTGCCCTCCAAACCTCGGGGCCAGCCTTGGTGGGGAACGTTGGCAAACAGTTTTTTCAGAGGTGCTTGCCAAGCCGCTCAACGCCACCAGTCATGCGCCAGCAAATCTCCCAAGGAGCCAAAACTTGAGAGGCTCCGCATAGATGAAGAGCCCCATTACCCAACGGACTCTCGGCATGTGCCCATGCTTGCATCAAGACTTGAAGACTTTGGTGAGAGAAAAAAATCCACATCTCCGCAGGTGCGGCTATGGCAAGAGATGCAACAGGTTTACATCTTTTTGCCGCGTGCAACAGCTCATAGCCGGCTGCAGTGGTTTGTGGAGCATCTCGCACACAGGATTCATGAGCGGGAAGACTCTTGGGTTGATATGCAGGGGCACAAGTCTGCGGATGCTGTGGTAGGCGGGACAGCCAGATTCCATCGTGTTTGTCCCAACTTGTCGGAAGCAAACAAGTAGTGTAATTATTCGGTTTTAGGGTTTATGGCAGGGTTACAAGTAGGTTATAATCGGAGTATACTTAACTGCAACTGGAGACCTTACCTATCACCCTGCCTACAACTACGCCTGAACCTTCAAAAACCAAACCCCGAAGCTCAAAGAATCGAAGCTTACACCCTTTCGTTGGGCAAGCCGCCAGTAGACTTGAGACTTACGACGAGTAAGTCTGATCTGGGGTGTATAGGTGTAGGCTTTGTCGATTCTTCTCACCAAAACTTTTCTGCAAACGCCGAAAACCCTAAACACCATAAGCCCTAAACCAGAATGCCTCACCCCCGAAACCTGAAACCCTAAAGCCCTATAATAATATAAGCCTTAAAATGCTAAAACCCTTTAACACTCTTTAATTAACCCCTAAAACCGTAAGGCACGTAAGCCCGAAGGCGCGGCCTTCGTTTGCAGGGCTCCGGTTACCTAAATAGTAGGTCACTGGGGTAGATATCATATGGTTAGTCATCTACTCATAACCCCTAGAGCCTAAACCCTAAACCCCTAAACCCTAAGCTCTAAACCCTAAACCCTAGACCCCTACACCCTAAACCCCGAGCTCCAAAGCCTAAGCCCTAAACCCCTACACCCTACTTAAAGGATCATGGGAGTTAGTAACTAGGGTTATAATTAGGGTAACTATACTTATAACCACTTATAGCCCCCATTAAGGTACTTATAACCTTACCTAATAAGTCCCATGATCCTCCAAGTAGACCCTAAACCCTAAACCCTATAGATCCCTTTAAGGAACCTTTATGGATCCCTTTAAGGAGCCCTTAAAGGAACCCTTACTAAGTCCCAGGATCCTCCAAGTAACATGTAACTGGAGCCCACGAGTTCGTTTGCAGGGCTGAACACGCAGCGAACCCTCCCGGAGATCCAGAGCCTCGCCGTGGACCTTTGAGCAGGTTCTAGGGAGACGTCGGTTTAGGGGTTTTGGGATTTAGGGTTTAGGGTTCAGGGGTTTAGGTTTTAGGGGTTTAAGGTTTAGGGGTTTAAGGTTTAGGGTTCAGGGTTTAGGGTCTAGGATTCAGGGTTTAGGGCTTCGGTGATGATATAAATCCTGCATTACCTAAATGACCCTACACCATGGGAATTTTGGTATATTCCTTGTTATGGGCAATACAGGCTTGACATCTTCAACTATAGGTTTAGGGTTTTGGCTGGTTTCGGGCGGTTTAGAGTCTTAGGTTTAGGGTGATTTAGGATCTGGGGTGGTTTAGGGTTTCGGGTGGTTTAGGATTGCAAAGAGGGTTACAAGAACCCTGTACAGTTCCTGTGCGTCTTTGCAGCTATCACTACACTGCTACCTTGCTTTTTGACCTAGCTAGTCCCATTCCTAATCCCTAGTCTCAAACGTGCCGCGCCCCACCCCAATAGAAGCTCGAATCGTTTTAATATGGCAGTGTTTTGTTATCTCTGCTGTCACTGTTGGGCTATCTTGCTCCTGCCATTGCCCCTGGTCCTGCTCTTGCTCCTGCTCTTGCCGTTGCTTCTGTTCTTTCTGCTCTTGCTCCTGCTCTTGCTCATGCTCCTGCTGACTCCTGCTCTTGCTTCTGCTCTAAGTTTTGCTGCTGCTCTTGATCCTGCTCCTTCTCATGCTGTTGCTCCTGCTCTTTTGCCGGAACCCCAATCCAAAAATGGTGATGACGGGGTGTTTTTGAAATTGATGCAAGCGGTTGAAGCTTCAACGGGTCATTGCTTTAAGATCCGCCGAGGAGTTACTACGCGATCTTTGAGGGTGCTGCAGAGGCTCTTCCGGGACGGAGGCCGCAAGACAGGAGTGGGATTCAGACATCAGCGACCCTAAACCCTAGACCCTAAACCCAACTCTCAATACATGGGCCTGCTCAGTTCGAAAAACCTCTTTGGGGCTACATGGGTGGGTGTCAAAAACTATGGTCCCCTTTTTGGGTCCTTACAATAATACGGCACCTATGATTTAGGGTACCCAAAAAGGGACCTTAGTTTTGACAACTACCCACATGATAGTATAGTAAAAGGAACCCTAAGGCCCTGAGGAATAGGATTAGGTGGTGCTGTTTGTGTTTGTATGCGAACCCTAAGCCCGAAACCCAGACAACACAAAGCTGGCATGCCCGTTTTTCATGTGGACCCCTGGTTCAAGCACTCGTTTTGTTTAGCAGCTCCAATCTTCGGATCGGTGTTAATTCCGACACATCTTGAGGTAAAGAGGCTTATTAATCCCCTAAGCCCTAAACACTGCCCCTCAATCAAGGAATATACCTTCAATCCGAAAATTAGGCTCCCCCCGAATCTAAGGGCTACATGAGAAGGGGTTTGGCGAGAATCTGGTGGTAGCTACATTGGTGGGGCTGGCGATGGGCCACCATGTTATGGTTTGTGCTGGAGGTGTAAGCCCACCCCAAACCCGTCAGGATCAAGCCCGCAACAACCCTCAACCTTAAAGATTACCAGAAGAAGAAGTACATATGATGAAGATTTCAAGTCTTAAGAAGCACTGCGCAAGTCCCTATGCCCTATGCTTTAACCTGCCCACCACAAAAGTGTTTGGGGTTCAGAGGTTCAGGGGGCCATACAAAATCTCCGAGATCGGACAGCCCAAGGCCCTGGACTCTAATTACTAGTAGTTACGTCCCATAAAGCAACTGAGACCTCATTCAAAGCCTGAACGCTTTTTCCTAGAACCCAAAACAGGAAACCGTATCCCTACGCGTCCGAAGGACTCAAGAGAACAGGAACTCCGGTTTAGCATAGTAGTGATTACTGGACCCTTAGAGTACAGTGATTTCTTCACTGCATCCTAAACCCTAAACAGGAAGAGCTCGTCTTCGTTGAGCCGCGCTTCACGTAGCCGCATCGCCACGCGTGCAGCATTGTGGCTGGGTTTAGGGCTTGCCCGTAACCCTGAACCGCTGTAGGCTTCAGGGTAGTTAGACCTCACCCAAAGGCCACGAAGGAGTTCCTTTTTGGGGTTCGTATATAATTAGAACCCTATAAGGTAATCCCAACCTCGAACTACTACGGGGCCTCTGGGTAGACCGCAATCGAGAAGCCGGTGTTTCGGATTTCGGGAGTAGAGGAGGCTTCGGGTTTCAGGGTATCAAGTTTCGGATTTGAGGTTGCAACTTTTTTAGGGTTTGATGGTCTAGAGCCAGGGGCTATTGCATATTAAAGTTTGTCGTAATTCATAAGGTAGGCCAACATCGACTTTCCTAGACCCGCTCGGGATAAAGGATCTAGAACCCTACATGCTGGAGTTCCGGGGGCGCGAGGCCCTGAGCCCTTACATTAAGCAAGGCCGTTACAACCTTCAGACCGATCCTGGAAACGCACAGATTTCTTCGTTCGGGTTTTTTGTTGAAGATAGATCCCCTACTTCTAAGGAACTCTTGCAGAAGCCGCAAGAGAGCCTTTCCGTTTCCCTCAATCCGAAACCTTAACCCCTCAACCCTTGGCCTAAAACCCTGAACCCTAATCCCTAAACCCTAAACCCCTGAACTTGAAACCCCTGAACCCTACAACAAGGATCCTTTTGGTTTCGGAGCCCTCAGGAGACTCCGTCGCCGCAGTCTGGGCAGAAGAAGTCCTTCAGCTGGCTGGTCGCGCTGCTGTCCATCCTGCTGGTGGCCACGCGCATCCCTTTAGTTTCTGGTGTATATGTGTTTGGCATTTTGGGGTTTCGGGTTTGAGATGCAGAGTTTATAGGTTCATGATTTTGGGTTTAGGGTTTGTGAGTTAGGGTTTTTGGATAAGGTTGTGGGGCTTCTGCCTATGTAGCCCTGGCAGAATGAGGAAATCCCTGTCCTACCTGCTTGTAGGTCCGTTGCAATGATGGCCTCGAGATACTGTTCGAGAAGCATGTAAATGTTTATGACTTTTCATGTTAGTCCGTGCTCAACGACTCTACTCCAAGATCTCGCTCATGTTTCCTGCATGTTTCTGGCACGACCACTATCGCCGTCTGCAAGACTTCTTAAGGAGCAGTTTACAGCGTCCGGCTTTGTCGAAAACAGTCATTACAGAAGTACGCGTGGCACCCACAGCCAAAGCTTGCAACACCGGCCCCTTAGAATGTATAAGAAGGTGGGGTGTGGTGGGGCCACAGATATACATTCCTCTCGTGGTCATCCTCGTTCTGCGTAGACAAATGCAAGCCCTTCCTTCCAGCGAAGCAGCAGTGCAGACATCACAATTGCCACAGAAGTATGCCTAGAAGAATGCTGGTTAGCTGTTCACGGGCCGCTCAAAGACAGGAAATTAAAACGTTTGGTGTGGCTATGAATGCACTTACATATACATGTTCACCGTTGTTCTTTGGCTTCATGAGCGGGCGTTGTGGTTGAGAGACCTATCACCCCAGGAAGCTCACCCCAGGAGTTCACCCCAGGGTCGACATTGTGGCCGACGGCTGCAGCAACAGAAAGCCAGTAGCACCAGTCTGTAGCTATTGAATGCTATTGCTTAGCTTTACAGGCTATGGTTTCAGAAGTGGTTTCAGATTAGGTCTTTCCTTCGCAGGTGACTTCTCGTAAGTCGGGTCATAGATGCGGAGTTGTAACACTGAGTTGTAACCAGGACGCTTTGCTGCTTTGCACAGCCATGGCTGCCGAGGGGAAGCCTGATTTTTATATGTGGGAGGAAAACAGGTACGAGACGATGGCGGTAACCTATGTGATCTCCTTTGGTACCAAAAAGACGCGAGTCTGCGGCCGCAAGAGCCGAGCCGAAGCGGAGGATCTCTTAGTTTCTTGGCTTTACAATAAAAATGGATTTGCCGAAGCATTTCGACGCTCCAGTTGCAGCCACCACACCTGTGCAGTTATTCCAAGGAGCTGTGTCGGCGGAACAGAACTCTTCCGCTGGCGGAACTGAAGAAGTTGTGCCAGCGATCCGGCAAGACAGAGCCTCTTCAGCATTTTCTCTCTATGGGCCGGGATGGGTGAAGAACAGGTGTAATTTAGCAGCAATTCAAGTCTAGAAACCTAGACCAGTGGACTGCTGAGATCTTCTGACGGCCAGTGAACCCACGCAGGTTCTCCAGGGCACCGACGGCTTGATCGGGGTAGTTGTCCTAGGGTTGCTGTAGGGTTCCTGTGTGTGGCTGCCTGGAGAGAAGTCTCCGAACAGTCATCCTACTCAGTCATCCTACTCAGTCATCCTTATTCAAACAGTCGTGACTGTTTACGGTGGAGGTGCCGAAGCGTGTTGCCAAGCGGCTCCAAGTGGCTCTTCTAGCGGGGAAGCTCGGAGGATTGTCATGCGACCTTCGGAGAAGAGTTGGATAGCTCTTTCAGTCCCAATGAGGTTGTGTACTGAGGTTGTGTCAGTGATGTTTATGAGATCGTCCTGTAACACCATGGTGACGCCATGGTGCTAAGTGCTGTGCATGGAAAGGCCGAAAGACCTGCGAAACTGCGGGGCAAGTGATTCTGGTAAGTGACCCTCTTGTAATGCATCATGTTTGCTTCGGGATCAAATTTCAGGGTTGGCGAGCGCAAGCACTCACGAAGTCTTGAATGCGCAGAGCTCGCAAGTCCCCCCCAACACAACCTAAAACTTGCAACCTCGCAGTTCCAGCTCTTTCTCTTAAATGGGGTCGCGCGGGGGTGGTACTTAGGTCTAATTATGTGGGAGTAGGGTCATGCTGTCCATGTTGATCGGTTGGATGAGGAACTAGGATGAGGATAGTGGTTTTGATGTTGCTGCTCATGGTGATGCTGTTCTCAAAGTACTGCTAACATCCCCAATAGACCCAAAACAAGAACCCGATAAAAGAAGCCAGCTTCTACTGTGCCCTCAAGGCCGCCTTTAAAGCATTCGTTCGAGGAGTTGCTATAACGAGAACTGCTCATCGGCGGAGCGCGAACCTTGCACAACTTCGTGGGGCACTTTCCTGGGGCCAAAAGGTTTTGAGCGCAGCATGGCCACAGGATAGCATTTGTGCAGTCATGATCCTTGAAAATATGCCGCAGACAACTGCAGACCCCAGTTCTAAAGACCTTGAACCTCACACCCGAGACCAGCGAAAGCTTGTCGGTCCTTGAACAGGCAGTGTGAAATTGCAAAAGTTCAGTGGCGAGCCGGTGCTAGACGAAGCAGGTGCGGGGCCAAGGCTTGAGAGTTTTGGAGGTTCAGGGTTTAGGATTCAGAGTTTGCCAGTCTTCCGCCAGTTAGGACCGTGCTCGTGCATGCAAGCCTGCAGACTAAGCCTTCTAATGCCACATGTCACGGGCAAATCCAACATTGTCAGAGTGTTAGCGCCGAAACCGTTTGTTTAACCCTTAAGCCTAAATCTCGATACAACGAACCATTAGCTCCTGGCTCGGTCCGAAACTCGGTCGGAACCCTAAAATCGTGTCTGATGTGCCGTGGTGGAAGGCTGCCCATTTCTCAATGGACAGCGTCCCCGAGAAACCGGTCCCTTGACCAGGTCCACCTGTTTTCATTTCGCACTTCAGCAACAGTCGTGCACAGCGTCGGGGGATTTAGGTATGGGAGGTCTTGCTTTGTGACTTGAGTTTCGGATTTTCCCTTGAATACATTCAGCTTAAGCCGTTTGCCTGGGGCCCTTAACTCCCTTAAGTACAGTGCACTGAAGCCTGGGGCCCTTAAGTACATTGTACTTAAGCCTGGGGCCCTTAAGTACATTGTACTTAGGCCTGGGGCCCTTAAGTACATTGTACTTAAGCCTGGGGCCCTTAAGTACATTGTACTTAAGCCTGGGGCCCTTAAGTACATTGTACTTAAGCCTGGGGCCCTTAAGTACATTGTACTTAAGCCTGGGGCCCTTAAGTACATTGTACTTAAGCCTGGGGCCCTTAAGTACATTGTACTTAAGCCTGGGGCCCTTAAGTACATTGTACTTAAGCCTGGGGCCCTTAAGTACATTGTACTTAAGCCTGGGGCCCTTAAGTACATTGTACTTAAGCCTGGGGCCCTTAAGTACATTGTACTTAAGCCTGGGGCCCTTAAGTACATTGTACTTAAGCCTGGGGCCCTTAAGTACATTGTACTTAAGCCTGGGGCCCTTAAGTACATTGTACTTAAGCCTGGGGCCCTTAAGTACATTGTACTTAAGCCTGGGGCCCTTAAGTACATTGTACTTAAGCCTGGGGCCCTTAAGTACATTGTACTTAAGGGCCTGGGGCCCTTAAGTACATTGTACTTAAGAGCCTGGGGCCCTTAAGTACAAAGTACATGGTACTTAAGCCTGGGGCCCTTAAGTACGTTGTACTTAAGCCTGGGGCCCTTAAGTACATTGTACTTAAGGGCCCGGGGCCCTTAAGTACAAAGTACATGGTACTTAAGCCTGGGGCCCCCAAGTACATTGTACTTAAGGGCCCGGGGCCCTTAAGTACATTGTACTTAAGGGCCTCGACCCCCCCCCCCCCTCCCAGGAGACCCCCAAAAGAACCACGACTGAAGGCTTTTGCGAGCACGTAAGACCTCGTTTGGGAGGGGGGGGGGGTCGAGGCCCTTAAGTACAATGTACTTAAGGGCCCCGGGCCCTTAAGTACAATATACTTAAGGGCCCCAGGCTTAAGGGCCCGGGCCCTTAAGTACAATGTACTTAAGGGCCCCGGGCCCTTAAGTACAATGTACTTAAGGGCCCCAGGCTTAAGTACAATGTACTTAGGGGCCCCAGGCCCTTAAGTACAATGTACTTAAGGGCCCCGGGCCCTTAAGTACAATATACTTAAGGGCCCCAGGCTTAAGTACAATGTACTTAAGGGCCCCGGGCTCTTAAGTACAATGTACTTAAGGGCTCCGGGCTTAAGCTCAATGGTTTTACGGGCCTCCAGGCGTTTGGGAAGCGGACATGCTTGTGCTGATCTGAGGCTGTCCCGAGTGCGGCCTTGCAGGAAGGCATGCAGGAGGGCCTGCGGGATCCGTTTCTTGCGTGGCTGGACGGCTGCGACTTCTTTGGGATCCTGAGCTCGCTTTCGGGCGATGCAGGCTACCAGGCCTTTTTGACGGGTCTTTGCCGCACGGCGTGCATTACTTGGTCCCAGGGCTATTTCCCATCACCTGGGTGTTTTACGCATCTGCAAGGCGTCTACTTCGGGGAAGGTTTTACAGACATTACGTGGTTTTATGAAGCTCTGTATTTTCAGCTGCGTAGCATAATCTTCAGCGTCCGCAGAACACTCTCGCATCTGCATGGCATCCGTCAGTGTCAGTGATCCCCCGGCTCCGTCGCTTTGCCATCGATCAGCGCCGTCAACATCTCCAGCACCTTCGGGCCTGCTTTCCTGAGCACGGCCTTGTCGCACGGCGGGAAGTTCGGCACCGATGCTCGCCAATTGACATCGACTGGCTTCTGGAAATTGAACTATGCTCGAGGCCATGCTCTCCACCGTGGCAAACAGCACCGCGCAGGCCTCTCAGTCTACCGTGTTTTGACATGCAAACCCTCTGCTAATCTCTGCTCACTGCTCCGTGCACTGAAATCCTGCCTGCAAAGTCTGTATCCTTCATTTGGCTGCACTCGAACCGGCACATGGGGAACAAGACCACGGCCACCGTCATCATGTGGGACTCCTTGAGAACCCCCGT
The DNA here is from genome assembly GCA_905221615.1 of Symbiodinium sp. CCMP2592. Lineage (NCBI taxonomy): Eukaryota > Dinophyceae > Suessiales > Symbiodiniaceae > Symbiodinium > Symbiodinium sp. CCMP2592. Next base: position 830,409 of record CAJNDT010006047.1, read on the forward strand.
CTGCACCGGATCCATGTCAGCTAAGTTCGGGCTGTGCTGTGCGCAAGAAGCCTGATACCTTGATGCTGGAAGCTGGCAGGCAACGCCACAGACAACATCCAAGTGCATGAATGCAAAGGCACATCCGCACGGCACCACGAGGAATTTAATAAAGCTCGCACCTGCACTTATCCCAAATGGTCCCTTGCTGATCACAGGAAAACCACATTCGCACCTCGATTTTTCCCAATTCGCACCTCCTCCCTGCCCTTGACTGCAAACCCCAGTCGCAACTGCGACGAAACCCTCTCGCACCTGCACAAATCCCAAATGGTCCCTTGCTGATCACAGGAAAACCGCATTCGCACCTCCATTTTTACCAATTCGCACCTCCTCCCTGCCCTTGACTGCAAACCCCAGTCGCAACTGCGACGAAACCCTCTCGCACCTGCACTTATCCCAAATGGTCCCTTGCTGATCCCAAAAAACGCATTCGCACCTCGATTTTTCCCAATTCGCACCTCCTCCCTGCCCTTGACTGCAAACCCCAGTCGCAACTGCAACGAAACCCTCTCGCACCTGCACTTATCACAAATGGTCCCTTGCTGATCACAGGAAAACCGTATTCGCACCTCGATTTTTCTCAATTCGCACCTCCTCCCTGCCCTTGACTGCAAACCCCAGTCGCAACTGCGACGAAGCCCTCTCGCACCTGCACTTATCCCAAACGGTCCCTTGCTGATCACAGGAAAACCACATTCGCACCTCGATTTTTCCCAATTCGCACCTCCTCCCTGCCCTTGACTGCAAACCCCAGTCGCAACTGCGACGAAACCCTCTCGCACCTGCACAAATCCCAGATGGTCCCTTGCTGATCACAGGAAAACCGCATTCGCACCTCGATTTTTCCCAATTCGCACCTCCTCCCTGCCCTTGACTGCAAACCCCAGTCGCAACTGCGACGAAACCCTCTCGCACCTGCACTTATCCCAAATGGTCCCTTGGTGATCACAGGAAAAACGTATTCGCACCTCGATTTTTCCCAATTCGCACCTCCTCCCTGCCCTTGACTGCAAACCCCAGTCGCAACTGCAACGAAACCCTCTCGCACCTGCGCTTATCACAAATGGTCCCTTGCTGATCACAGGAAAACCGCATTCGCACCTCGATTTTTCCCAATTCGCACCTCCTCCCTGCCCTTGACTGCAAACCCCAGTCGCAACTGCGACGAAACCCTCTCGCACCTGCACTTATCCCAAATGGTCCCTTGCTGATCACAGGAAAACCGCATTCGCACCTCGATTTTTCCCAATTCGCACCTCCTCCCTGCCCTTGACTGCAAACCCCATTCGCAACTGCGACGAAGCCCTCTCGCACCTGCACTTATCCCAAATGGTCCCTTGCTGATCACAAGAAAACCGCATTCGCACCTCGATTTTTCCCAATTCGCACCTCCTCCCTGCCCGCTTCGGCTGCATTGATTGTTATTGTCTTGGGTTCCGTCTAGCTGGTAGCTCGCGAAGTGTCTCTACAGGATTTTGTTGCCTGGTGGTTTCGTGGCTTTGAAGTCAACATGACAGGCCTTTGTGGACTGAGCTGAAGGTGCGCGCGCCCATGCTGTTTCAGAAAGACTTCTGCACCAAGAATGTCGCGGGGAAGGCCCCAGTGGCATCAAGCATGTTCAGCCAGGCCGTCTGTGAACAGTTCCGTGTGGCCGCACATCGCGAACATGATTTCCTGTGCTTGCTCAAGCGCATTCACAAGCATGCGTTTGAGCTGCTGCCGCTAGCTAAGTAGACTGCTAAGTAGCAACTCAGTAGCCCAGTGAACTCTGTCGAAACCCCAAACGCATCGACATGCTAATCTCCAGTCATCTCCAGTCTTAGCACTGCGCCAAGAATATAGCACATACCCGGGGCTCAAGTTTGGAAAGTCCGGGTTCAATACAGGTTACGAGCTCCTTTCAGAGCACCCCTCCAAGAGCCTCGACCCTAGCCCGAACCTTCTTCCCTTCAGCCCAAACCCCATTGCCGATGCATATTGAAGATTTCGAGTTGATGTCTTGAGCCATCCAGAGTAAGCTGTACATTGTGGTATGTGTCGCAGTAGTACTATGTCGCAATCAAGGCCCTCAGCTGCGGCAGATACGCTCTTGAAAAGGTGCTCCGTTCTCGTCAGGGAGCGAAGGGGTTTGTTGGAGTCTGGACCTTCGCTTGCCTAAGCCTAAAAGCCTCCAGCCACTGCCTCCAGCCCCCAGGTCTCAAACTTAAAGCTTTGGCCAGTGTCCTAAACCTTCCACCAGACTCTGACGAATCCATTCCGTTGGAGAACGGGAACCCGGGGTTCTCGCCCTGCGAAAAAAAAGTTGTTCCTCAGCTTTCGATTTGGGCGTATAAGCTTCGATGGCAATTAGGTGCTATGTCGCTGAAGGCATTTCGGGTTTCAAGGTGTCGCTGTTGGGGTTTCAGGGTGCCCTGATCCTATCGTAAGCTACGGGCCCTGCTGTGTTTTGGCTTCTTTCGCATTGTAAGTTAGAGCATTCGTGGTTCGAACACCACTGGAAATGTATAAGGGGGTGGGGGACTGGTCCCCATGGTTAAGGGGGGGGCCTAAAGCTTGCACATGGTGTGAGCGTGAAGGCAATGTCGAGAAAGAAAAGGCATATAGTCCGAAGCCTGCAATCGGCACATCTTGAGATCCAAAATTGTATTGAAGACTTATGCTGTGGACCCTGTACCGTACCCTGAACCCTCATCCCTACGTCAGCTGAGGCATTGATTTTTCCATTGCTGAGCTACCCGGCACAGCCGTAGGTCGGAGCATGGCTCCAGAATTGCACGTTGAGTTGGGCTGGAGGGCAATGAGTACCTACATGTTAGAAGTCCAGTCTCCATATTGGGAATTACTACTGTGGTTCGGGGAAGTATCCCCCTGTAATTGTAAGTACTTAGGACACTTTGGGGAAGCTTCGAGATCTTTTTATGACTCCTTGGATAGACTATCTTAGTAGCTGAGGCGTAACCTTTAACCGTTCGGGGTTCGTATAATCCGACCTTGATTGAAGAGGTTAGCCTTGTTCTGTGCCAGGGTACTCGGCCCCTAAGATGACCTGGACCTGAGAAAACTTAGATTGCTAGGGTTCCTGAATAGACTTTCCTTATAAGGTCGTAAATATGTAAGTTATTTGGGGCGCAAGGTATTTATACTAGCGGATCTTGGGACAAGTGCCTAGTTTTGGTTGACTGACATGTGTTTACATTCCCCTTAACAATCTACTTCAGAAGTTCCCAGGTCCTCTGTAAACCCCCGGCCCATGCACCCCGTGTGTTCATGGACCATCCACATAATGTAGGGGCCTTGAAAATTACCAATACTATTTTCGGCCTCTCTTTTTATGATTATAGTATAATGGGCCCCAGAGGAATCATTCAGGGAGGGTCGGCATCACTCCTGTCAAATCCGTGAGGCCGGGTTCAGATGATCCTTAAACCCTAAACCGCAAAAAAACCCAACCCCAACATCCCTAAACCCTAAACTACTAAACCCTACCCCCTAAAACCCTGAACCCTCACGAGCACAAACGTAATGAGCATGGTTGTGGCTGGTGGGAGGAAGATTGATTCCGGGGCCTAGGACGTTGAAGTGCACCGGCAAAGAACTGAGAGACCACGTCTAGTGAAGTTCACTAGCTAGTTTAGGGCATAGGGCCTAGGGTGTTGGGTTTAGTGTTTAGGGGTTTAGGGTAAACGGTTAAACCACAAGCCCTGAAACCCTAAACCCTAAAGGGTTTAGGGAAGACTACATATAAGAGGGCGGTGCACCCCTTGTTCCGAGGGTCCGTTTTTCGAGGCCTGCGCCCAACCCAAGCACCCAACTAGAGCCCTCGTTAGGGTCTAGGGTTTAGGGTTGTTGAAGGGTTTACGAGGCTGACGCTTAGGTTTCAGAGGCATTTAGGAGTTTGGAAAGGGTGTGTTTACTAGCATTCATGATGTCGTGGTTGTGGATTTGTATACAAACAGGGCCCACTCCGAGGCCTAAAGCCCAAAGATGGCACCTTCTTGGGGCAATGCATTTGGAGTTTTAGGCTTTGGTAGCCGCGGGTTGTATAAGTTCTGACATCTCCTTTAAGTTTTATCATACTGTTGATGATATAAATTCTGCATTACCTTAAGGACCCTAAACTATGGGAACTATGGTATGTTCCTTATTATGGGTAATGCAGTGCAGGATTTATATCATCAACCGTATTCAGGAATCCCTACCCCAAGAATCTTAAACACCCCTTTTGGCCTCCCATCAGTTTAGAGGTTTAGGGTTCAGGACTTAGACTTAGCCATCCCCCAAAAAGCCCTACAGTAGAAGCCCAAAAGTTGGGAACCCAATAGCCTCAATCCCCAAGGCTAAAGTATAGGGAATCCCAGTTTTTGGCCTTAATCCGGTTTCCAACTTCAAGGGGTTTACTGTATACCAAAATAGATCCTTAATGGGGGTTCCTACGAAGATCCCTTAGTAGTATAGGGCCCCAAATCACGGAATCCACTTTCAGATCCTCCCCCAAAAAGCCCTATACCCGAAACCCCGAAGGCCCTTGCAGTCTCGACGTCCCCGGGACGATTGTCCCGAAGCCTTGGGAAGAGACCGGGGCAGCAAAACAGCTGTCCGCCAGGATCTTTTGGTTTCAGAAAACCCTAACCCCCAAATTCCTATATAAACCTGAAACCCCTCAATCCTAAGCTCTGAACCCCTAAACCCGAGACCCCTCAACCCCAAAAAGCCCTAATAGCCCTTAGCCTGATGCCCGGCACCCCATCCTAAACCCTGAATCGAGGCAAACACCGGGGCATCATTGGTCACCACCCCCAAGCTATTTGAGATTAAGACACACGCGGCTCCTTCTCGTAAGACCCTAACGGTCCATGTCTCGTTTTTTCTGGCTTCTGGCACCTATGCAAACTCAAAAGTCCTTTAATATTGATTGACCTCAGGGATGGGTTTAGGGGGCACAATGATACTAGCACTTCGTAGCTGAATAGGTATTCTTTAACGTATTGGGGGTTATTGAAATCCTACCACAACCCAACGGGTTACCCTGTTTTGGGCCAGGGCACCCAGGCCCTAGCCCTGAACCATACATGCTGAACCTGGTAACCTACTTGGAAGGGCAGGGGCCTTAGCAAGTCGTTTTTTAAGTAGAGATACAATTCGGGTAACTCCCTTTGGGGTACTTATAACTCTACTTATCACCTACTTACCAAGTCCCCTGCCCCTCCAAGTAAAGTCCTAAACCCCAAACCTCAAGCCCTCCGCCCAACCCCAGAGCTTTGAGCTCGAGGTTTTGTGATGAATTAGGGGGTTCATAATTAGAATGCATTTGTGGGGCATGCTGCTAGTTAGTCTCATCACTACAGGAGGAAGTCAGACCCCCCAGACTAAACCCTAAACCCCAAACCGCTAAACCCTGAACCCTAGACCTCTCTCCCACATGCGCATTCACATGTTAATGGCCTTAGTGATTTTGGTTGCGAATTAATTTGAGCTTGGGCCGCCAAAATCGCAACCAAAACCGATAATTGTGCAAAGCTTTCCGGCCTGAGGTCTGCAATATTAGCGGGTTTGGTTGCGGTTTGTGTTGCACAACCGTCCTGCGCAACAAGAACCCCTAGTCTTGCAGACCTTCACGGCCTGAGGTCTGCAAAATTAGCGGTTTTAGTTAAGACGGTGCCTGCACAGCCGTATGGGCTTAGGGTTTCGGCCCTTGGGTTTCGGCTTTGGGGTTTCGGTTTCGTCCTCAGTGTTTCGGCCCTAGGGTTTGGGGCCGAGGGCCCTGAGGCTTGTGGTTTTCGGGCTTATAAGTTTTTGGAGTTCGGGTTTCAGGCCTCACCCTTAACCCTATCCCTAAAACCCGAAGCTCCCACATGTGCGAACCTTTGTCCTCCACGAGCCATCTGGCTGCAACACCCGTGCTCTCTCCTGGCGGAGCTCGAGAGGCTTCGAGTTGAAGCCGTACATCCCCAAGCCATCCTAAACCCCCTTAAACCCTAAACCCTACACCCCTGAAACCCTAAACCCTAAAACCCTAAACCCCTAAACCCTAAACCCTAAAACCCTAAAACCCTAAACCCCTAAACCCTAAACCCTAAAACCATAAAACCCTAAACCCTACACCCCTGAGACCCTAAACCCTAAACCCTTAAACCCCAAAAACCCGTGATCCCTGAGCCCCAAAGCCTGACCCTAAACCCCTAGGCCCAAGCTCTAATCCTTTGAGGCCCGAACCGTCAGCCCTTCTTGCAGACAGCTGAAAGGAAAAGGAGGGTCCCTTAACAGGGACCCCTACCCCATAATGGGCTCTATAATGGGTATATAATAGCTATGTTAAGGGTATGTACCTAGGGGTCCTTATTAAGGGTCCCTCCTTTTACCCTTGGATTAAAGGAACCTCAAGCTCCCTGCTTGAGATGGGCCTCCCGGGTGCTCGTCAAAGCCATGCTTGGCCTTTGCTGGCCTGGCGGTCGAGGCGAGAATGCACAACAGAGGGCTTCACATTCTTCCTGAAAGGGAAGACTGTAAACTGATGAGACGGTTTAAGTAATGCATAGATCGGAATAGTTACTACTTCTGTTCCCTGAAGGTATTATATAGCTCCTATATACTACATGCTATATGCAATAACCTTTTGAAATCCATGAGCTCAATATAAGGCTGAAGATAGGGGGCTAAGTGATTACTACTGCTATTCTTAGGGTCCGTTGTGATGGTTATGCTTAGCCTTATTCAAAACCTATTCTAGCTAGTCATGCCCCCTTCTTATCATTCCAAATTTCGCTGCTAGGGCTTGGCATAGCATCTAGTGGAAGGTTTTTGAGTCGATTTCTATGGTTTCCTACATATGCATGGTTTTATAGGGTACATGTACCTGAAAAGTATACACCTTGGACCGAAGCTTCCTAGAAAGGTTCAATACTTTGCCATTGTGCAACGCTTGTGCCACTCTTGCAAGCAAACCCCAGACCCCAGTCCGAAAGCCTGTTCCTTGTGAGTTGCGGGTGCTGGTGTTTTTGGGGTGGGACTTTGGAAGGGGGTCTTTGAATCTTGCAGTGCTCGTCAACAAGATGAAGAATAAGTTAGAAGCTGCCCCCACTCTGTAATAGTGACTAAAAGGATTATATTCGGGCCCTATTATATTCCTATTATACCACTATTACAGGGTGGGGGCCCCTTCTAAAGCATAAGTTTCAGGGTTCGGGGCTAAGGGTGTGAAAGTCTTTCAGCTTGATCCACTTGCTTGCCTGTTGGCCTTTGCTCAACAGGCCCGAACATCACGCACAAGCCTTGCTCCGGGAAGCCTAAATCCTTCCTAAAGAGTCCAAAGTATCCAGAAAGTAGAGTGCAATGTTGCCTCATTAGGAATTAAAATTAAACTATGATTCGGGGAAGTATCCCCCATATCAGTAGCTAGGACCCTTATGGGCTTAAATTGAGCCCGATTCAGAGCGCAAGAGGCCCCATAGTAGTTCCTTTTTGGGATTACCTTACCCCCGAAACGAACTACTTTGGGCCTTTGGGTAACCCTTGGTCAGAAATCCTTAAACCCTGAACCCTAACCCGTAACGCGCAAGCCTTTACCCTAAACCCTAAATCCAAAGTCCCTTACAGGAGCCCGTGTAGATCCCATCCAAGAAAACTTGAAGGAACCCAAACTCAGATACAGCCGTTCAGGTGTGGCTGGCGCTCTCTGTCCAGTAGCCTCTTGAAGCGCCTCAGGTGATGATCTGGCAACCTTTGGCGGTTTTCCTGTGTGTGTGTGTGTGCTCCTTGCTTGGAGGTTTAGGGGTTAGGGTTTCTCAGGGTTTTTGACAGGATTTCATAATATGGCTGCCTAGGAATGTTGTTTGCCCCTGCTCGTGGAGGTACTCCTAAGTCCTAAACGGTGTAAACCCTTGGACAAGCCATAACCAGAAGAGACCTGAAGAACAAGAATACTGGCAAACGACAATCCCCTAGGCGGGTAGGGTTTCGTTTTTTTGAATTTCGGGTTTCGGGTCTGTGGTTTCTTGTTTAGGGATTTGGGTTTCGGGTGCGGGATGTTTGTGCTCGGGGCTCGGGGATGGAACCTCCAAGCACAGCCCAACCCAGCTGAGGGCTTCCTTTGTGCGGGTCCCAGCTAGCAACCTACGTAGCTACTATCCTAAACCCAAGTACCAAACTATTGGATCCTTTGGACCCTTTAAAATTTATAGAGCGTACAGGCATTCAGTGTATATAGAGTTTTACAGGGCCCTTTTCCTATCTGTATATTACCGATAGTATATGCAGCATCCCGGAAGTTGCATGTAGGACCCTTTAGGTACACCTTTAAGGCAAGTTTTTGTACTATATGACTAGGATGCCCAGTAGTACCCTTATTCCCTTTTTCTAGTCCTAGGTTCCATATAAAGTTACCCAACACCAAAAAGAGAGGCCTTTTTATTCTTAGGTTACTGGGTATCCTAGATGAGCACATGGACCCTTAGAGTAGACCTGAAACGCAGCCTGAGCAGCCCGAAGCCTGAACCCAAGGCCCAAGATTCATAAAGGCCTACCCCTGGGGTTTAGGGTTTAGGGCTTAGGATTTAGGGTTTAGGATTTAGGGTTTAGGGTTTAGGATTTAGGGTTTAGGATTTAGGGTTTAGGGTTTAGGATTTAGGGTTTAGGATTTAGGGTTTAGGGTTAGGGTCTTTGGTCCCAAAAGCCTTAATGTATGAGTCCTTAGATGCCTATAGGGTAAGATGAACCATCAAAGCCGACCTCGTTGATTTAAGATCCTCGCGACCTGTGGCTTGTTCGAGGTCAAAAACCCTGCACCGGATGCTCTTTGTTCATGACTTGCACCCGTAACCCTTGTCTAAACCTGAGCCCTATATTGAACCTGAGCCCTAAACCCCAAATATTCCGCAACTCAAAATCCTAAAACCCCTTTTGAACCTACAATCAGCAGTTCAAAGTCCTCAACCCTGAGCCCCAAGCCCTAAATACTCCGCAACTCAAAAGCCTGAAACCCTGTAAACCTTTGTAGATAAGCTTTGAGCAATTAGCAACTCGAAGCCCTAAACCCTGAGCCAAGCCAGCAACTCAAGACCCTGAACCTTTTCAGCCCTAACAAAGGAGTTTGCGGCTGTTGGGGCAGCCCGTGCAACCTGAGAAGGTGAAGGCGCTCTTGGCGCAGAAGAAGCTTCTCGATGCCTATATAGGGTGTAGGGTAGTGGGTATTTAGGGTGCCAACAGAGAGCCCATTCTTCCTTCTGGCACAGAAACCCGCATGCAGCGTTACACTTGTGCCTCTGCTTTTATGACATACGCCGCCTCACAGAAAATCCACCAAAAGCCGACTGCCTCTTCCCACACTTGCCAGATGAATCACAGAAAGCCCACAAGCTGTTTGCATCCGCCTGGAGCACACATTCGGTGATGGCTTCCCCGAACCAAGAATCACGAACATCAGCTGGTAGGTGTTCGGTCGAAGAAGGCCCTAAACCCTAAACCCTAAACTCCCATGTCGATTTTGCTCGGGCTCAATTGAAGGTAACGGTCCCGTCGGTCCGAAGGCCCCGCTGGGATGTGTGCTTGTAGAGAAAGTAGAACCATGAACCCTACCCAGAGGCCCCATACTGTGACTGGACAATATCCTGCATGACCCAATATAGGGAATGTACAATAATTCCCATAGTTTAGGGTCCTTAAGGTCATGCAGGATTTTGTCAATCAGCCGTAGTAGTTCCGTTTTGGGATTACCCTATAGGATTCTATATGCGAACCCCGCGAAGGAACTACTATGGGGCCTATGGGTAGTTTCACACACCATCGAGCGCCCCTGACGTAGCCGCAACCGAAACCCCAAACCGTCAACCTTCAGCTGTGAGCCCAAACCCTAAACCCTTGAGCCCCGGAGTGAAAAGACCCAATACCACTTTAAAATCAAAAACCTAAACCCCAAACCCTAAACCCTAAAGCTTCAACCCTGAACCCCCAAACCTTGAACCGTAAGCTTCAAAGCCTCCCAGCGAACCCAGGCCTGCCTGGAAGTCGTCTGAGGTGGCGCAGGTGCTCCATACTCTGCAGCCCGTCGTTAGGTTTGGGGCTCTAGGATTTTGGGGGGGTGGTTTACAGCTCAGGGTTCTAGGGTTTTAGGGGTTGTTTACAGTTTAGGGTTTTGAGGTTTAGGGGTTAGGGGTTTAGGGGGCTTAACAGAACGTATTTTTTAAGGCTTAGGCCCTTTCGGGTTCTTGCTGGACTTAGTTGTCGGGGTAAGGCAGGGGCCTTGTAGCTGTGAGAAGGAGCCCTACCTATAGTCTCCATTGTAGTTCCTTTTTTTGGTTTAACAAATTTTATATTAAGGATCCTCAAAGGTAACCCCCAAAAAAGAACTACAATGGAGACTATAGGTAAGATCCTAAAGAATGGTAATTGAATAGCATTTGTATTTGTTCAGACCTCTTTTGTAGCAGCATTTGATGTTTGGAGTTTTTCAACCAAAATCAAGTGGTGCTAGGCCATTCAGCCGTGAGTAGCTACATTTCGGTGAAGATCGGAAGAAGCTCATAGGTTTCATAATGCAACTGACACGGCAAAAACGAAACATGCGCAAGAGAGAATGCAGATAAGTTGGCGCACACCTACGGTAAACGTTAACTTCAGTTACCCTCGCTTCCCTTTTACAAACCCAGGAAACGGAGGCGGCGTGCAGATCTCGTCGTTGAGGTGATTCGGACCCTGGAGACACGGCTGAGGTCAACCAGGATGCCCAGTAGTTCCCTTATTCCCTTTTTGTAGTCTTAGGTTCCTTATTAAGTTACCCAATACCAAAAACGGGAACCCTTTTTATTCCTAGGTTACTAGGCATCCTAGTCAAATATTTCGGCGTTTGCCAGGGCCTGTGTGAAAAGGAGCATTGGAGTGACTGGGTGTGTAGAAAACTCGACGTACAGGGCCCCTTGCTCTGAACCCTGACCCTATAAGGGTCTTAGTATTCAAAATTGTAGGACTTTGGGCCGCTTTAGGGACCAAAAGCCACAGGACTACTTCTGTTGATGGTATAAATCCTGCATGACCTTAAGGACCCTAAACTATGGGAATTATGGTATATTCCTTATAATAGGTCATGCAGGATTTATATCATCAACCGTTGGACCCTTAGGTTGAAGGTTCAGGGTTCAGAGCTCTGAACCCTGAAGGTTTAGGGCTCAGCCCAGATCTTCCAAAATCCCTTAGTTAAGGAATACGGTAGAAGCCGAAAAGTTGGAAACCCCAGAGCCTCCATCCTTTAGAAGAATGTAAAGGGAATCCCAGCACTATTTGGCCTTAATCCGGTTTTTCCAACGTTATGGGGCTACTGTATACCTTAAGCCGTAGTAGGATCCTTAATTTGCATTAGGGTATGTTCCTTAATTAAGGGATTTTGGAAGGTCTGGGAGGGTTTACGTTTTCGGCTTCACAGCAAAAAATTGTAATCTCAGGAGTCATCCACGATGAAGCTGGAGCTTTCCCACTATTCCTTGGGCATCAGCGCTTGCACGAGCGTTAGGCCCCAAAGGGTTGTCCAGGGAGGGCCTATCTCCGCTTGAATAAGTACGTATACTGATAGTACTCTTTACAGCACCGCATATATTACAAGTTGAAGTATAACACAACCCCAAACCCCGTTCTGACTATTGCGGCCCTGAGGAGTTCATTGTTTTGAGATTCGGGTCTACTCTGTGGGGTTGGGGAAGGGTCGGATGCCTTGCTATGCTGATGTCACAACCGGGGAGTTGAGTAAGATGCTACAAGCTCAGTGAGTTACATCCCCAAGTCAGATTTGCATAACCCTGCGTGGAGCTTGCCTTGAACTTCAAGAACGCGTGCTTTACTTCAGTATGAAACCTGGCGGAGACCCTTCTTAAATGTTAAGGAGCATTCGTCTGGTGCCCAAAATCTCTCGTCTTAACCCTTATGAACCCAAAGCTCTTAGCAAACCTTAACTTAACGCTCACGCCTGCAGCTGGTGCTGATTGGACAGATCTCTGTGGTTTCATAGCCTCCTTTCTAAATTTGATGATATGTGCCGATCTGGGATAACTGTGAATCTCCATTAGTGGGTCATCATACAGAGAGCTTCTTTTTATACATGGGTGGTTGTCAGATTTAGGGTCCCTTTTGGGCTCGTTGTTACAATACGGCAACTATTACTTGGGGCACCCAAAACCCTAAACCCTAAAACCCTGAACCCTAAACCCTAAACCCTAAAACCCTAAACCCTAAGCCGAAAAGGGGATCCTAATTTTGACAACTACCCGCAGGATTTCGGGGTTCAGACTGCGACACTGCGTGTATTATCAGGGGCGGCAGAAGTTTTGGGACAGGTTCGGCAAAGGACATGATCCCAAAGGGCCTAAGGGTTAGGGTTTAGGGTTTAGGCTTTTAGGGCTTAGGGATTTAAGGCTTTAGGGCTTTAGGCCTAAACCCTCAGCCCCGAATTCTACACCCCAAACCTTCAACTCCGAACCCCAGACCTTTCAAAAATTCCCACCCAAGACCCTAATCCCAAACCCCACCCAATTTTCACGAGCTATATGGGAGTTTCCCAAAATTAGGGGTACCTTATCTGGCGGTCCTACTACTTAGGGTACTACATCAGGGTCCCCTAAACCCTGAACCACTAAATCCTAAACCCCTCAAACCTAGACCCCTAAACCCTAAACCCTAAAAGCTTATTAGGGTCCCCTATTTTCGGAAACTCCCATGTCACTATATAAACTCCGCAGCGAAACCGTAGCAGAACGCCGTTTTGGGAGGTGGTGGCAGCAAGCCTTGGCTTCCGGACTTCACGAGTGGAGGGCTGCTTTCGCGGCTTTGTTTAGGGTTTGGGGTTTGGGAGGTTAAGGGCTTAGGGTTCGAGAGGTTGCGGGTTTAGGAGTGAAAGGAACCTTTGAAGGAAGATCTGAAAACACGCCCTAGAAGTCTTCCTTAGAGGGATAGACCCTAGAAGTCCTTGAAACGGTTCCTCTAGGGTCTCCGTTGTGGTCCTTGAATGCTGGAACGTTGTGTCATACCTGGAGTTTAGGGCCTTGGGTATAGGATTTGGGGCTCCATAGTTCACATGACCGATAGGGTTTAAGGTTACTTTATTCAAGCATTCTGTTATGATTCTAGGTTTCATTTCGCATGATATGCCTCGGGGGACTTGAAGCCCCAAAATTTGGGCTTTAGCTTTACAAGCATTCTATCAGGTAGGGTTTAGGGTTTGGGGATCATTGACTGATATCACGGTGTTGAAATAGGGTCATGTGTCTGTTATGGCTATGGCCCTCGTCAGGATTCTCGGTTTGGGGTTGGGTGCTTACGGTTTAGGGCCAAACCTCAAACACATGAACCCGAACTTGCAACCTGAACCCAAAACCCTAAACCACCGTATTCAATCAAGTAAAGTACATACTCTGCTTAGTTTTGGCATGCTCAGGGATTGGCAGGTCAATGATGCGGGCCAGACCATGAGGCCAAAACATGGCAGGCGTTAGAGTTAGAGGTTTGAGGGCTTCCAGCCTTCCAGAGAGCGCAATATCCTTCAGATTTGGACTATAAATTAAAAATTAGATAAGCCCCTTTAAAATTTAAGTGATGCTAGTCAGGTCTCTGGAATCCAGGAAGTCGTAAAGGCAGAAGGCAGGGAGGGGGCTTCTAGACATTTAATTACATTCTTCATCCACGACTCTTCTCTTTTCGTCGGGCTAGACACTTCGAGTCTTGGGTGTCTATCGATGCCAGACGGCGGAACCCCGAAGCCTAAACCCTGAAACCCTAACCCTAAGCCCTAAACTGGCTAAAACCCTAAACCCTGAAACCGCTGGGCCTCTGAGTCTTAACGACTTAGCATTCGACTTCCAGCTTTACAGTGGTCAACGGGGGAGGAAAGTTTTAGTGACAGGGATTGACGGTGATTTCGGCTGACTCGGATCTTCCAAGCAAAGACCCTTAGCATGATTTACAAAGGGTCTCTTACTTAGGGTACATCGGAAGGTCTAGGTTAGGATGAGGCCCAAGAGTACCTCGAATTCAGGCTTCCCGGCGTGGGGCTCGGAGAGTTTTATGAACTTGCACTCTGAAACTGAATCTACACGCACAACAGGGGTTTCTTCCTATGGACAGCAAGCGACCTCCATTTGTTCCGGCCCTTGAACCCCAGAGAACCTTTGCAAGAGTCATTACTCAGCCGAAACACGATTCCCCAACCACAGAGGCTTTATTCCACTCCATTCCGACTGCCAAACTGGCTCCCAACATCATCAGCTACGGAGCAGCCCTCAGCGCTTGCGGAAAGGCGGGGAACAATCCGCCGAAACTCAGGGGAAGATGGCATCTAACATATCCATGAACGGAACCCCATTCAAACTACGAAGGCCCCTGTATTGGATGTGGCATGTCTGTAAATGCAAGGTGTTTTAAGATTATTGTACGTTTGCAGTCTAGGTGCCGATGGTTCCGTGGGTTTTTATGTAAATTGTGGTGGGCTAGTAGATCATCAAACCTGGACCCTAAAGACCCCATCCCATATGCCCAGCATTGTTTATAGAGGTCATATCGAACCTTTGTAGACCCCTTTATAGTAGCCACTGGCTGATCCATACATCAGCATCGGCTTATACCTGTATATCTGTATAGCTATGAATACATTTTGATGTATTTGTACATATATCTATTTTCTATATATATATATATATATATATATATATATACATATACATATATATATATATATACATATGTATCTACACATATCTGTCTATCTAGCTACCTACCTATCGATTTATCTTTATACCGACCTTTTTATGTATATATGTAGTTCATGGGTAGTTATAAGTGGAGTTCTAAGTAAGGTGACTATACTTATAACCCTTTTTAGGGGACTTACAACCCCACGTATAACTACCCATGAACCTCCAAGTGATATAACTCTCCAGGTGGGAGCCTGGCAGCTGTCTGTGGCCCTCTTCCACAGCTTGTTGCAGGCAGAGCTGAGTCCCGATACTGGGCTTTGGAGTACAATACTTTAATCCTTTTTGGGGACCTCTTACTGAAAGGGAACCATTATGAATTGAAAGCCTATACTTCTTTCTCCCTGGTTACTTCAAAGCCTAGGATGTGGTGAGTTACAGCGCGACAATCAGCTCTTGTCACTAGGTGTCACTTTGGGCATGGTCGAGCTTGTTCAGAGCCTTTGATGTCTCAAGGTATGATACTGTGTCATAATATCTACACCTATTTAGCAATATCTGAATTTCCGGTGGGCTGAGGCGAAAAGTCAGGAAACTGGCAGTTGGCTTTGCGACTCTTCGACAGCATGCGCCTGTCGGAGCTATCCCCCGATGTGATCAGCTACTCAGTGGCTGAGGTACTACAGTACATGGGTGGTTGTCACAATTAGGGTCCCTTTTTGTGTACCTTAAATATTAGGCGCCGTATTATAATAAGGACCCAAAAAGGGACCCTAATTTTGACAACCACCCACATGTAGAACTCTTTGGGTTTTTCAGCTCGAGAACTCAGGCTACAGTGCGGCCATCAGCTCCTGTGAGACTTAGTACTAATGTAAGTAACGTTTGATTGGTGTGCGGTTCTATAACCCGTTCAGTGCTCCAAAAGCTAACCTTCAGTTAGCAATAGAATTGCAAGCCTTAAGCCCGAAACCGGACATGCAAGGAGAAGGGCATGTGCTGGCAGCTGGCTTTGCAGCTCTTCGCATCGTTATCTGAGGAGAAGCTTCGCCCAAACGTGACCCTTGGTACACCATTGGGATCGTTTCTGTTTCTGTTGTCTCGGGTACTGTAGGAATCCCTTTATAGAAGAGTTTTGTTAATCGGGGTTTGCATTGTTGAGCTGCAAAGTATTCGCTACTAGATTTCGATTGGATTACCGGGCCAGCCCTAATCCTCAAGCCCTAGTATAGGAGCCTCAATAGCTACCAATACTATTTTGGTGGTTCCTTACAGTAACTATCGTAAAAAAATACCCCCGAACCCTATTCTGATCATTAAGGCCCATATCTTATAGAATAGACCCCTTATAGTAGCCCCTATAGACCCCTTTTAAATGAACCCTAAACCCTGAAAGCCTGGCACCCCAAAGCCCTACCAAGGATCTGCTACAATGCCACCATCAGCAGCTGCGAGAAAGGTGGGCAGTGGCAGCCGGCCCTGCTGCTCTTGAGTTCGCTTCCCGAAGCCAGATTCTTGCCGAACCGGCGGGGAGCGAGTTTAGAATTTTTATCTACTTCTCCATTTTTTGTAGAAAGCGATATAGAGCTTGTTTGAAGGCTTGGGCATTTTGGGGTCCCTCGGGCCTAGCTATTGAAGAAGTGAAAGAATTATGGAGGGCTAACTTGGGGAAGACAGGATTGGTGCCGGATCTGATCAGCTATTCTGCAGCGATTAGCTCCTGCGAGAAAGGAGCTCAGTGGCAGCTCGCACTTGAGCTTTTCGATGCATTGCCTCGAGTCCCTTCATGGCCGATTTAGTGACCTGTTTAGACTTCTTGTGATGTTATAACCCCCTCCTAAAACCGAAGATTCAACCTCGCTCTGACGTCGGAGTTCGGGCAGCAAGGCCCAGCTTGCTCCGGATGTTATCAGCTATGGAGCAGCCATCGTCTCTTGTGAGGAGGGCGGGCAGCCGAAAAGGGCTTTCCAGCTCTTCTGCGCTATGCTCGCCTCAGGTCTTCAGCCACACGTCATGCTCTATAGTGGAGCCTTGGTAGCTGAAGATAGTACGGCGTAGGGTTTAGGACTTGGGGTTTAGGGTTAGTAAGCTTCGGATTCCCCTACAAGTGAAAGGTTGCTGCTTTCTGCTTACGAACTCGGCAACTAAGGGGCAGTCAGTTTCTGTGAGACGGGACATGAGAGTCCCGGCGTCAGCAAGCAGGCGTCTGAGCCAGAGAATTAGTTCCCACTGCGCTGTTGAGTTACAAGGCGCAGAAGCCTAATCGAACGATCTGCCAACCCAGAATTCTGCCGACCATGGCTAAATCACGGTGGAGAGCAGAAATTGATCGGTATAGGCAGTCCCCTCAGAGCAGTAGCACTTTTAGCCTGGGTCCTCTGTGGCAGCAATGCATGCACAATTGTTTCCAAGAAGTTTGCATCGACGAGCTGGTCTCGGTCCGCCCGCAAGACAAAGAACTGGGCGACCGGGAACCGAAATCCTAAAACCTAAAACCCTAAACCCTACCTGGACCACAAATAGCCTCCCTTTTTTGAGGAAGATCATAAGTAAATCAAATTAAGGATTTCAACCAACGGTGGGAGATGCACTGCAACTCGAAGTCTGCTCAGGCTTAGTAATTAGAAGAGGGTTCCTTTAAAGGGCTTCCTTAACGGGTTCTATAAGGGCGACTATAGGGGTTCTACAAAATAGGGGCCCTTGACAGTTAGAATAGGGTTTTGGAGTATAGTATACCATCATTATAAGAAGGAACCCCATTTCAAGATAGTATTGGTAATTATTCAGGCCCCTTTTGAAATTCTGATGGGGTTTTGGGTTTAGGGCGTTTAGGCTTGAGACTGTGATTATGTCGTAGCGGCTGAGGGTTAATGGTTTCGGTCTTCTGAGAGCGTATTACCTAGTAGTAGAGGAGGTAACCTTTAACCTTTTTCGGTAGTATAGTCCCTATATAATCCCTATATTCCCGAAAAGGTTAACCTTTCGTTCCCCATGATACCCGACAAGTAGGATTAGGATTAAGGGTTTACGACTTCACAGCTTTAGGGCCTGAAGGTTACGGGGTTTTGTTCTCTCTCAACCCTTCGGCTTAGGATTTAGGGATTAGGGTTTAGGGTTTAGGGTTTAGAGTTTAGGTTTAGGGGGTAGGGTTTAGGGTTGAGGGTTTAGGGTTCAGGGATTAGGGTTTAGGGTTTAGGATGGGTAGTTAGAATAAGAAGGTTTATGGGTGCCTGCCTTGGTGTACCTCGGGCTGCTAGCAGCCTACCATGGGGAACTAAAGGTTAACCTTTTTGGGTATATAGGGATACTATACTACCCAAAAAAGGTCAAAGGCTGCTTTACATCTGAACCTTGAGGCAGTCTGAGCCCCTCAACTACTCCCCTGGACTCTTCACGTTAGGTGCAACTCACGGTTGAGGTTTCAGGGTTTAGGGTTTAGGGTTTTCGGTGCAGCTTACAAAGTCCCTCCATCCGAAGAACCCGCCTGAACCGCCAGCTCAAACAATCAGGTATAGGTATCTGAGAGCAGAGTATTTAGCTGCTGCGGTTCCCGAACACCCAACATTTGTGGCATATCGACCCGGAATGCCCGAATCCATAGTTACGTTTTCAGGCCCCCTGGTTCTGATTTTGGAATCCGTATGGTATACCTGGTGGATCCCTTAAAGGAGCCCTTTAACAGTCAGGATAGCACCCTTACAGATTCCCACCTACAAGTAGAGTACGTAAGTAACCTTCAACCGTTCTGGGGTACTATAGTCCATACATAATCCCTGTATATGTATATATGTATATATACGTATATATTTGTATGTATATCCTCAAAAAATTTAACCTTTAGTTCCCCAGGATATTTGACAAGTAGGCCCAACGCTTCATGGAACCGATGCTGGGCCGCTGCGTCCGCGCCTCCTCGCATGGGGGATCCTTCAGTCAGGCTCGAACTGGGAGGCCAGAGCACAAAGGATCCGAAGTACTACCTTTACAGGGTTCCTTAAAGGGTTCTATGAGGGTTCCGTAAGAATTTAGGGTATACGGGTGCTGCATGGGGGGTACTTGCCCAAAACATGATCATGATTCCTACTATAAGACTCCTACTGTCTGCCATGTAGCTACTTAGGAGCCTTTGGGGGAAGCATCGAGTCTTTGCTATGTAGACACTCTATAGACGCCCACCTACCCTAAAGGTTCCCTTAGGGGATCTACATAAGGGTTCTAGGGATCGGTTTCGTGTCTGTGGTACCCACATCTTCCAGTATCCCCCGAGCTTTAAGGAAGTGTATACTTTATGGTATATTCCTCAATGAAGGGATATTGGAAGGTCTGGGCATAGGCTCAGGCTTAGTTTATTGTTGAAAGGCTCAGCAACATAAAACCTGGTACAGGCCTGAGAAGCGGTTTCGGGCTTGTGCCTTAGGGGATAGCGGATCGAAAATGGGATCACGGAGCCCTACTGGATCGTTCTTCGGTTCATAGGGTCTACCTTAACCCTGAATAACCTACCTTTTTAGGATTCTTTTTTATGATTCCCGTATAATTATAAACGTAGGTTCTTCCCGGTTAAGGTAGCCCCAGAAGCGTCTCGAACAGAGATGCTGTTCGGTTGCCCGGGCAGGCCTTCGACATCAAACCGGTCACGGATGAGGAGCCACCAATCCCAAATGTCGTCTGTCGATGCTTGGCCGCAGATTCCTAAACTCTAAACTAAACCCTATAAACCCTATAAACCCTTAAACCCTATAACCCCTAAACCTTATAAACCCTAAGCCCTAAAAGCCCCTAAACCCTATAAACCCCAAACCCTAAACCCCGGGGAAGGAAATCCCAAATGCCCTCTGCCGATGCTTGGCCGAAGCTCCGAAGCCATCGGGTTTAGGCCGTGGTCGGACTCTGAGAAAGAGCCGTCTAAACTAGGGTTTACTACAGGGGATACGTCTAACATAGGGTTTACTATAAGGGATCCGTTTAAACCAGGGTTTACAAAAGAGACTGGTACGCCGTGGCGGCGTGCATTTTCGAGGAATCCCGTGTTTTTTCTCGAGTTTTAATAGATGGTTTTACTGCTGCGAAAGCTGTCTAGCTCCACTAAACTCAGGACCGAAAAGGACATGCACGCAATTCTTCATCTCTACCATCCGCCCCTAACACGCCGCATATCAAGATCAGGATAAACGGTTATAAGAACATTTGTTGCTGATATTATCTACATGCAGACCTAGCCCATACATATGTGTGTATGAATATAGGTATGTAATTATGTCAATATGTCAATGTGTATATGCAGACTGACATGTCGCATAGGAGTACATGTGTGCTCCTGCATGGATGCAACTATACATCCGCATTTTCTGATTCTAACTCTGTACGAGCATGTTAAATCATACGATACATACATATATCTAAAGAGAGTAGGACCCATTACAGGCCCATATTTGTATGTGCATACTAATGTTGACTTGCAACTTCTTCCATATATCATGTCTTGCACTGGGGAATGAAATTGTGGCATAGGCTGCAGCATACCGCATCTGAAGTCGTGGGGAACGGGATATCTATATTCCGACAGGTGTCAAGCTTTAAGGGGCTTTCCACCTTTGAAAGAGTTTTTGGGTTTGCCACCCGTCATTTCTTCAGTTCATTGAAGCATTTGATTGAAAGTGCAACATCTCCTAAGCTGCGTGTATTTGGGAAAACAGTGACCGATTTGAGGATCCAGTTGTGGTTCCGCCACTCGTCGAACTCCTCAGGGGCATTGGCCCATCACATCCTTGTCTGGCCTCGGTTTCCGCCAAATATCTTCCAGTAGAGTTTGGATGCTCTGGACACACATCATCCTTTTGGGTACTTGGGTTTGCTAGTCACCATATATCTTTATTGGATAAATGTCGCCCGTGACATGTGCCAAAATTTTCAGACTCTGGCCTTCTTTTTTCCGGTGTCCCTATTTTGATTTGCAGTTCTGGCAGGGAGCCACACCTTTTAGGGATTGGCTTTCGGTGTAATTGGGCATGTTTTTCAGTCGTTCTATTTAAGACCTCTTGTTCGCGATCATTCACCCAATTACGATTAAATTACCTATCTCCGTGATGCACGGAAAGTCGTGTGTGTATGTATGTATGTATATATTTAAACTCATCCGCCCATGATACCCTTCCAAGGCTCCAGTTTAGATTGAAAGTGTAACTGCATTAGGCTCCCCGGTTACATACACAGGTACTCGCATGTACATCACATAAAATTCTTCGACATATATATATATATATATATATATATATAAAGACATGTATTTATACACACATATCTGTGTGTATGTATGCATGGGCTTCCAAAGTGCACGAACTTGCATACGTATGGTATAGGTATGCATGAGCTTCCACAGTGCATCGTGTGTTTCTGTCTAAACGTATATTTGTGTATGTAGCTGTATATATGTACAGGTAAGGAGGCCGTGCTTACGCACAGACTTGATATTCGCCATCCTTCACCCACCATGCCGCTGCGGGATTTGGGATAGGAGCCTGAGGCCGTCCATTTTCTTGTTTGAGCTTGTAGCTGCCTAAATGCCTACACGTTGCATATACATATGTTTGCATGTATATTCCGGAAACGATGCACATGTTTCCGTGATACATATATATATATATATGTATGTACCCATGTATGTATATATAGTATACATATATGTATGTGTTTATAAGCTTTGGAAAGGCATGAGCATGTGGGTATGTACACATACACATCCATATGTAGGTGTGTATGTATGTCTGCATGTATATATCAAACCTATACACATATATCAACATGTATATACACATATATACATATATATATATATATATATATATATATGTAGGTATAAGCTAACATCTGTCTACCAAGGTTGGCTTGCAGGTAAGCATCTATGTTCCACCCCAAATGTCACAAGTATGTTGTGGCTTGCAACTTATCTTTCATTGTCCGAGCTTGCGGATGAGGGCCCAACATTTTGTACGATGTTTTGGAATGTTGGAAGCCAATCATGACTTTCAGTGTAGGGTTGTGGGTGCGCCACCCGTCATCTTCTTAGACGGTTTGGACCATCATAATTGAGGGTGTCGAGACCAGGTCACCATGAGTCGCGGTACAAGGACGTCATTCCCATCGTACTTTTTAACGTGTAGAATGTAGTACCCATCATACTTTTGTCATGCATAAGTGTCATCCGTAAGTAATGTCACCGTTTTCAGGTGTGGGAGCCGCTTTCCCAGTGGTGGACAAGAATATCACCCGTAATCTTGTTCATGGAGGGATGTTTCATTTGATAGGATAGGATTGGTGGCACACTGGAAAGCTTGAGATGATCGCGTAGTGCGGGAACTGGAATGCCAAAGAAAAAAAAATACCACAGAGCAGCCCACCATTTTTTTTTTTTTTTTGCGCCCCCCCCCCCCCCCCGAGAGGCCTCCAGGCCTCCATGCCCACAGCCACACCTTAAGGCCGTGCCCTTATGCCCTCCACCTTCGGGATCTCTTTTGAGCGATTGTCCTGTACTTTATCTCTCGGACAAGTATTCGGTCAAGTCAATGGTTTCGTAGAAACTCAAAGTAACAATTCACAACACGTCGGATTTTGTATGCATATAAAACAAGGTGGTTGGAAGTGAAAAGCTTGCTAAGCTTGCCATCTGCGAACGCAGGTGAAAACATGAACACGCGAAAATACACGCCGCCAGGGCGTACCATACTGTTACAAAAAGGGATCCGTCTAAACTAGGGTTTACTATTAAGGGATCCGTCTAAACTAGGGTTTACTATAAGGGATCCGTCTAAACTAGGGTTTACTATAAGGGATCCGTCTAAACTAGGGCTTGCTACAGGGGATCCGTCTAAACTAGCGTTTACTATAGGGGATCCGTCTTTGTTAGGGCTTACTATCAGGGATCTATAGTAGGGTGCTATAGTTTAGGTGCCTAAATGATAACCAGTGCTATTCTTAGGGTTCCTTGATATACTTATAGTCTAAAGGAGGTCACAGAACCCTTACCGGCACTTCTGGAACCCGTGAAGGAACCCTTCATCGTGAAGCCCCAGCTGTCTCTGACATAAGGCAGAATCGAGGGCTCCAGCAAAATACTGGTATTCAGGTTCAGCTGAGACTTCAGGTTAGGATCCTATAGTACAGAGTTGGTTAAACCCCAAAACGGAACTACAATAGAGACTGTAGGTGAGGCCTGAACCACCCGAAACCCTACCAAATAAACAATTCACGACCCTTTAATTATAGGGTATAGCGCCGTCAAAGCAGTAGGCTTTGGGATCCCACGTTAACCCTAAACCCCTCAAGTCTTAAAACCCCGTAAACTTCTAAACCCCTAAACCCTAAATCCTAAACCTCAAACTCTAAATCCTAACCCTAATAATAATTAAACCCTAAGCCCCTGAACCCTAAACCTTAATCAAGCCCTGAACCCCTAAACCCTAAAACTTAAATCTTAATGAAACCCTAAACCCTAAACCTTTACACCCTCCGCCCTAAAACCACAAGGAGCTCCTTCTGCCCACGCCGACGCCAAGAGCCCTGACGCAGGTCTTGCAGAGCTTGAAGAAGACCCTCGGAGCGGTTGAGGGTTTAGGGTCTGGGATTTACTTAGGAGAGGTTGAGGGTTTCGGGTTCGGGGTGTAGGGTTTAATTAGGAGGGGTTGAGGGGTTCAGCGGTTCAGGCTGCTGGGGGGTGTTGAAATCTTGAAGGCCTTCAGTTGGGTGGTTTCAGCGTTTACAGTGGGTCAGTAGATTTTTGGCATTGAGACCTAAACTGAAAGCTCTAAACCCTAAACATTCTTAAAAGATAAGAAGAGCACAACCTACCACCCCACAGTATACGGCAGTGGAATCTGTGCACAATGAACCCCTAAACCCTAAACCCCAAACCACACACCCTGAACCAAACCCCAAGCTTGGCCCTAAGCTGTGGAAATTAAGGAAGAAGCAGGCAAGGGCGGCTTGCCAGCTGATCCATTCTGTGAGGCTCAGCGGAAGTGTCAAGCTCGATCCTGGCTCAGCATTTGGAGGTTTTCTGGGGTTTACTTGAGTTTAGGATTTAGGGTTAGGGTAGGTTTTGAAGTTTGGGGTCTATGGCTATCCTGGCCTTTTTTTGGGGGGGAGTGCTATGTGGGTTTCGTAATGCTTCATACGGTCTTTAAGGGTTTCTAAAACTGTCTGATGCCTAATTATCCAATAGTCCTTCCGGCTCCTGATTGCATTTATGACAACTATGACATACCCCGAAACCCTGTTCATTCAGGCCCTTTGTGGCTGTGGTGCTTGAAAAGCATGGGGGATTTGATTTATGGTATGTTCCGCAACAACAGGGTGGCATCCATTGTTGTGGGGTCCTTGTAATTTGAGCATCCCGGTAATTGTGATTTGTATTTGGGTGCCCCTGATTTTGCTTTTCTCAGGGCTTGTTCAAAGCTTATAGGTCCATGTATAGGTTTTGGGGGTTTGGGGGTTTTAGGTTAGCTTTTGGGCTTAAGTACCGTCTACTGGAGTAGGCAGATCCCTGTTTTTCTACAGGTGCGGTGATGCTTGAAACCCTCAAAAACTACTAGCATCTTGAGCTGGGCTTAGAGACCCTAAAGCCTTAATCCCTAAACCATAGTGGTCGTAACAGACTGCTTGGGGCTCAGCTAGGGCCCTCGGCCTTGGACCTGAACTTCATGGTTTTCCTCATGTTTGATACTGTGGGATCCCAGATTTGCTAACTATTAGAAGAGTTTCTAATCTAAGTGCCACGATGGAGAGCGAGCCATCATATAGGAAAATCTGAGCTTCTACTTCAAGTTTCATTCATGAACAACTATCAGTCGCGATAGGGTTTGGGGTTTAGGGTTGGGTAGCTATGTTTCACGCAGAGCTATAGTTATAAGTGCTCGGCTAGCAGTACAGCCATAGTCACACGACTCATAACCCTACCTAAAACTCCACCGAAACTTGTCAGTGCACGACATAAACCTTAAGCTTTTGCGAAGCCCGAAAACCCGCTCAGCACTGAAACGGATTGAGCCCTTAAACAACATAAAGCATCCTAAGCCGAGTTGAAACCCCTACAAGACAAAACCTTACAAAAAACCCTAAACCCCTATGGCTTTTGGAAGCTCTTATAGAATGCGCTTAAGAATCGCGCCCTAAACCCTAAACTCCTAAACCCTCAACTCTAACCCCCAAAGGAGTTGCATCACTTTTCCATTGGGCTTGGCGCCTGCGCCAGTGCGAAGTTCTGGGAGGGCGCTTTGGCGGCGAAGTAAAAGCAAACCTTAAAGACAAAATGAACCTCAACAGGGTTCCTTCAAGGATGCTTTTTTCGATTTTAGGCTTCCTTAAAATACCATATAGGGATTCATAGTATGAGAGCATATGTCGCTTACTTTTAAGGCGAACTCAAACAAAAAGGCACCCGTCAACCGCCCTGTACCCCCAACCCGAAGCCCTGAAACCAGCGGACCTTTTGCAAGTTCCCGCGCCATCCACAAAACGGGATTTACCACAAGTCGCTCCTTGACAGTGCCTCAGACAGGAAATTCTTTCTTCGTGCACTTATAGAAATATACATGCTCTTATGGAGCAACCCCACAGCGGACCTCCAGAAACCTGAAACCTCCTAACGCTCTTCAGCCCCCGAAGTCTAAAGCAAGTCACTGGGCCCGAACCCCTGAATCCCCCTACCTACTCTGAGGGTTCACGTCAGGGCTCTTCAGGGGCTTCCTTTTCAGGGCTCCTTTAAGGGCTTCCTTTTAAGGGTTCCTGTTTAAGAATTCCTTTTCAGGGCTCCTTTAAGGGCTTCCTTTTAAGGGCTTCCTTTCAAGGATTCCTTTTCAGGGATCGGAAGCTTCCTAAGGCGCTCTCGACCTGTTTCGCTCCATGCCGGACGCGAAGCTCGCTCCCAACATCATCAGCAACGTGGCTGAGAGTTTGTAGGGATCTTAAAACAAAGCCCGTTGGCACAGATTTGTTGTGGGTTCAGGGGTTTGCAAGGGTCTTAGATATGATTTGCAAGTTGTAGAGAGTTCTAGAAGGGGTGTGTGGGATAAAAGGGCTTGAGTGTGGGTTTCGATGACGATTTACAGGATTTCAGCTCGGTCCATGTCTTGGCATGGTAGATGTTCGAGTTCTGCTCTTAGCATTAAGCATGGATCGCTACTGAGATTGCGTGTCGATCTGCAGGTACATATGGGAGTTTCCCAAAATAGGGGACCCTAATAAAGTACCTAAATAGTAGGATCCTTCCTGTAAGTACCCCCAAAAGAAGGTGCCCCTAATTTCGGAAACTCCCGCATAGGTTAATAATCCGCAAGGTTCTCGGCTGTAGAAGCAACTTTATATTTGGAATCTAACTATGGCTTCCCCAAAGGCCTTAAAGTAGTTCCTTTTTGGGGTTCGTATATAGAACCCTATAAGGTAATCCCAAAAAAGAACTACTATGGGGCCTCTGGCTCATACATAAAATGCAAGTCCCGCGTCCTACAGGGTAACCACGAACCCCTCTAAGTAGGGTGACGGGGATCGGTTCCACTGACAGTCTGGGGCTTTGGGGTCGGAGTTTAGGATGCTAGCTTCAAGGGTTTAGGGCAAGTTTAGGGTTTAGGGACCCTAAACCCTAAACCCAGATGTTGGATGCTAGCTTCAAGATGCTTACCTTTGGTTATTAGGGAATTGAAGAATGGGGTGTATTTATATCTACTGCTGCTACCATTCTTCCATTCCCTACTGACCAAAAGTAAGGATGTTGCTTGGGGTCTCATGTTTTATTTGTCGAAGCCCTTCAGCTTTTTGCCGGATCCTTTGCAAGGAGCCTTGCTTGAAGAGCAGCATACACTTGGGTTCTTTGTCAGTAGAGGACGGGTGGAAGATCTCATCTTGCAGTTCGTTTACAGCTTCAGGGCCTACAACGGTAAAGGGTTGACGGATGAGCTTTATAATTGAGGGGTTGCAGCAGGGGTATATTGCGTTTTTAGGGTTCAGGTCTCAGGTTTAGGCTTCAACTTTAAGTAACAAGCTGTTGAACTGCCTGATACCTGCATGGTGCCCTGCTCTGAGCCCGCGGTATTGCCATGCCACGGTTTACCACGTAGGGTTTGGGGCTTAGGTGCCCTGCTCAGAGCCCCCAGTAGGTGAAGACCCTGGGAGAGTTTTTCTGTGCAATCGCGACCCATTCACCCTAAATAGATCGAACTCGCCATGCAATATAAGGGCCTTTAAAATTTCCAACACTATTCCTTGGAGTTCCTTATTATAATTATGGTGTAATGAGCCCTTAAACCCTGTTCTTATTATTCAGCCCTCTATAAAAAAGGCTACAGCGTCACAATCAGTGCCTGCGAGAAGGGGCGCAACTGGGAGCAAGCTATGCTGTTGCTACTTGGTTTGGTTCAGCAGTTTCGATTTTTACCTTGCTTCGTGTTCACGGTGTAGGAGCCTTAAGCTGAGCTTATGACTGACTGCTTCGCCTCACCATCAGAATGGTTGGGAATGGGGCTTCAGCGTGAACTTTTCACCTTTGACTGCCACACCTTGTTATTTGGCAGGGCCCGAATGTTGAAGTGCAGGGAACCAACCGGGACATGCGTCGCACTAGTATAGGCTTGGCACCATCATGAAGGAATTGCTCAGTTTGTGTCCTACAAACCTTGCGGGTAGGAAAGTCGCAAGGAGCCCTGTATCCGTTATTGACGGAAACGAGCTTCAAGTAGGATATTTCCCATTACATTTACCCCTGGCGAAACATTGCAAGCCCTATGATTCAAAGGGTTTCAGGCACCTAGCCCCCCCCTGCGAAACACATTCCGGGTACACCACTCCGAGCACATCATGCTTTTCTATGTCTTGCAGGGGAGCAGGGTTGAGTGTGCGAGAGTTCCTGAGAGCAGGCACAGACGGAAGAGACAGGTCATTTGAGAAATCAAAACAAACCAAAACTAAACAAGAAAACCAAACAAAAAAACAACAATCAAAGCAAATCCCAGGAGACAAAGCTCTCGATCCCAGGAGACATAGCTTCCGAGATGTGTTTGTATTATTCGTAATGTGTATTTTCGCAGGGGGGGACTTCCTGCCTGGAACCGATTCAAAGCCTTAATTAACCCCAAATGCTTTTCCTTCTGTTCAACCCGAACGAAGGTTCGAGGAAATGCAGGGGGCCCTCATCGCACCGGACGTCCCGAGTTACAGCGCCACCATCAGCGCCTGCCAGAAATCTGGACAGCAGCCACCTCAGCTTCGGATTTGGGATTCAGGGTTTAGGGTTTTAATAGGGTTCAGGGATTAGGGTTTAGTCAGCGTTGACAGTTTTTGTATTAGGGCTCCTTAAACAAAGCTGAATACTGGGACAAAGGGACCCTTATGGAAGGGCCACTAGGGGAGCCTAGAAATTTCCAAGAAAAGTCTTTAAAACCCTCCTCGAAGTCGAGACCGCAAGGCAACCAGGCATCCTTGAGGTGGTTGCTTTTTGCTTTGGGTGTTTCGGGTTTAGGTGTTTAGGGTTTAGGGGTTTAGGGGTTCAGGGTTTAGGGGTTTATGGCTTAGGAGCTTAAGCACTTAAGCTTAAGGGTTCGCTTTGAGGTGTTTCCCCTTGCCTACAAGAGTTTGGTTTCTATGTCTAGGGGGCTACAGGAACCCCAAGCGAGACCCCAAGGACCAACCCCAAACTTCACTAGCAAACCTCAGACGCACAAAAAGGCCAGAATCTAAGATACCGAAACCCTCCACTCCAGATGCCTTTTCAAATCCTCCTTTCATGGTTCCTTTGGAAGGTTCGGGGTTTAGGGAATAGGGAGTTTAGGGTTTAATTTGGGATTAAGGGCTCAGGTGATGCTGGCCTAGATTAGGATAGGTTTCATGTTACGGAAAGTAGGGCTTTAGGTCGTGAATCGTAGCATCGGTTTCTGGTGATCCTGCCAAGGTGGCAGCTTGCTTTACAGCTCTTCGGAGAGATGTTGGGAGCTAAGCTGGCTCCCGATATCATCAGCTACAGCGTGGCCCGTCGCAATCAAGAGACTGAACTTTCACTAGAGGGATACTCACACCAAAGTAAGCCACCCCTCACGTAAGCTTTAAGGTGTGTCCACATGTTCCGCTTGAAAGTGTTGCTTGACTTACAGGGTTCCATATAAGCCCTTCTACACGCTGCCATCAGCAGCCTGAAAAAGGATCACCAGATTTCCTTGATAGAGCAAAGCAGGGTTCAGGGCAATCTGGGAGCCTGACTAACTCTTGATACTATCTCTGAGGGCTCCTGACTCTAACCGCGCTCTAATATGTGTGTACATATGTGTGTATATATATACATATATATTGCATACGTGGAGTGGAGTGCGACCAGGACAAGTTCCGGTTCAAAAGCGGTATCACCTCCGGCCCGAAGGCTTAAGGATCAAACCATATGTATATATGATCCCGGTTCGGCCGCCCCCCCCCCCCCTCCCCCCCAATGGTTCCTCCTCCCCCTGTGGTGTGGTGTGGTTGTGGGTTGCTTCCCCCTCCCTGTGGTGTGGTGTGGTGTGGTTCGGGAGTGGGTCTGCTTAGGCTGGTTACCCCACTCCCCCCTGTGGTGTGGTGTGGTTTGGGTTTCCTGCGTGGGTCTGCTTGGCGTGTGAGCCCTCGTGTGGAAAAAGCTTGCACAGTACAGATTCGGGTTGGGGAGCGTTGGGGGGGGAGACCATTGGGGGGGGGGGGGGCCGGGTCGGTGAACCGAGAACCGGGATCATATACATATATATATATAATATAATATAAATCCATGTATATGTATGTATGTATATATATATATATATATACACATACATATTGTGTATATATTCACCCGAAAGATTGGTTCCAACTATTAAGGCCCCTGTATCAGCAACAACGATGCATGACTATCGATGCCAACAATCCCCTGAAACCCTAAGCCCCTAAGCCCTAAGCCCTAAAACGAACTAGGCCTCCCTTGAGGCGACCATCAGTGCCTGCGCTTCGGAGAGACGAGTGCAGTGGCAGTTGGCCTTGCAAGTTTGTCATAGTTGAGTAACATTTTGCATTTTCAAGGGTACTCAAGCCTAGGAATCAACTTACATTGTTTATACTGTCCGAACTGTGGCCCAGGCAACTCTTTGGCGAGATGCCAAAATTCCAGCTGGTTCCAAATGTCATCAGCTACTTCCGTGATGTCAGATTTCACCGTCAAGCGTTCATTGTATAGGGCCACAGGTTTTTGGGTGAGGGTTTTGGGAACTGCAAAGCAACCTTCAGGGTCTTTAGGGCTTAGGGTTTAGGTTTACCTTCAAAATTTTCGAAGATCCTGGAACCCTAAACGGGCTTAACTCAACCCAAAAGGCTAAAAGCCCTCAAAGCCCTAAGGTCGTAGAGCAATAAGCCCTCAATGCTCGAAAATCCTGAAACCCTAAATGCAGGAAACAGCCCCGAGAACTCTGAAGCCCACACCGGTTTCGGGTTGAGGGTTTAGGCTGCTACTTTCGAGTTTGCGGTCTAGGCTTTTGGGTTCAGGGTGCAGGGTTTAGGATTGGGATTTAGGGTTTTAGAGGTTTGAGGTTTAGGGTTTAGGAAGGGTTTCGGGACACATCAGGCTTCAATGCCGCACTCAGCTCCTGCGAAAAGGCGGGTTTTGCAAACTTTGTGAAGTTCGTTTGCTGTTTCCGTGACTATAGATAATCTGGGAGGTTCATTACTTTGAACTCTTGAAACCATGGTATTTGGTACGAAGGTCTTTGGCTTCGAGCAGTAGGGATATAGAGCTGATAGGATTTTACGGTTGTGGCTTGGAGGCTCAAGCGACTTAGAGCAATTAGGTCACAAGTGAGTTGGAAGTAAGATTATATGTGCAGCTCGACTTGAACACCTGTAGCCTGTTCACCGTTTAGTATACCCGGGGCCCTAAACCCTAGACCGTGGTACTAGGGTTCCCGCCTAGAAGGCCGGGCAGTGGCAAGCGGCGTTGCAGCTGTTCGACGCTATGCAATCTTGCAGTCTCAGTCCCGACATCATCAGCCACAGCGCAGCCATCAGCTCTTGTGAGAAAGGCCGGGAAGCATTTGCTTTCAAAGGGGAAAAGGAGGGACCCTTAATGGGGACCCCATAATGGGCTACAAAATAGGTATATAATAAACCGAATCAAATCCTTCCCCCCTAAGACTTCAGCGAGCCCTAAACTCCAAACCAGAGAGGTGGCCAGTGGCTGTCGGCTTTACATATCTTCGCAGCTATTCAGAAGGCACGCCTCAACCCCGATGTTATCAGCTACAGTGCCGCCATCAGTTCCTGTGAGAAGGGTGCACAGTGGGAGGTGGCAGTGCGCATGCTGAGGCAGATGCCTGCAGCGAAATTGCTGCCGAATATCGTCAGCTACAGTGCCAGCATAAGTGCTTGCGAAAAAGGCGAGCAGTGGCAGATGGCATTGCACCTCTTCAACGAGATACCAAAAGCCATGCTGACTCCGACTGAAATTAGCTACAATGCTACCATCAGCTCTTGCGAGAAAGGCCAGCAGTGGCAACAGGCATTGGGTTTGTTCAGGTCCATGCCAAAAGCGAAGCTCACGCCAAACGTCATCAGCTACGGTGCAGCGATCAACTCTTGCGAGGAAGGAAGCCAATGGCAGCTGTCCTTTCAACTCTTCTACGACATGTTGGGTGCTAAACTTACTCCCAACTTGATACTCTACAGAAGCGCTATCAGCTACTGCGAACTGGGTGGTCGGTAGACGCCTTCTCCAGGACATGCACAAGAACACCCCAAAAGGCATCCGGAGATCTTTGGAATCAAGAGCGAAGCCATGGAAACTCCTGTGAAGAGTGTGATCAGTGCTGGACATCAAGACCCTTCAATCCACGGGCCCAAACCTGGACCTTTGACTGTTGTTGGAAACCCTTGTTATACTACAGTAACTCATATAAACGATTCTGCTTGCAACTGCCATGACTGAACTCACTCACCAGAAGCCCTTATATTGGCCCCTTTGTCTTGTTTTAGACACCCTTCCTTGAAGAGAACCCTGCCCTCCCACGCCCTGAGCCCCAAGGCAGAAAGGACCGAAACCTGGCGGCGCGGATGCATTCCCTGGATTTGGAGTACGAGATTTTTATATGTCTTTTTTTGGAACAAGTTACCACTATGACCCTAAACCAAAAGCAAAGCTATCCCTGAAGTCTAAACCCTAAACCCCCTAAACTTAAACCACGAAGTCTAAACTTTTTGCTCCCTGGCTACTTCAAAGCCCAGACCCGGAAGCACCTGCTGGCTGCCTATCGGAGCAGTTGTCAAAGTATGGGGCGGACCGAAGAGGCGTGCTTAGGGTTTAGGGTTTTTTGTGGTTTCGGGTTAAGGGTTTGATCTTAAGGTTTTTATAGGGTGTGGATTTCAGGGTCTAGGTTTAGGCTGTGCTGGGATCTCGATGTTTTGGGGTTGGGATTTGGGTTATATAGTGTAGACCTCCAGAAACCCAAAGCCTTTAAGGGTGAGTTTTACACCGTGGCAAAGTGGCCGCCGCAACAGGGCCCCATAGGGACCAACAGGGCCTGGTAGTGACTAATAGTTTGTGGAGTTCTCCGTCTCCATGCCTAGCCACTCCACTCGAAAACCTCCCCTCGTCTTAGCCCACGTGAAAGGGTAGCCAAGGCTAGCGAGGAAGAGGTAGCTGAGCAGGACCCCCCTCAACTAAGAACCCTCCTAAGACTTACATGAAATCCCACAGGCAGCACCAAGACTCGGATCACCCTTGCAGACCTCCAGGTGCTGCGATTTGCGCACCTCGATGAGAAGCGCGGGGTTCAGGTACTGGGGTTCACGGCTAACGGCTTTTTGGGTTTGGGGCTTCGGCCTTATGAGTTCGGATTTCATCTAGAGATGTACTGATGAATATGTTTACACATATATATATATATACAGAAAGCGTCTCTCTCTCTCTCTCTATATATATATATATGTGTATATGTATAGGTACATAGGTATAGGCATAGGCACAGATAAAGGTAGAGATAGATATAGATATGATAGGCATAGGTAACGATGGAGACACAGATTTAGCTAGATGCAGATACGGATACATACAGTACATATAAGCATATTTGTAAACCCTACACCGTAAACCCTGAACCCTAGACCGTGTGTATTTCTAGCGAGACAGCGTTTGACCCCAGAGACGCTTCCGCTCTTTGTAAAGACGGGCTTTGGGCTTAACGGTTTAAGGTTTAGGGTTTAAACTCTGAACCCTAAACCCTGCAAAATGGCAGGTTATGACCCCTTAGTTGTACGGTATAACCCTCAGAACAGTAGCGTTTGGGATGCCGTTTCATGGCTGCACCGCGGCTATTGTGTGTGCTCAAGTGATACCAGTAGTAGACCCATTGGCCCTGCCCCACGCCGATCGTCATGGCACCGCACACTCACATTGCGAATGCTTCCGGAGTGGCAGTGCATTACAAGCTCGATGATGGGGAATCGACATGGGAAGGTGATATGGCGCCCGGGGAAGTCAAGCGCTTCAAAACCGCAGAGAGGCGGTTGACTGTCAAAGTCAGGAACAAGGAGCGGCCTTTGGAGATAGCACAAATGCCCGCAGATCATGACCGCAGCTTTCTCGTGAAGCGGGAGCACGAGTGTTTCAATGTAGCGCTTGTGACATATGGCAGAATCTGGGTCGAGGAGTGACGGCAGTCCCACCCATTCCGGTTGAGACAGCTACCATATGAGAGCGCTCGGCCTGGAAGGTAGCCCGTATATAGATTGGCGGGTCAGTATGACCCACGAAAGGCAGACACATGTTGCGAACGAAAAATCCAACCTGTGGTCGCGCTGCGAGTGCTTGGTCCCGGCTGCGTGTGTCTGACTTTCTCTTCTCGAGTATAGCATGATTGCTCTGGGAGTGATAAATTTATCCGTACTTCTATGGTTTAGTCACTGGTTTCAACCATCATGCCCTTCGAAAGCATGCAAACTAGAATACTAGAAGCCTTAGACTTGCTAGGGGCCACTATGACAGCATGTGTACTTCAAGCCTCTCAGGCAGCACAGACAGTCGAGCAGACTGACATATCCGAGGCTTCCACCTGCATAGCCTGCAGCTGCTAAGCTTTGTGGGCTCATATACCGTCATAGTCTGCTTGGATGGACGACATCGTACGTCGCACAAAGAGTGATGATCGTTTCTTGCGCAAAGGTTGGTACACAATGCCTCCTAAGTCAATGTCAGAGGGGAGGTTCAGCAGTTATCTTTCATAAGTCACATACTACAATTTTAATTCTAGAGGCTGTATCTCAAGCACGGTTTTCTTGATGTTTTGAGGCTCGGCGTGCCACGGTTGAGCATTGCCAGTCAAGTCGTCGCAGCGTCGCTTGGGGAGGCATGTTACTTGAAGTTCCTCATCTGTTGTTGGGGGGCGTGTGCAAAGAAGGGGATGTTGACAGATTTCTGATAGACCGGGCTTGTGGAGTTAAGGGTTAGTCTCTTGGGGTTTAGGGCTTAGGGGTTTAGGGATGAGGGTTTAGGGTTTAGATGGGTTAGCTGTTTAGGGGTTATTGTTGCACAGGGTCAAACTCCAGGCTTAGAGCAACTAGAACATTCCTCCTCTTTTTCTAGGTAGTTGTCCAAATTAGGGTTTCTTTGGGGGTCCTTTTACAAGGGTGCCATACTATGTGCTTGGGACTTGAAAAGGGATCCGAATTTAGAGACTACTCACTCGTTAATATTCTGAGTTCTGGGGCCATGTCGGCTCGAGCAGGGCCCTCAAAAGTGATATGTTGGGCTGCCAGAGAAGCCGGGCGCGGAAATGCAGCTGCTGGTTCCTTGTCATAGTTGGCTAAAATTTTACGATTTTATAGGTACTTAAGCCCAAGAAGGAATCGTTTTTATGGGTACTTAAACCCAAGAAGGAAAGCAAACTTGCATTTTTAATACTGTCCCAAGTGTGGCCTAGGTTCGGGACTTGACAGGACAGATCGTTCTTCAGGTGACTCTCAGAGGACACCTTCCGCTGCACGACCTTTCTCGACAAGTCCGTGAGGCCAAGCCTGAGTGGATGCACAGTGTCATCAGCTTCCTGAGCGATCAAACGATGCTACAAAACAACTGGGATTTCCAGAAACTTCTACGCAGCGGGAGCGATCTTGAACTCACAGCTGTTGCCGAAGAGCAAGGCCTTACCTTCGAGGAGGCGTTCAGCGCTTGCCAAGAGATTCTACTAGAACCACTACGACATGCACATGGTGGCAACGTGAGTCTGGACTGTAGTTTCACACACTTGAGCTTTGAGGAGCAAGAAAAGCTTCATCGGAAACTGATGAAGCACTTTGACTGTCGTCTGTCGGTGGCTCTTTTTGAGGACTATCGCACTGTCCGGGAAATTTCCGAATACGTGTACCAGGAAAACGTTAAGACGGTTCGCTTGAGAGCCGAACTCAAGGCCTTAGGTTGATATGAGCCCCGCCCCAGAACAGGCATCTCAACGTATGCAGTTGAAGGCAATCTCCCTACAAGCGGTCGGTTTCAATAGATGTGCTGAGGTGTTTTCTGGGGGCCCTGTGATAGCTTTGCTTGCAGCATCTGTGCGTTAGCGCCGCCGCGCAGGGTCCTTTGAGATCCAAGATGGTTGTCAGCCGCTAGCTGAAGACAGCTGCAGAAAAGCGAGCGCGAGCGGCCAGGGTTGGTTTCCACGGAAATTTGGCTCAATTCAGGGTTTGGGCTTGGGGTTTGGGATGCAAGCTTCCGGGTTAAGGGGTCTGTACAAACTAAGCCCTGAACCGCATAAACCCTAAATCCTAAACCCAAACCACCCTAAATCCTAAATGGTTAAATAGAAAATCTGCTCAATGCAGGAAGTCCGCAGTCGATGGCATCTGAGAAGTCGGAATTGTTTGCGTTGGTTGGTTAAGTTAGGGTTTAGGATTTAGGGTTTTTAGGATTCAGGGTTTAGTGCTTACCTCGATCCCAAACCTATGTAGAGAATGATCGCCTTTTTGTAGGTGATGGGCTATAAATCTACCTGGAAGCCCTCCACCGCCTAGAACACTCAAGCCTCATATAAACCCGGAGCCCTAAACCAAATGCTTCAACCCCAAAGCCATAACCTTTGACATCCGAGAATCTGACCCTCTGGTCCTTCAAACTGAAAATTCCTAAACCCCCTGCACACTTCTAGGCGTAACTCAAAATCCGAAACTCCAAGCATCAAACCCCCTAAACCCGTACCCTAAATCTTTTGAACACAAGCCCCCCCCCCAACACACACTTGCACGCTGAACTGCATGCCCCAAGGCTTCCTTCGCTCCGGCCTTGGCAGAATCTCCAGCGAGACCGCTGTCAGAGCGAAAGCCTTCGAGAGCGCAGGGTATAGGGTTTTAATCCCGACTCCTCAAGAGCGCGCCCTAAACCCTAGACCCCTAAACCCTAAACCCTAAACCCTAAAAAACCCTAAGACACAGCTGCGAGCCTGAAGTCGCCTTGGGGTTCCGAGTTTCCGAAGCATGCAAGCTGAAGCCCCATGCCTTTGGTATTATCATGGGTCTAAACCCTAAACCCTGAAGAGGTGTCGGTCTTCACGGTCTGCTGGTGGAAGATTCTAGAGGCTTTTTCAGTTCCTTTAGTTCTGGAAATCAGGCTTTACTTTTGATACTTTTAGGAGGTACTCGATGGAACCTTTGGTGAGGTTGGAGACTGGGGATTTGGGGTTGGGGATAACATTCCCAGCAATATCACCGTTATGATGTTCAGCAATCGGTTCATTGACAGCTTGAGGTTGAGTCGCAGCTCCTCCGGAAGTATGCCAAACAGGCCTTTCCCTAATCTAAACCCGAAACTCCCGTCTGAGCCACCAAGCTCTGTCAGCAGTGATGCCCTCCATCCACTGCACCGCCTGAAACCACATTTGGAGTTAGGCATGGGCCCGGTCAAGCTTTAAGGCATCGAATCAAAGCTCCGAATTCCAACAGTCCATTACCGACCGAAGTTTCAAGTCTTGAGTGCCAGTGGAGCAGCCGTCGTGGCTCTTGTAACCCCTCATGCGTGTCACACTGTTCTTGAAGTTTCGAGGAGTCTTACCGGGCGCAGCTACGACAGCTGCCGAGGTATTATCCAAGAGGAAGCCTGCCATGAAAAGGCCCGCCGCAGCCAAGCTCGTTGCCAAGCGCCCAGCAGCTGCGAAGCAAGCAGCCAAACGCCCGGCAGCTGCCAAGGTCACAAATCGGTTTAGGGGTTTGGGGGTTGGTGGGTTCAGGGTTTTTTGGTCTATCACTGTTTAGGGGTTTAGGGTGTACCTTCACCCCAAGTAACCTACCTTTTTCAGGACTTATGAAAAGAAATCATATTAGGGAACCCTAAAAAGTTAGATTCCTTAGGGTCCAGGTAGGAACTGCCAAGGACACAAATCTGAAGAAGGCCCCTCCGTCAGAGGAGGCGGAGGATCCAGTGATGTTGTCAGGCTGGGGAGGAGAGAACACGGCGCAGCCCACAGCCGATCGTAGCGGCACGCTTTGGCTGGAAGATCCCGGTCTAGGTTCCTAAGTAGTACCCTTTTGCCCTTTTTCTTTTTTGGTTCCGCTGTGAAAACCAAATAATTAGTTGGAACAAGGGTACCCTTATCGTTAAGGGCCTACTTAGGAACTTAGCGGTGATACATCGCCGTTCTCTGCGTTGAAGCAGAACGAAGAGCTGATGCGAGTCCATGAACAGCCAGAGGGGCTCCTTGACTATTGCAGGGGCCGTAATGTAGTCGCAATCTGCACATCAGCATAACCGTCCTACACCCTGCTCGGTATACCCCAAACCCGAAACCATAAACCCTAAACCCTGAGGCCTACACTCCCCCCCACTTCGCCCCAGCCCCTCTTCCTATACCCGATACCCTACCCTGAATCTTGGGTAGCCGGGCTAAACCCCTCCTCCTGAAGGTTCGTGACCGAGTGGAACGAAGCTTCTGAGAAGGGCTGGGGTCGCATTCGCCGTTGGGAGAAGGCCATGATTCCTCCAGATCCTTCCGGATCCATCGTCTACGAGGATTCGGGTCTAGGGTTTAGGGCAGGCAGGTGCAAGATACACGATAGAGTATACAGTACGGTATACATACTAGGGCTTAGGACACAGCCCCAGTGGGGCTTAGGGTGCATACTTTGCATATCTATCTCTGAACCTTGGGTACTTCGTGGTATAGAGTCTGAACCAGAGTTGACTCAGCCCCTTGGGACGGGAGGTAATCCCGAAACCGCATCCCCCATAAATCTTCGTGTTTAGGCTCCTTGAGATCCCGATACCCCTGAATTAAGGAATATGAGTTAAAACATATAATATTAGGCCCCCTATGGCTTAAGGTGTATATTCCTTAATTAAGGGGTATTGGGATCTCTGGGGTTGAGGGCCCGCATATTTTTTTACAGAAGGGTCGATCCTGGGGCCTGCGTTTGTGTATAAGGAGTTTTCGAAGTTACGTAGGCCTCTTTTTAAGCGTATATATGGGGCCATCGTTCAGCACCGCGCGACTCGAGGATGCGAGTGCGAAAATGGTGGCTTCCAAAGTGCTCGTGTCTTGCGACTCGCTTCGCACTTCCCTTCGCTGAGGTTTAGGCTTTACGTTTCAGAGGAAAGCAACCAGCAATTTCAGCTTTGCTCGGAAGGTTTACGGCTCCTTTTGGCAGCCCCTTATAGGAGCCCTTAGAGGAAGGCGGAAAGACTTCCCGGTAGGGTCAGTGGTTTAGGGTTTAGGGGAGGCTCAACAAGCAGTACGTGTCCCTTGTGGTGTAGCAGACTGCCGACGATTATTTCATGCATAAGCCTCTGTGAACCCTCGGAGCTTTAGGGACCCCAGAGGCTTGAAGCGCTAGGAAGCTCAGCAAGCACAAGGAGAGGGTCTGAATAACATAGTAAGAGCATTTAAGGTCGAGGGTACAGGGTTTAGCGGTTTAGGGTGTAGGGTTTAAAGTTTAGGGTCCCTTACAGTCCCTTCAGAACTCTCCAAACCCAAATTCTGATACTTCAGGCCCCTAGTATCCGCTATTGGAACGTACCGAAAAGTTCTGCAAAGCATCAAGACTCAAGACCCCCATTCCAACAATTAAGGCGCGTAGGCCCCAGTATTAAGCCTTTGCAGCCTCAGCAACCCCTTCGCAGGGACCGTAACAGAGGGAAGGGAACCCAAAAGGTCTCTAAAGACTAAACCCGAAAACCGTAAAAGTCACCTTCCAGTAGTAAGAATCCCGAAAACCCTAAATCCAGGCTTTGCGGTGCAGGTATCTGTTGACGCCGCCAAAGCTTCGGCTTGGCATCGAGTGGTGGCCTGGAAGTTCCTAGGAAACTTGTGGGTTTAATAAGGGGCCGAAATAATTGCCAATACTGCACTATTCTGGGGGTTCCTTCAAATAACTATACTATCATGGGCCCCAAAACCCTATTCTAATTATTAAGTCCTCTATAGTAGGGTGGTTTAGAGCTGAGGGGGTTTCAGGGTTTAGGCTTCAGGGTTTAGGGTTCACCAGGGTTCAGGGTTCAGGAGGGTGTAGGAGTAGAAGCGGTTTAACTTTAAATCCTAAGCCAAGTAGTTCCAAAGGAAACTGGCGGGTTCAGGGTGGTTTTAGGGTTTAGGGGAGTAGAAGTGATCTAACTTTGAACCTTGGCCAAGAAGTTGCAAAGGAAACTAGAGGGCTTGGTTTTACTTCAAGATTTCCACAGAGTTCTACCAGGCTTCCAGACTGGGGTCCTGTGCTGGGGCGTACGGTTTTGGGCCGGGGTGTCGGATTTCTGGGTGCTTGTTAAGGATATAATTTAAGTGACCATAATAGGGATCTATGGTAAATCATACGGTTTCTTCACTACGGCAACTTAAATTTTTTGACAAAACCCAGATTTTGGTTTCGGATCTGCGGTTCAGGGTTTGGGCTTTGGAGCTCTGGATTGGGCTTTGGGCCTTTTTTGCCAAGGTTCAGTGTTGGGTCGTTGGGTTTTAGGATGTTTGTGTTTTAAGGCTCTGAGGTTGTTGTGGAGGTACTTGGATCCGGGGATAGTAAGTACTGTCGGGGCCTCAATGTACTATTTTGGGGTGTTCCTTATTATAAGTATTCATATTACGATATACCCCAAAATGCTGTTCCAATTATTAAGGCCCCTACCTTGCGAACCCGCATCGTTGGAAAAAAGGTGGACGCTTAACAGCTTACAAGTCGGATTATACGGTTATACGTGCTTCCGTCCAAGAGCTCGCCTTACAGCAGTGTTACCCCAAGAGTCCATGTACCCAAGTAGAAGATACTTAGGCCCCAAAGTACCTAGATAGGACTACTTTAAGGCCAAAATATATACTAGTTGGGTACATGGACCCTTAGGGTGATAGCACACGAATGCAGTAAGCCCCAAGCTGCCTTTGAGTAGAGCTAAGGCCATGACCGCCAGACTCCAAGCATAATGTCGGAACCTGATTCGGAAATCCTGGGCCTACATCGGGAGGACGAAAGTTTTGACCTACTGGGCCTTTCTTGTCTTAAAGCATCTTGCGGAGTAGCGGAGTAGCGACAAGTGCGATTTACGTGGCCTGGCCAGCGGAGTATTTTCTACCCCGTTTTAAAATTATGCTACTTTAATGTTCCGGAGGAGTAGCCGGTGGGTCCTGTGCGCTAGGAGTCTACAGGGGAATGGGGGCCTGTCTTGGACGAAACAAGGAATAGGTCAAACTTTCGTCCTACCGTAGTATAGCCCCAAAATCGTAGGATTCATAGAAGGAGCCCTCATAAAAAGGCGCAAGCTTTCTTAATCAGGTTTCTACATTATCATAGTACCCTTATAGATCCCTTACAGTAACCCTGATAGACCCCTTAAAGGAACCCTAATAAAGGCCCAAGGTTTCTTAATCAGGTTCCTATATTAGAGCCTTAAAGATCCTGACTGCACCAAAA
Organism: Symbiodinium sp. CCMP2592; assembly: GCA_905221615.1. Taxonomy (NCBI): domain Eukaryota; class Dinophyceae; order Suessiales; family Symbiodiniaceae; genus Symbiodinium; species Symbiodinium sp. CCMP2592. Next base: position 871,010 of record CAJNDT010006047.1, read on the forward strand.
AACAAAAAGGGACCCCAACCCTGCAAAACCCTATACCTGGCATTCTTACATTCTAGCGCCATCGCCGGAAAACCAAGACTGAAACCCCACAAAGACAGACGAGTTAGGTGGGGGTCGCCAGATTCGACGGCGTTACCGTCGCAATCTTGCAGGATCCGTTCCGGGTCTGGGTGATTTGGGATTCGATTTCAGGTTTTGGTGTTTAGGGTTTCAGACTCTGTGTTTAGAGTTTTGTCGCCAGGTCCCTTATACAGATTTTCTTGGGTGTGGAGTGCAGGCTGTGCAGGTTTGTTGGAATTTCGCCCGCACCCGAAACCCGAAAATTTCATCTCTCAAGTTGAAACCGTGAAATCTGAGCCCACAGCCGCCAAGCCAAGCACGGAGCAAGGAGTACGACGGCGAGGGCTGCATGTTGGCAATGCAGGGTGAGCTTAAGTCAGTGCCACGGGCCGCAGAGAAGGTCCAACATAAGGGTTTCGAGATCTTTGACTGCAGCTTTCGTGTAGTTGTGGTTTCAGGGCTTAGGGCTTTAGCATTCGCCTTAGGGGGTCTAGCGCTGCCGGACGCTGAGGTTTTTGGCTTTTAGGTGTAGGGTTTAGGCTTCGGAAGTTGCAGGTGCAGTGTTTACAGGTGTTTTTGAGCTTTTTGGGCTCTGACTGCATGATGCTTCTTCAGCTTGAGGACAGGGGGGTTTCGGGGGATGATGTGCCTTGGACTTGGCCTAGAAACTCGGGAGCTCTTTCTTCCCTGAAGCTTACCCATAGGCCCCAAAGTAGTTCTTTTTCTTTGACATTACATTATAGTACTCTAAATATGAACTCCAAAAAGGAACTACTTTGGGGCCTTAGGGTAATTTATACAGTACCCCATGCCCCAAACCTAAATTCAGCTGGTCCTCGTTTGCTTGTAAATGCTCAGGCATTCATGGTTGAGGCTCTGATGGCCATGTCTGATGCCATGACCCGTGGCTCCCTCGACATGTGGCTAGGAGCAAGGTGGGCGAGTTCAACAAAAAGCGAGTCCCTGGAACGGGCTTTTGCAATTTACAATATACGCTTAAGAGTATATAATACGTATAGTGTGAGCGGATTTGATAAGAGGGTTCTGGACACACGCTCCACTAGTGATGGCTTTAATTGGGTGTAATCTTTTCTGTGTTTTGCTAAGACAAGTCTTGAACGCCGAATTCAAAACCATAAATCCTAAACCTTTTAAACCGGAAAATGTCGCAGGTACGTCAGGTTCAGGTACCGCTATGCCACATGGAATGTGACACAGACAAGCAATGGTCCCGATGCCAAGGCCTTTCATCGATTCTTGCCTCGATCTGTGTCTTTATAGTTTAATTTAACATAGGTTCCACTTCAGGCTCGAACATCAGGGTTTGAGGAGGGTATAGTATTACTCATGCTTCCTACCCCTGTAGCCCTCTAGTAAGAGTTCATCAGGGTTTGAGGTTTCGGGGTCAAGGGATGTCCAGGGCTGTCGATTTTGAGTATTCAACAAAACCGAAGCCTGAGTCCCTGTTCGCCTTTGCTGTAGCTCGGGGCGGGTTTGGGAATGCAGGTTCCGGATTTGGGATTTAGGTTTTGCAATAGGGAAAAAACAGTTTAGGGTTTATGGTTTAGGGGGTAGGCTCAGGCTGCCTTTGCACTGCTCTGGCATGGCAACCGGGTCTTGGCGATGCTTTGCGAGATCACTTGGAACGGCTTCTCGACGGCTGGGCGGCGGGCAGCGCGGAGAAACTGCGCAACGACGCCAAGGCATTGATTTGAGAGGCAAAAAAACTGCAAACGGCTGTAATGCTACGCCGAAATCTGTTCTTAAGCCGTAAGAGTTAGAGGTGCTCGCAGCTCACTGGTGTGTATGCTCCAAACCAAAGATAGGGCATGGCCATTTGCTTTCGTTGCTCTTCAGCAGGTTCTATAAGACCTTTAACGCGTTCTAAATCTCAGAGTATGGAAAAATTTCTCGGTCTCATCAAAAAGAGCTCTAGTTCTCCCCCCAATATTGGTCAGATTTAATCATGAATAACATAAGGGCGACAAAACTTCTTAACATAATACAAACCAACGAGCGCTAACAAATTCATGTCAACTGGCTAAAAACTAACTAACGCCGATTGGCCCGGACGAAAACGGGGCCGGGCAACGGCACGGTGGCTGCCGCCCACGGGCGGGAGGCAAAATTCTCAAATTTGCGCTCAAGGCTAATAAGACCGAACGATCAAACCTTAGATTAATTTTTTTCATCAATTAGCTCGGACATTCACATTGAATTAACGAATTTGTTTGCTATTTTGTTCTAACATATACGTCGTCCCCCTTACGCCCGCCTCGCTGTCGCGCAATGCTGATCCGTGACACGCAGTGCGGGCCGGGGGGGGGGGGGGGGGCGTGTATGCAGTGGGCACCATGGGATTGGAGTAAGGGCTCGGGGCTGGGAAGGTATATGATTCGTGAACTGCTACGCATGTTGTTGGTGCAAGGGGAAGAATCGGTGGGGGTTGGTGAGCCTTACCTGATGGGGTACCCGATCGGGTGCCCCAGCGTTTTGGATGGGCTTGGTGTATCTCTAGGGGTGCTGTTCCCGATCGGGTCCAGTACGTGAATGGGTGAAAATTTCAAGGCAGCGATGAGGCTTGGAAGGACCCACCCGCCCAGAAATATGCTATCTGCAACTACTGCCACTGAATGGGCAGATGAAGGCACCATGAGGCCCCGCAAGAGCTCAGCAGCTTCTTCAG
>CAJNDT010006047.1:873855-908855 GCA_905221615.1 Symbiodinium sp. CCMP2592
TGCTCTGTACGGCCTTGACCGGTCTCCTAAATGTTGGTCGAAACTTAGGGACCGCACGTTAAAGACTGTTCGCGTTGAGATTGGAGATATTGAAATAAGCCTGAGACAGCTAGTTTCTGAGCCAAATGCATGGCTACTGACGGCATCGTCAGGAGGCATTGTCGGCCTTCTGGTCGTATATGTCGATGACCTCATGATTGGAGGTGTTGCAAAGTATGCATCCGCAGTCCTCGCTGAAATTCGCAACATCTGGCAGTGCTCGGAGCCGGACCAGCTTAGCTCTAAGAATCCTGTGCGCTTTTGTGGTGTTGAAATAGAGAGACAAGGCCGTGCGCTCTTAGTCCACCAAGCATCGTATATAGAAGATGTTGTAAAGCGCTACGAAGAGAGTCTTGGGGCTCCACTGGTAGAGACTTCGTGCCCGTTTGTAAAGGTTCAGGACCCAGAAGAGCCAGAACCTTCTTCCCCTGTTGCTTTGAGAAAGGCCCAGGCACTTGCGGGTGAGCTTCTTTGGGTGTCTGGAAAGACAAGAGTAGACATTGTCTATGGGGTTGCGAGGGTAACATCATTGGTGAGTCGATGTCCGGAGCTTGCTTTCAAGCTCGGTCTGCATATCCTTTGCTATCTTAAAGGCACCAAGCGGGTCGCTCTGAAGTACCAGTGCGCCGCAGATCAGCCTCCCCCTGGCATGCATAATGAGCGTCGCGTCACGGCTCTTCCTTACCTGCTTGAATCTTTCACTGATGCTAGTTTCGCTCCAGCTGGTGACAGAAGCTTTGAAGCTGGCCTGGTTCAGGTAGGTCGCAATCTAGTCTTCTGGGGTGCAGGTAAGCAGCCCTTCACAGCTCTCTCTACTGCTGAGTGTGAGCTGGTAGGGGTTCTTGAGGGTGTAGCGTTGACGGAGTCCCTTGAAGGGCTGGTGCATGAGCTTCACCCAGAGGTTCAGCAGTTTCCAGCGTGTCAGGCTTTCTGCGATAACCTTGCATCCATCTCAATCGCTTCTTTTGAAAGTGGCAATTGGCGCACGCGCCACCTGCGGGTTCGGTCTCAAGCCCTCCGGGAAAGGCTCCAGTCTGGAAAGTGGCACCTGTCGCACTTAAAAGGAGAACACATGCTGGCAGATATTGCCACGAAAGTGCTGCCTTGGACTCGTGTCAGAGACCTCTTGCTTTTGTGCGGGTACGATGTGCCAAAGGTTAAGGCCCCTGTTGCGAAACTAAACCTTTTGAGGCAGGCGTTGGCGCTGCTTGTTGTCGGTTCGCTGCCTGTTCAGGCTCAGGGCAAGGGAGGAGTTGAAGGATCGACGCAGGATGACTGGAGCAGCTGGTGGCTTTCAATAGTTCCGGTTCTTGTGGTTGCAATAGGGATTTTTCTGCTTTGTGCTGTGGGAAGGTTCTTTAGCACACGACGCACTGAGCCAGTCGAAGATGGCCTTGAGCAGCCAGAGCTTGAACCCATTCCGCTTTCCGAGCAAATCCCGCAGCCTATAGTCATTGCTGACTACGATGATGGACTGCGTTGCCGTGGCAGAGGTGCCAGGCCAAGGCGAGTTAGCACTGGTGCAGGCCCAGACGTGCAGTTTTCTCCGTGGGCCCTCCTGCCTGGCGCACCAGAGCAACGTAGCCCCACGGTTGAACCTCCCCCGCTGCGAAGGAACACCAACCGGATTGAAATTCCTAACTTTTTTGATCTTGGGGACCCTAATAGCTGGGAAAACTTCATTGATCGCGTGTTAATAAGCAGCCTGGTTGTTGACATGCAAGGAACTGTCGCACTCGAGCTTCCACCCGAGGCCCCGAGAAATCATCCTGTAGTAGTTGTTCCTGAGGCCCTTCCCTACGAGCCGGAACCTCAATCCCCGTGTAGTGATGCAGAGTCTTCTTCGATACAGTCTGGTCGGTCAGCTGAGTATTATGACCGCGGAGCGCGGCGAGATTTCGAGCTGTATATGGCAACGAGATCAGACTCCAGCTCGTCATCTGGAACTCCTCCGCACTGGGTTCAAGGGGTTGGGATCGTTCCTGCTGCTGAGTATAGGGCTAGGTATGACCCTACTTACCCCCACCGTGACCAGATCAATAGGCATGGAATCGATGTAGTCCCTGGACCCGAACAGCTGTACCGCCAGTATGAAGAGATGCGCGAGGCAGGTCTCTATCCTGACTTGCCAACTCTAACACCCTGGGCTGCAGGTACCAATGAGGCTGCTAGCTCCTCTGATGCTGTGGTGAGGTATGTTGATGACGTTGCGGTCTTAAGATCAACAAGATTTCCTCCGCTTGCGACTGACAGTGAGATTGAAGAGGCTGATGAAGAAATAAATCATGCTATCGCTTCAGCTGCAGCGTTTCTGATTAGGAATGGCATTGAAGTGCCACTTGAACAGTTGTCAGATGCTCAACAACATATCTTTTACACGAACGAGGGCTTTCGCCTCGAGCGCATGCACCAGGATGGAGTCCCTGAGGTGGATTGAAGTAAGGTGCTCTAGGCGTGGTTTTTAGGGGTCGTTTTGTCATACGTCCTTAAAGGTGTGGCTTGTGGGTCTTAGTTTGTTAGGCGTGCCAGTCTCGCGGATATCTGCTTGAGACATGCTAATCCTTTCTGACCCTTGGAGTACAGTATCGGCTCATCTTTGGATTTTTGACGATTTTCTTAGCTTCCGGTTGTAAGTCCGGTTTGGGTCAGGTTCTCAGGTTGTGTAGCTTGCAGATTGGTGAAGAGCCGTGCTTCTGCAAAACCGTGCAGGGGATTACATGTCCCATCTTTTGCAAGCACTGTGAAGCCTTGCGCCGTTTGTTGTGCAACCACAGTCCTTTTCCTCAGAAACTGAGGAGCGTCTTGAGCCTTACTTGGGCTACACTCCTTTGCACTCCTCCACTTGGACTTCTCTCCACCCTTTTCCGAGGGCCCTTTGGACTTCAGCTGCTTAAGTGTGGTTGGGTTGTTGGGGTTTGGTGGTGTTTTGGCGAACGCCAAAAGGGGGAGCGCAGATGTGTATGTCCCTGCCCCTGCTCCAAGGATGACACGCTTGACTCCGCAGGTGCATGGCCCCTGCAGCAAGGAAGACAGTCAGGCACGTACAGAAGACGTTTTTTAAATCGAGAAGTGTACCAAGTTAGATCTTATTCGCTTTCGCTTCTGCTGCTAAAACAGTTGGCTGGCCCTCGTACTCGAGAAGGGTTTCGGGCGTAGGGGTCTACGAGACCGGAAATCATCCGAAGTGCTGGGCACACAGGCGGGATGCATCTGTCGGGGCCCAAGCTCTGTCGAACTCAGGGAGCCCTGAGCAAAATTCTCTCGGGTACTGGGAGAGGATAGCAACCATAACGAAACTAGCCATCCTGTTCGATGTTTTAAATACACACTATATGTACTGATTTGATATCCGTTGTCTCAACTCTAGTCCCAATCCAAACCGGAGAGGCGGATGGTGGTTGGAAGGTGGAGTTCTGAGCAGCTTCTAGGGTTTGATCTTCTCCCTCTTCCTCGTCTTTCTCTTCTTCCTTGTCTTTTTGTCTTCCTCTTCTTTCTCTTCTTCCTCTTCTTCTTCCTCTTCTTCTTCCTCTTCCTCTTCTGCTACTTCTTTTTATTGTTGTAATTGTTCTTATTTGTGTGGTTATTCCTTTTCTGTTTAGTCTTATTCTATTTGTGTTTGATTCTTCTTCTTAGTCTTCTGCCTAGTAGGTTGTTCTTCTTCCTGTTCCTTTTCCTCTTCCTCTTGTTCTAGCTTTGTCTTTGTACTTTCCTCTTTCCTTTCTTTTCTTCCTCCGTTTTTTCACAACAGGCTTTAGACTTCATTGCTGGAGCTCTTGTGCGAGGAGGATGCAGAGTCAGAAATTGCATAAAGCGAGCACGGAGGAGCAGGAATGTACGCTTTCGAAGTCTTCAGCCCCGATTATATCGTCAGTCATGTTCCGACAACTCATGGCAGTTTCCTCATTCTAATTGTGCCAGTTCGTCTGCAGTATCAATGGTCTGGCACAGTTGATGCGTGTTCCTTCCAATCGGCCCGCTCAAGGCGAGACGGCGTGGCTCCGCTTCCTGGGAGACCCTCTTAGCCGACTCAGCTTGGATCTCGGCCTGTTGAGGGCGGTTTAGGGCTTGGGGTTTAGGGCAACTTAGGCTTCTTGGACCAAGTGCCTGACCAGCATATGCCCCGCAAGAAAAACACCTGTTGTCTGTGCCGTAAGGACTGCTGATGCCCAATGATTGGATCCCAGTCACTGACATTCCAGGGTTTGACACCCCAGGAAACCAAGAGCAACCCCGGCCACAAACCCCATCCCTCAACAAAGGCCCGTATTTATCTTCAAACCCAGAAGCAGTAGTTCCAACACATCCACCAGTTTAGACCCTACGAACATCCGGCAAAACCTCAAGAAGCGTCTGTGGGCGAGTCATCCGGCAACCTCGACGAAGAGTTCGAGCAAGAGCACGACATGTACCCATACAGATCTTGATTCAATGCGATTGGGAGCCCGGAAGTGAGCAGAAGCTGAACAGCAAACATCGGAAAGCTGAGCTCAAGAACAGCCCAAACCCAACTTCTTCAACAGAAAAGCCAGCACCGTCTGAGGCTCGTGCTTTGGGCTTGCCTCGGCAGACGGTTCTCTCGGCCCTTGAGGCACTCCACGGGGGCTGAACATAACAGGATAACAGGCCCAAGAGCCCAAAAGTTCCATATACGGGCGTAACCAAGAGTATAAGCGTACGACAGACTGTCGGCAAAGATAGAGCTATAGACATCAGATCCATACTTCATCTGCGAGGTCGCGTGCAACGACGACTACTTCCACTGTGACTATAAGTACTGCTCTCTCCTGCTGCTCCTCCCCCGCCTCGTCGAAGGGGATTCGTTGTGACGATGAGAATGATGATGTTGATGCCCGTGGATCGCTGGTTCTGATGACAGTTCTCGACATGTACATGTGGCCAATGCAGTCGTAGTTCCTCTCTTCTGCTCCTACCGACAAAGCAGCGCAGGTTCAGCTGGAGCGACTTCGTCAAACCTCAGCGTGGCTTGGACATTTTACAGCTACCGTTCACTATATTGACTTGTGCTGGCGCTGCTGTATTGCTCTTGTTTCTGCCTCCGAGTTGCTACGACCACTATGTCTGGCGTGCTACAGCTACCGATACAAAAACTGCTGCACGATGGCGAGGACGACGATTGCCACATATTCTGTGGCAGGTGCGCTCGAATCAGTCTCCAATCAATTTGTGCCATCTCCACTACTACTGCGGCGCCTACCCCGTGTACTGTCGACATTTGCGCTGCTTCTGACTTGACAGTATCGCTACCGCTCCTTCTGCTGCCATTTTGCTGATGCTTCTACAACCATAAGAAGGCACCAGAGCTAAGTATAGCAGCTTATGCGGGAAAAGTTTGAACCTGGACCCAGAAACGTGAACCCACGCAAGCACGTTGTGTTCTCAGCGCAGTGCAACCCCAAGGCGGTAGCGCGAGCCACATGGCCAGCCAGAGGTGCACTCGAGTGTGACCGTTGGAGAGATTTAGATGACGGCTTCGTGGGCTCATACAACACTATGCTTTTGGCCTAAATTTCGGCGCTCAGTCCCCGGTGATTTTGCACAAGCTTCCAGGTCGGTTTCCTGGGGCTCTGATTCATTTCAGCGCGGCGTGTTGGTCCTTTGTACTGGAAAGGAGCAGACTGATGCTTGAAAGGCGTCGAATCTGTTCATCCCTTTCTTGTAGCAGTGCATTGGAAGATTTGGAAGGAGACACGTCATCGCCGTCCGCTTTACTAATGTTTCCGACTACGACGACTGACGACGACCGCTACTACTGCTGCTCCTGCTCCTGCTGCTGATGCTGATGCTGCCGCTACTACTACCGCTACCGCTGCCGCTACTCCTGCTACTACTATACTACTCCTACTACTACTCCTACTACTACTACTACTACTCTACTACTGCTACTACTACTACTACTACTACTACTACCTACTCCTACTCCTACTCCTACTCCTACTCCTACTCCTACTCCTACTCTACTCCTCTACTACTACTACTCCTACTACTACTACCGACCCTACCCTACTACTACTACTACTCCTACTCCTACTCCTCCCTACTCCTACCTACTCCTACTACTACTCCTACTCCTACTCCTACTCCTACTCCTACTACTACTCCTCTACTCCTACTCCTACTCCTACTCCTACTCCTACTGCTACTGCTACTGCTACTGCTACTGCTACTGCTACTGCTACTGCTCCTGCTGCTACGCTGCTGCTGCTGCCGTTACGGAGACGACTAATACTACCACCACCACCACCACCACCACCACCACCACCACCACCACCACCACCACCACGAGTACGCGGTGGTGGTCAAGATCATCCCTGACCCAAATTTTGCTCACCCAAGTGCGTGGACCCATGTACTTGGGTTACATGTACAGGTCGTTGGGCACAAGCGGTACTGTGCCGACAGTAGTCTAGGCCATGTTGAGGAGATCCGCCTTTGCGACTATGTTTGCTTTGCTGCAATTGCTGTTACTTCTGGTGGTGTGGATCAGGGCGAGATGACAAAGACGATGGCGATGGCAATGGCACTTACTGGTGTTGCTGATATGTTGACGAGGATAAGAAGCACTAAATTGATTGTACGTCTTGGGTTGGCTTGGGTGTTCTTGTCTACCCGGAAAGGCTTGCTTGCCTACCTGCTGCTCACTTTCTTTCTCACTCATGTGTATACAAACAACCATCCGCATCCACCCTGGCCCTGACCTTGACATCCTAACTCGCGATTGCTTGTTTGCAGATTCCGGCCGGCCAGCGCCAGTTTGACTGAAAGAGCCCTCGCGAAGAGGAAGGAGTTCGCAACTTCACGGAATAATGTTCTGCATGAATGGTACGAAGCGTTCTCTTGCAAGTTCCACTGCCGTGTGAGCATTTAGGGTTGAGGGCATGAGGTGAAGGATTGAGGGTGATGACCGAGTCTACTCGGTTCGCAGGCTTGGGTTTACTTGAAGAGGCTTTTTCTGGGCACACTGGCCACTCATAGCACCTGCTTTATCCGCACTCGTGTGTAAACCCTGCACCACGAATGAAGCATGATTTTCATATACACATGCTCACATCATCTGCTGGAAACTGTTGCGGTTCACTGCCTGTAGCGAGCGGTTCAATTGCGTTTCAAACCGGTGGACGTTCTGAAGATACAGCCAGCAGTCGTCTCCCATATTCGTGCCGAAAGAGTGTTGCAGAACTTCTCTGTGTCACCTCGAAACCACAAAGCACACAAAGCCCAAGTAACTTATGCGTTCAGCACAGGCTTTGCGGCTATAGCTGCATGGCCTCGCTGCCATCAAGCACACATTGCTTTGGTCGCCCTGCGTACTCTTCCCTCTACGTGCTCCCTGCCCTAGGCTCTAGGCCCCTCGAACCCTGGTCATCCCTGGTCCTGTGAAGTTACTTGGGCTTCTCCCTGAGACGGCGGAACGATCCCTCCAAGCACAGCTCTTTGGGTTTAGGGCTCGATGACTCGGAGCTCAACGCTCTTGCCTGGAGCTGTCCGAACCGCCGAGCAGCGATGTACCAATAACATCCGGGATTGCTTCAATGGGCACACTCCATGGCCAAGCCAGAAGGAAGACAGTCGAAACCTGTAGATCCTACCCTAAACCCTAAACCCGAATCAAAACCTAGATCCTAAATCCCGAACTTTAACGACCCTCGCATTATGAGCCAGACCAGCTTGAGGATGCCCTTGAAGATAGGATCCTGGACCGAAGACGCCTGACCAAGGGGACAGTGAGTTTAAGCTGGAATTAAATGGTCAACCCTTGGTGCTGTTTTTGTATGTATGTGTGCATGATTGTGCATGTATGTATATATGTATGCATGCATGCACATGTATATGTATATTTTTTGCCGAGGCCACACGTCTCGCAGTCATTGCTACTCATATTCACTGTGAGTATTGCTAGTCATCACTGCAGCTAGATTTGCAGTTTTGTTAGCGCCTTGTTGCGGTGCTCTCTGGGACTATGCAACCCGCATCGCGTTGTCAACACAGCGTTTTTGGTTCTGGCGCTCGGTACTTGTGCTGTTCCTGCCACAGGTCTCTGTCATTACATAAAAAAAGCTTTGTTGCTCACGGACCCCACCATATTCATGCAATTGCCTCCTGCCTGAGGGACAGGAGCAAGTTTCACCTTCGCTGGGGGTCCTGAGTAGTAGCATTCCCTCGCAGCCCGAGAATTGCACAGGCAAAGATTTGCTCACAGACCGAAAACCTTAGATGTCAGCATCCACATCGACATCCCCTGGGCATCAAAATAGCCCAAAAACTCATAGAGTATGGTCTTTTGGCCCAAAAGCCTGAAATATGTGAGTCCGTAGATCTTTGAGGATCCTTTGACCAATAGCAGAGACTACTCTCTGCAAGTCCCCCAATCAAGATCACAACTCGCCTTGCAGACCTCAATCCTGCAAGCCTCCTTATCCGAGCCCTTAAACTACCTTTAGGCCCCATAGTAGTTCCTTTTTGGGGTTCATATGAAGAATCCTATAAGACAATCCCAAAAAAAACTGCTACGGGGCCTTTGGGTAAACTCCGAACCCAACAGCGAGCCTCGGTGATCCTGTAACGTTTTAAGCTACTTGGCCTCGGGATTCCCATCGCCAGTCGCACGTTTCGAGGGCCGACAGGTGTCGTCTGCAGGGACTTGCGACTCAGGTGCGGAGAACTTCAGTTTATGTAGGTACCTGAATCACGGATGCGCTTGGGTTTCGCTGATATATCTAGAGTATGAAGACCCCCGCAACATAGGTCTATTCAAGGCCCTCCAATGCAGTTGGTGGTGCTCGCTGCATGAAACTTTCAGGGTCAAATGCCTCTTTCATGACTGCCATTGTTGCTTCCTTATCGTAAAGAACTTGTTGTTGCTGGTCGTACTTTTGACGATATTCATTACAGGGCGGCCTGCTAGAATGTGGTTAACTGATTGCTCCTTGGCATGTTCCTTCAGCTTAACATGAGTATATCCTTTGGGATGCATCCAGGCATTCAGAGCAGTGCCATCGTGGTTGGAGTAGAGAAACAGCCACCGTAGGAATCAGAAACCAAGAATTTCAGGTGTGTTGGATTCCTTCCAGGGCCACTTTCTGATGTACAGTGCATCTATCGTAAGTTGGCTGTGAGTTACGTCGGGAGCGAGTCACCTGCATCAGCGCCGCTTCTGGACACCTCTCGCAGTGGAGGACTGGAAGAACAAGCCAAGTTCCCCCTCCTCCGCCTCCTCTGTCCTGCTCTTCACTCAGCCTAGGTCCTTAGTTTACAGCCGCCTCGCAGTAGTTCCTTGCCTTCTGCAGCTGAACGGTGGCTTTGATATGAGCTCATACGATTCTGTGGTCCGGCATGCGCTGCGGGGCGACCGTATGCACGCTGTACTATCGCCGTACATGCAGGTCAGACCGCGACAAAGATCCAGAGATGGACACAAGCCATCCGGAGAAACCCGAGCTTAAGTTTAAACCTTGTACCGTACAAGAGCCCTGGGGACTGGCTACTTGTAATGGTGCACTTAACGACTTGCGGGCCATGGGGGCGCCCTCCCACATGGGGGCGGCAACCACCTCCGTCAGCCTGGCAAAGAAGGCCTGGAATGACTTGTCAGGATCACCATGTCTGCTTGTCTATTGATGATTGTTGGTATGCTTCTTCCGTGTCGTACTCCGAGTGGCGGCGCCAATAAGACAATTTCTCGCTGATTGGTCTGGATGAGCGTAGAGTCGAGAAAGAGGGCAACGATGCAGTCATCCCAGTCGTTTCGTCGGTTTCTGCAGGCACTGAGACTATCTCACTGTCTCCCACAGTTTCCATAGCTGTCTCCGTGAATCAGATCCAACCTAACCTTTCCAGGTGCCATCCATTTGGGAATTAACCCCTCCAAACGTATGCTCTCAGATATTCCCAATCTGAGGTATCTGCCTGCCTGCACACGGACAGCTTGCACAACCATTCATGTTCGGATTCGACCAAGCTTCCACCCCAACACATTCAGTAGCAACAGTAATGCTGCTGGCAGCAATCTACGAGGCGACCCCGGTAGATTGTACATTAGTAGATAGCCCTTGACGTTTCCGCCCAGGGCTGACATGATAGAGGTGAGTTTGTTCAGTAGTAAATGGCAATTCGAAAGACTGATCCCTGCAACCCAACATCCCGTAGAGCCCCCCACCCGAGTAAGGATCTGTGAAGTTCTGAAAGCATCCTAGACTCCAAAGCTGCCCAGTGACACTGCAGCTGTCGAGTCTCTAGCTGCTCTAGCTTCGGCAGTACCGCGCAGAGCTTCAGGGTACAGAGCTTAGGGTCTCGGATTCCCCGGTGAGCCTTAGACTCCCGAGACCTCAGATGGTGATTACGAGAGGCAGCTGTTGCCCCTCCTGCTCGCCGCGACGTCCCGCGCCTGGCGGATCACACGTCGGCCGCTTTGGCAAACTTCCGTCGCGTACTGGATACATGTAGTTCGGCTTAGGGAGTGTACGGTCCTGAGTCAGGGCTCAGGGTTTAGGGTCTGGGTCTCGGCTTTAGTGTGGGACCACAGCCGAGAGGCTCTCGTGCTCGGGGATGCAGGCAGAGGTGCCAAAGTGCAAGCCAACATGCAGGGTTGGTCGCCAACTGCTGGCCGACGTGCAGGTGTGCATCTCTCACTGCCAACCCTGCGTGTGGGCTCGTGCTTTTGCACGCCGGCCTAACGCTGCCCGAGATGTGAACCGTTTAGCATTTCAGGCTACTTTATTGCACCTCTGCCGTCGCAGGCTGCCCCCGTGTAGAGTGTAGCGTCAAGAGATGTGCTCAAACGCTGCTGCGTTTCCAATCTTGCTTGCTGAGGAAATTTGGTGTCGCAAAGTCGTCCTCCTATTCAACACGATGCCTGTCTGCAGAGAAGCACCAAACCCAACCCAACCCAAGAGTCCTAAGTCATAAATCCCATAAGTCCCAATCTTATCAGCCGTAAGCCGCAAGGACAACAGTGAGAACGCGGGAAAGCACAGTTTCACTTTTTCGGGTTTCGAGTTTTGACATGTTTTGTCTTTGGTCCCCAACGAAGTCTCTGCCACTGAACCTCGCTCATATCCCCAAATCCGTAGGAGAAACTCAGCCCTAAACCCAAAGGCCTAAACCCAAAACCCAAACCCTAAACCCAAAGCCCCAAGCTCTGACCTCTGGCGAGGACGCTTCGGTGCTTCCTCGCGCCGAAACATCGGGGCTTGCCAGCTGTTTTGGCCAGGGGGGAGGCAGATTCTCAAGGAAGAGTAATAAGCACGCAAAGAGCCTTGAATAGAACGATCTGGCTGTTGCGTAAGAAGGAGATGATTTCAGTCGCATGCAGCCCTTGTTCTGCATGTATTCCGGTGAAGATTGGAGGCTGCGGCTCATTCTCCTCATCGGAGGGTTTCACACCCTACCTCCGAACAGGATTACGCAGGAGGTTCAGCCAGCAATAACTTCATTTGCGGGGGCAAGCATGACAGCGAAGTGGTTTCTGCATGATCTGTACTGCTACATTTCCACTCGCGCATTGTTGCAGGTCACCCTCAAACTGCCGGTCGAACAAGGACCGTCTGGGACATGTTCTGGATGATTTCTCGGTATTATGATCCGCTTGAAGTGGGGGTATATGTGGACTTGTGCAGGTGTACCTTCCGGGTCTTTTCGAGACGCTCGCAAAGGGGCAACCCCTTGCCTCATACGGACCCGTAGACCCCTGTCTCTTCTGTTGGGCTTCTGTTTTCGTGATCCGGGAATTTTGTCCAGAGGAGGGCGTCTAAGATGCATCGGGGCTAGATTCTGTCATCGAGGTTGTCTGATAGTTTCCTGCTATTCGAAGCAATACACTACATCGACAGCTGAAGTTCCACATGATTGGCAAATCCAGAATGTGGCCATGCAGGGGGGATGCATCGCTATCATGCGGTCTTTGCAGCTCATGGTTCACACCGTTCATGACCCACGCTGCTAGCAACGAGCATGGCGAATATCACCGTGATCGCAACCACGACAACTGGCAGAATCTGGAACTGCTGTAGTAGCCATCGCGGCATTTCGAGCAGCCGTGCAAATCATGACTGTGCTCTGGATCCAGCCTTGACCACGGTCAAGAAGGTTGGATAGGTAATTCGTGCGAAAGCTCCTCTATCAGAGCCGCACGAGGGATTCCCAATCTTCAAGAAGCTCGAGAGGACAGCTCGTTTTGGACATCGGGTCGGGAGATGCGGCTCCGATGTTCCTGCGCAGCATCTCGGACTGGGAGACTGTAGGGGTGAGGGTTTCGGGTGATATAGGGGTCTGGAGAATTACCTATACTATCAAAACCTTATTCTACTTATTAAGGCCCCTATATTAGGGGCAAAATGGAGACGGCCGTGCGTCTTCCTGAAACACCCGGCCAAAGCACTTCTTATGAACCGAGGAGCCTGTGGCTTGATTCTCCTTCGGGCCGGCCCGGATGGCTCGCAGAGTAAGATGTGGAAAAAAATGCAGATGAAAATAGAGGGGTCTGGATGAAATTGGCAGTAGTATGCCGTATATAGTCTAAGTATATATGGTAAGGCTCCTGTGCTCGGTCCCCCCCGCAGATTCATAGAACGGAGCAAAATCGAGCACAGCACCAACGCTAGGGTGCCAAAGCCAGTCGAATCCCGGAACCTTCGAAGAAACCCTAACAAACCCAGAGCCTTAAATCCAGAACCACACAAGAAGCCCTCAATCCAGAACCCCCCCCCTTCAAACGTATCATATAATGCTTTGACATCTGTCAACCCAGAAACCTCAAAAGCCTAAACCCTAAACCCTAGAACCCTAAACCCAGAACTCAAAAACCTCAGCGCCTTTTAGTAGTCGGGGCTTCTGAGGTTTGCCCTTCCGGGTGCTCCTCGCTTCGCCCCGCCTGGCGCACCCCTGTGGGAGCCTCGACTTGGAGGCCGGTACCTGGCAATTTATGGTAGGGTTCCTTTAAAGGGCTCCTTAAAGGGGTCTACAAGAAATCCTTTAAAGGGCTCTACATATTTCCGAAAATAGTTTATGATTTCTTATGGTTTATGATTTCTTATAGTTTATGATTTCGTCCGTATAGTTTATGATTTCTTATAGTCATGGGCAATTTAGTAGGGTTCCTTTAAAGGGCTCCTTAAAGGGGTCTATAAGGGATCCTTCAAAGGGCTCTATATATTTCCGAAAATTAGGGTTCCTTTAAAGGGTTCCTTAAAGGGGTCTGCTAGGGATCTATAGTAGGCTTCTATGGTAGAGGGTCTATATGGGAGTTTCAGAAAATTTAGGGGGTACCTTAGGGCTCCGGGTTGCTATAAGGGTACTATAAGGGTTCCTTTATACATAAGGGGTTAGAGTTTCCGAAAATAGGGGGTACCTTCTGTTGGGGGGTCCTTATAATTAGAATCTCAGAATCCTACTATTTAGGGTACTACATTCAGAGTCCCCAATTGCCGGAAACTTCCTTATAGTTTATGATATCATGCAAAATATGTAACAGGTATAATAGTCAGAAGAATAAGAAGAATAGAAGAACAAGAGTGTTAAGGATGCTGCCAATAACTAGAAAAGTGGCAGTGGAAGTAGTAGTTGCAAATAGTGGGAATAGCAGAAAGTCTCACAAGAACGAGACTGGCAATAATTATGATAACGATGTCAGTGGTAATGATAATAAATGATACTAGGAACTAGTAGTACGAATAATGCGCACAATACGAATCACAATAGTCATAGGAACAACCGCAGTAATCATGCTAGTGGCAACAATGATAACCATAGGTGTAATAGCAAGAGGATAGTCAGAGGCCTCAGACCTTAATCATTATCACAACAAGTATGAGACAGAACATGCTAATCATCACCACCATCATTGTCATCATCATTACATTAGTAGTATTCAGTATTAACAGCAATAACGGTTCATCATCCTAATGATCGTAGTCATCGTAGCAGTAGTCGCATATTTAGACTTGGTGTTCAGGGGATGTGTTTGGGGTTCGGGGATTTCGGATTTTATTGTCTTGGTGCATGCGGTTACCGCGAGGATTCTCTCCCTGGGCCGCGCGAGACAAACGCAAGAAATATCGAGTCCTTCATGTAGTGGGGGGTGTTGCTCTTGTCTCTGGATGGCCCACATAGAAACCTGGAACCAGAAAAGGTCTCTATTGATCTGCATTCCACTTTCTAGCCTGGAACTTCAAGCTGCCTTGCGTGCATTGGTTGCATAGTTTATGCATGAGTTTCCTGCTATGCAACACGGGACCCCGATATAGACCGTAAGCCTCAAGCTGCGGGGGACCCTCATAATTCAAAACTTGCCAACGTCATAGTCCAAAAATTGCCAACGTCTCTTCGAGCTCAACGTTTTGCAGGTGTCACAAGGGCGCCTGCGGTTCCAATCATCGCAGAAAGTGGCGATAATGGGAACGGGGGTGCACAGCTTTGAGCCTCTTGGCTTAGCCGGATAAGCCGTCGAAGTGTCAGTTATCCTTGCCCACTCCCCTCTGCAATCGCACTAGAAAAGTTTCGGCCGTGCCGTTGTCGTGAAGTTACTTGGGCTTCGCGGGTCTGTGGATGCTTCGGCGACGTGCGGATGAGGTTCGTGACCGTTTTACTGCATTAGTTACTACATTCCGCTCTAGAGGAGTGCAGTATGCATGCCGTTGTGATATGATTGCGCCTGTGCCACCCCAAGTTTATCCGACTGGTCATTCTGAACCCTCTACTTTCTGAGGGCCCGGAATCTGTTTTGCTGCAGGCAGCCTTTCCAGCAGAAGCCCGGTGAGTGGACCTTAGCCGTCTCTGCGTGCTTTGGATTTGGCACCCAATCTCCTGGGGGGGTTTCCTCGGTGGTTGAACAATAGGTACTCTACAGCTCTTCTAGATCATCTCTCAGATCATCTTTCATTATGACTGCGATGAGTCGATGAGTGTTACTACTTTTGAAATGGTTAGTAGTTGAGTGGTTGCTTGCTTTATAAGGCTGGATGCTTTCAAGCTTGCAGGAAAGAAGAGTTGTGTTGAATTCGGGATCGAGGTGCATCATGAGCATGAGCAGTCGTCGTGGTTGTAGCAGCTTAGGAGTGCAATGGCAGCCGCACCAGCAGCACGCAAGAATGGCAGTCTTTAGATTTTCAAAGAAAGCGCTGTGTTTCGCTCGTTTTTTTTTATGATGTGCAGTTTCAGTCTGAGCAGAGGTGCTTCGGGCATTTATCCGAGAGCTTCGAGCGCCGGACAGATGCCCCTCCGACTGGTTGTGCAGGAACCCCCAACCTTGAACCCGATGCTTCGGCGCTCATATGTGTCGAAGCAGCCCGAACCCTCAGCATTGGTCAGTCCGTCAGAAAGCCCGGGGCGCAAGAAGTCGGTAACATTCAATACTCAATCCTCGGGCTATGGGTCGTAGAAGCGGAAAAGCTAAGCTCCAGTGTTGTTAGATGCCGCAGCAACAACACCAAAAAGCCAGAGCTACAAATGCCCGGAGGACTAAGCACAAAATAGAGAGCGGAGACCATTTCTAAGCAGCATGGAAAATAGCCACCATCACCAAACCCAGAAAGCAGCACCATGAGCAATCCCAGTCATCGCCCGCATCGGCGTTAGCGCTCTTTAGTTTGTCGACACGATGATCGCCGTCATTGTCATCGTCCACACCATCATCACCGTACCCATCACCATCAGATAAAAACGCGATAGAATGAAATAGAATGGATTACATCGTATTCCAAGGTACTATATTGTAATATATATTCTACTGCATACCGTTAACGTACTGCTAGACTATAGCATGATGTTTACAAAAAGGCATAATACAGATATCGTATACAACACCATGTAAATATGTAGACAAGTACATGAAGAGCAAATCGACAGGTAATGACTCACACATGCAAAGACATATTATTATATTATGTACGTACGAATGCATGTATTTATGTACGTATGTCTGTAAGCGTATGTGAATGCAAACACTTTATGTACATATACATGCGTATGTACACATATATGTGTGTACATATGTATATAGAGATTGATAGATAGGTGGATGTACTGTACATAATATCGCATGTTCTCTGTGTGCCAGCAGCACCACCAGCAGGAGACGAGTCGACCTCGACGCTCTCAGCGCCCGCATCATTTGTAAGCAGGTTGATGGTCGGTTTCACCGTCACTGCCATCAGCTGTCCTCATCTTGTTCAAGATTTCTTTTCATATACATCATCAGCATCCACCATCCTTATCATCCTTATGCTCGTCCTCATCTCCTGTCCGAACCTCAGCCGAGGCCTTGCTCTTGCACCGGCCCTTGAAGCCGATCTTAGCCCCCTGGCCCGCGAAGCGGCGGCGCAGTGGAGCAACACGCCACCTAGCTGACCCAGTTTTGTTCGGTCTGAGTATAGTGACGTGTTTTGTTTCTGTTTTGCGGTCTGCTTTCAGAGGAGTCTGGCTGTTTTGGACCCGGAAGGATCTGCAGAGAGAACTTGGTGGAAGGTCTTCCGCTCTAACTCCACTTGTGAGCCATGAAGTGGTTGCAGATCGAAAAACCGCGCGTTAGCAATGGGCAGCCATGTCCGAGATGGACCGACGGTAGTTCATCTTGCGTGCGAGCGCGCCTGCCATGACCTGCGGGATGTGATTCTTAATGTGTTGCTGTCCATGTTGAGGTCAGAGCTTACTCGTATCGGTTCTACTACCGACGTCTGCATTCAAGTTCCCGTCTGCTGTCTGTTATGACTCTTATGGCACTGCGCCATCCGAGGCTTCACCCGTGGGCAGGCCCGAGGGCAGAAGACCATTTATACCATGCTAGACGCCGAGATGTAATCCCTCAACACAGCCTCCATGCCAACCCCTCAAGCCACATAATAAGGACCAAGAAGCTGAAGAGCAAGCAGCCCGTCTTCTTGGAGCCGAAGCCTTCAGATTCAAAACCCCGTTTCCGATGTCCATGTTCAGATTCCGAGTGCTTCTGTTAGTCAGGTTGTGGTCGGGTGGGCCGGGCCTCTGAGGTTTGCAGTCGAAGGAGCTTGGCAAGCCCGGTAGTGTAAAGATTCACCGATGTCTGCTTAGGCTGAAGGCTTTTCATCGAACTTCGCAGGGTTTATCCAGGTCTGGACAACATGGACTATGTCCATGCTTAAGCGCTCGGAGTTAGCTGCTTCAGGTTCAAGGACATGACTTGAGGCTTTGTATTGCTGGCCGGTCTGGCAGGTCTTTACGGTGGAGAACTTCCTCCAGCCCGAGGCGGGAACTTTTGCAGGCGGAGTTGGTTCTATAAGCAGACACAGACTGCCACGACTGCTTCTGCCACGAATGCTTCTACGAGCCGACGTTCATCGTCCGCCATACGCGCCGGCGTTGTAGCATGTGCCCTAGAGCACATCAAATGCTTCTACTACCACTTCGCTACGAAACCTACTGCTGCTGCTGCTGCACCATAATTACTTCTCCTCTTTGCGGACGTGTTTGGTTTTCGGAAGATGATGTGGTCTTCAACTCTTCAACCTTAGCCCCACCCCCTACTGGTACTTCCGTCCAGCGTCTTACCATCAGGATGACATGCATAGATCATAGATGAGTCTTCACCAGAGAGCAAGAACACTCGACCGACTCTTAGTCAGTGTAGTACTCACCGCGATCGTTGTTTGCTTCTAGAAGAGCTACTGCTCCGCATGAGACTCTACACGCATTTCCAGGAGCTAGAACGGTTCCGGGCCTGGGAAGAGTCTTGGCTTTGCTAATCTCCAAGCTGAACAGATATACTTTTGAGGCTTGATTGGGCTGGGATTGGCCACATTCGATGTGAGCAGCGCGAGGCTCAAAATCTGTTCCTCGGCTAGGGTCGGAAGTGGCAGTCTTCACCCTAGAAATCTGGAGCAGCCTTTTCGGTTTTTGTTTTGAGATGGGAAGTTGTTGATTGACGGGTTTGGGCAAGGACAGATGCGCGGCCAGCGTTGAGCGCAGCGATGAAAAGA
This sequence comes from Symbiodinium sp. CCMP2592, assembly GCA_905221615.1. Lineage (NCBI taxonomy): Eukaryota > Dinophyceae > Suessiales > Symbiodiniaceae > Symbiodinium > Symbiodinium sp. CCMP2592. Next base: position 891,855 of record CAJNDT010006047.1, read on the forward strand.
ACGAAGGCAACCTGACTTGCTGAAGGTTTGAAGGAGATTGTGGTAAGCCATTGTCGCCTTAGTTCGATTCTCGCTGGGCTGGAGTTGCTTTCTGAATCTGTAGCTTTCTGCAGGATTTTAGCGATTGCTTGGATGTCTCCGCACGCGTGAAACCTCCCATCCATGTCACACAAACAGCTGCTGGCATTGCGGCCATTGCCGTTTCAGGAATATGTTCAGGAATACGCTCTATGCTCTGTAAAGAAGTGCAGGAGTGTTTGCATGGTTCTAAATGTGCAGTTGCCACTTGGGACTATGACTGTGGAAGACTCATCTTGTTGAGCATTGCTGCTCCTATTGCGAACAAGCATCGCACGCCCAATCATCGTCATCATAGAGTGCTTGAGGTTGCCGTTGCGCTTGGCAGTTCAATCGTGCCGCACGTGTTATTGCACAGAATGGTTGATCAGTTGTTTCCGTCTTTAGAGGTAGCACGCGCTTGGAATAAGTGTTTGCTGCCAGTGCCACTGCTGTTTCCCCTAAACCCAAACTACAAGACGAGGCGAGCATTGCCTTGCTCGCGGCTGTGTGGCATACTGCGGACTTTGGCAAATGGCGCAGTCGGGCAGTGTTGAGGCTCCAACAGCAGCCAGAAGACTCGCAGCGTTTTCCTAGTTCAGGATCTAGACTAGGGTGTTTGATGCTCATGGCCGTCAGGTTTTAGGTCAGGACGAACGAAGACCATGAATTGATTCGATATTGGAGTAGGACTTCAGACTGAGGTGCAGGAGTAGCAGATTCGTCAGAGTAGCCAACACAAAGCAAGAGCCACTGGGAAGCCGACACGATGTCCCCGTCACGGTTCAGGTCTGGTCTCTCCGGTAGGTGCATGGCATCTCAACTGGCTCTACCAGGGTTCTAAGCTTCACTGCTTACGACCGGGAGCCCTATAGTCCCAAGCAGCTTTGCATTCCGTCAGGACATGAGGCTTCTTCTGAATGTGACAGCGCGGTCACTCGCATTGGTGTGCCTTGCCTGGGCAATAGTGCGGCAACTCGCTTGTTTTTTAGGCACACTCTCGGCGTTTCTGCCTTGCTGTGCCCCCCTTGCCCTTGAAATGACAAGACGTCACCATGGCATCTCTTCTCTTGCTCTTCTTGTGACCACCTTGGCACGAGGAATGAAGGCTTGGGGCCGCCGAAAGTGACGGCCTACGACTACGTCGGGCGGGTGTGGCCTCACTGGGCCACCTTTCAACACTACCTGCCTGGAGGGATGCATATCCTCCACCCGGACACGGACAAAGGCGGGCTTTCGGCGTTTAACTGTCCTCCTTTGCGAGAGTCTTGGCGTGAGGCAGCCTTGCTTCTGACCCCACTAGAAGGTGAGCATTGCATCTCGCTCGCCGTGTCCTTCTCCACGCATGGTGACGACTTCGGCGGCGGGGAGATCAAGATCTATGGATGCCCTCCAACAGCTCCATGGCTGAGCTCCGTTTGGCTCGCCTTTCTAGCTGTCAACGAGCTTTCATTCGTAAGCTAGCAGACATGCCAGTTGCTCTGAGATCGGAGTGCGCGCAACCTCTTCCTTGAGCCGGCCACACAAATCACGGGTAAAGCGCTCAAAAGCTCTCATCCTACCAAGCAGTAGGCGATCACCCTGAATCCTCAGCCGTTTAATGCTGCACAGTATCCGAGAACCCCTGAAAACTCGAAATTGCACACTTCAACACTAGACCCCAAATTCCCAAACCCCTCACTGCAGCCCCAACTGCCTAGGCCCCAAGCCGCCGAGCCCTGACGCCTGAACCCCATAAATTCTCAAGCCCAAAACCCCTTAACTCTAAACCCGGACCCGGAGTATGGAGGTTCCCGACTGTGGCAACAGGGGACGCGCCCGCACGCGGGTGCCCCTGGAGGGTGGACCTTACGATCCTCGCATGCAAGTTGCCTGGGGCGTTCTACCAGTGTTGAGATTGTTTCATGGCGGTGTTGCAGCCTTTTAGTTGCAGGGGTTATCAGTTCTTACTTATTGGGTTCTTCCTCGAAGCCAAGCTCGCTTCTGGATCGAAGTAAGAGGGCATTGCGAATATCAGGAAACCCGACAAGCTTCAACCAAAGAGCCCGAAGCCCCTAAGCCCTAAGCCCGCCCAAGCAACAAAGCCTTCGAACATTTTGAGATTTTAAATTTCGATTTAAACTCGAGAAAACCCTAAGCCCGAAATCTTATGAACTCTTGAAACCGAATCCCCAACAGGATTGAAGCTATCGAACACCCCAAGCCCGCAAAAGCCCCTCAACCCCCGAAAACTAGCAGCTATTAGTCCTTGCAGCTTGGGACCTGCTACTTTCCATGTCAGCTGAAGGCAAGGCGTTGGCCTAATGGCAGCATCTTGCCCTTGGCACCTGGAGAGTGGCTCTGGGATGGAGAGCCCGAGAGTGCGTACACGGTCAAGGAGCGGAGAGCTGCCATGTAGCGACATTCACAACGATGACATAGATATAGACAATGATTCATAATGTAATCATGTAGCATGACGTGCTATGCTATTGATGTGTCACGCGAGTAAGGGGAAATGGTCGTGGCACTGGTAATGTCATGTCATGTGTGATGTTGTGTCGTAGGGTATTGTATGGTATGATATCGTGGTGATCACCATCCTGGTGTCGCCAACACACCATCCATAGAAGAAGCTGGCGGTTCCGAATTCGACGTGCGCACTCTATACCCGAGGCCGGAGCATAGGATCTAAGCCCCGGCGTTTCCCAAATTTCACAGCGTAGTGATGTGAGATCATTGGTCACAAACGCCGTGCCAGCAGCATGTGGGGATGGATTACAACCCAGTGTCATGAAGCCCAAGCGGCACCCAAACCCCGAAACCAAAAACCCTGAAACTACTTTCCCAAAATCGACAAGCTGCCGACACCCCGACTGCATAAAACCCACTAGCCCACAAACCAACAAAACACTCCACCCTGAACGCCTTTGGCTCCGAAACGCAGGAGTATTTCATGCCCAAAACACAAAAGCGCTAAACCTAGCCTGACGGAGAGGACACGCTTCGCCCAAAGAGCGGCCGAGCGGTCGTTTGGCTGAGTGAGACGGTCCACCAGGCAGCCGGCATTAGCAGAACTGGCCAGATCAGGAACTTTCTGGGTGTGGAGTTTTATGAGACAGATCCTGTTATCGAGGGTACTCAGTCTTTTGGAATAATAAGTGGTGGAAAGAGATCAACGCGGAGGTTGAGGGGTTCTAAGGGCAGGTTTTGTTTTTCACCTGGTTGCACGTGGTGGGGAAGACTTCAGACAGGGTTTAGAGATTAGGATGTGCAGGGTGTAATGTACGGGAGGCCTGTGTGACTTCTTGATCTATTATCCGTGCCTAAGCCGGAGACGAGTGCAGTGACTGGCTTGCGCCCAAGTCTGGAGCTGCGAACCCCGTTGCAACAGGGAGTTTCGAAAATTCGGGCTACCTTGTTTATTGGGGCTCTTATAATAAGGATCCTACCATTTAGGGTACTATAAGGGTCCCCTATTTTCGGAAACTTCCATTTTGCCGCCCCTGCAAGGTGCAACCGGTGCAATGGGGTTCCCGCAAGAGCCTCTTCTACTGGTTCACCTGCAAGGACGTCGCAACTCCCCTGAACCATCCCACCCTAAGCCCTAAACCATCATCCATGCACAGCCACAAGATCAAGCAAGATCGGAAAGGTAAAGGGACTTGGACCGGTTTGTTTGATTATGATGGTGATGAGTCTGATTTCTTGGAGAAATGTAAGTGGATGTGTGTTTGGTTATGTCTTTGCACATCTGACGAGTTCAAGGTTCATGGAATGGAAGATAGGTGGATATGCGGGTAGATATGGCAAAGCAGCATGATGCATGGGACCTAAGCAAGCTAGTGTTGCAAAGCGCAAGTCAGCACCCCCACACTTGCAAATGTGCAAAAAACATAAAGGGCCCCCCGCGCACAGCAGTTTCCTGTGTATCATTCTCATGCACTTATGCGTGCGTTTTTCCATCGGTTCATTCACCAATTTATGCATGCAGGAGCTCAGTCAGTAATTGAGTCAGTCGGTCAGTTTGTCAATCAGCCAGCCAGCCAGTCAGTCAGGTTATTCCTTCACATTCATTCGTGGTTTCATACTCTACGACTTCAGGAGTACCTTAAGTCATTCGTTCATAGGCTCATTTGTGTGCTCAGCTGTTCTTCATACCTTCGGTCGATGGATTCACGCATGCATGTCTTCGTTCTTTCGCTGATCGATTCGTTATGTCATCCTTTCGCGTGCTCGTGCGTTACATGGTTCGTCCGTTGTTTCGTTGATTCAACATGGGGTGCATGAGCCCATGAAAGCGGGTCTCACGCATGTACAAGTTCATGTCTGACTGAATTCGGCACCTTAAAGCTGCGCCTTCAATTTCTCAATCCTACACATTCAGACCTTCAAGAGACACCCTATGATCCCTAGACTTTAAACCTTAATCAAGCCGCCGACATCATAGGAGCCGCTTCAGGATCAGGTGCCAGAGGGTTCATGGTTGGGATTTCCACAAGGCATTGCATACACATCTGTATGGGTATAGTACCTATACTATTTCGGGGGTTCCTTGTTTTCGTTGTAGTATACTGGGCCCCCAAACCCTATTCGGCCCCTATACTAGCGGGATGGTTGACAGTGCTCCAACGTCCTGGGTCAAGTGGAAAGGGAGGGCAAAGCAAGGACCAGCTGGTTTGAGTTTGGGGCTTTCAGGAGGCTCCTCAGGCCACTTAGGGGTCTTGGATGAAAGCTGTATTTTTCTGTCCGTCTCACAAGGATAATTGGTGTCAGGATTGTTTGTTCTGCGAAGGAAGGCTTTAAGCTTGAAAGAGTCTTGTGTCTACCTCCACTATCGATCCCAATGCGATTGCCTAAAGCCATGCGGGAGAAAATACGGTGCTTACATAGTCTAAGTCATATACAGACATAGATATATGTCGGTCTGCGTATGTACGTCACTGTTGGTGGTCTCAGGAAGCTGTTTATTCGTTCGAGTTTTTGCTGTGTCATCGTGAGTTCATCTCGTTGCGAATACGGCTCAGTGTTCCTGTCCAAGCAGTTGCCCTTGCATGCTATTACCGATATGTACTTTCTGAGGCGTACCGATTCGACCATGTTTTGCTGGTGTGTAAGCTTCCAAGCTTTTGTCGACGAGTAGAGCGATGCCAGGCTTTCGACTGGTCCGGGTACGCGGAACGCTTCTTAGAGGGTGGAATCCGGTCACTCTTCTCGGAGGCCTCTGGCAAAGCTGCAAAAGGAAGCCCATCCAAGCTGTGTGATTAGAAGAGACCTGTAGGACAGGTTTGACAACACGCATGTGTGCAGATGCGAAGGAGGATTCCGCAACAAGGGTAAAGGATCTGAAAGAGCGGCAGTTCATGCGCATGGGGCGCAGTTCATCCCTTGCATGCCGATGCTGATCTGTATATGTGCATTGATTGCCCGCAGCGTTTTTCGGGGCGGGTGGTTGGACGACTCGCTCCCTTGTGGCTCACCGGGGAACAAGAGTAGCACAGGCTGGGAGGGGGGAAGGCAAAGAGAATGAAGGTCAGAGCGTTGTCTGTGGCTTGGCTTTGGTCCTGAAGTCCCAACTACGCCAGAGTGGGATTCATTGCCAGTTGAGTCTCTTGAGGTCCCAATGTCCAGGGCTCCTGAGGCTTCCGAGTCGACCTTGTCATTGTGCCCTTCGGTCGGGCTCAGGAGTGTTACATTTCGCACGTGAGGGTCGGAAATTACCCACACAAATCTGACAGGCAGAAGGAAGCATCACTATATGCTATGATGGAGTTCGACTTCTCAAATGCTTGGAGGGACAGATAAGATCCATCGTGCCAAGAGTCAGTTGGTAGCGTGAATCCTGAGAGTGGGAGCTTCGATGCAAACCCAAACAGAAGATGTAGAGGTGTAACCTGCACAAGTCTGCCTCAATTGGGTTTTGAGTAGTTAGTAGGAGTATCTCCTCCATATATATATATATATATATGTATATACATATATATATATATATATATATATCTACTAATATATGTATAGTGTATATAAGTATACTGAAAGATGCTACAAGACCTTATTCCAGCTTGGAAAGCTCCCGTATTCGTCCTGCTGCGAACATCCATCCGGTCCTTCTCACAAGGTGTAGCAGAAGTTCTCCACAGACAATCATTCTGGCAGCACGGCAACACTTAGTCGACGACGAGACTGACTGCCGTCATCGTAGCCATCACATGCCATGACCATCATCCTCCTCAACAGCATTTGTTATGTTGTGCTGCTTTTCGGCATTTAGTAGTGTAGTACATATATATATATACACATATATAATATTTTTATTACATATGTATATACAGATAGATTGGTATATGTACTACATTCATTTTTTCTCAGAATGCCCTCTGCCGTGCCAGATGCGCCACTGCGCACAAGCGGAGAACCAAGGCACCTCCTGTGGCCTGGGTTTGAGGGTTTCGCTGGGCAATTTTCTTACGAAGCCTGCAGAAGAACCTGAAACTGTTTGGGTTCCTTTCGCGGCTTCGATCATACTGTAACGTTTGAGCTTTTCTTGGCTACTGGTATTGGTCTTTGGATTCTGTAAAGGGGTCGGAAGACTTTGCAATAGTCTTTCGTGAGGGGTGGGGAGAATGCGTCTTTATTTGTACTAGTGCCCGCTTATGGTCCCGACTGTAGCTGGTTTTGTCCCAAACCTACTCTGATTGCTACGGCCCCTGCATGAAGGCCTTGTTTGACATGTTTGGGCTAGTCTTTCTAACATGCAGCCTTCTTATATAGGATGCAGGATGATCAGTGAGCCGGAACAGCACGAGTCGGTGTTGAGGCGGGGCCTAGCCGCTAAGCCACTGCGCTCTAATACTTGACGGAGTTTCCGGTAGCGAGTCGAGTGGAACTACAGAGCCCTACTTCTACGAGTTGTTTAGGGTATCCAGAACGAGTCTAGTTCTTCGACTGGGCGGCTCATGGCAACTGGTTGTCCACTATCAACCACTGCCAGGCTCACACATTCTGCATCGGTCATGATGATATTCATAATGTTGACCATTCCGATGAGCATGATGGCGACCATGCCAATGACGATCATGGTGCCGACGACCGGTGGCAGCGATCGTCTTCCGGAGAGGCGCGGGGCCCACGCCTCGTCGTGCGCCAGGGAGGCGAGCAGGGACCTCGGAGCCTCGGAATGTCATTTTCTAGGGATCTAAGGGCTCATATGTTAAGGCTTTTGGGCCCAAAGACCATACTATACAAGGCTTTTGGGCTATTTTGATCCCTAGGGATTGTGTGTGTGTGTGTGTGTACTTATGGGCTTCGGGTTCACCGTTTAGGGCTTAGAGTGATCTCACTCCCAAAGAGATCGGTCTTGTACACCTTGACCCCTCAACCCCATATGGGGGTTTCCGATTATTAGGGGTACCTTATTTGGGGGTCCTTATAATAAGGATCCTACTATTTAGGGTACCATATTAGGGTCCCCCTATTTCCGGAAACTCCCATATGTGAATCTAATCCTGGGGCACCTTACCGAGGCCACAGCTCTGGTGGTGAGTGCAACGCTGCTGTGGCAGGATGCTCAGATGAGCCGAGAGTCGAGGGGCAAGAAAAGGATGGTGAGGTGAGATCAGGAGTATTCAGAAGCTGCCAGACAGATATAGCCTTCAGACTTAGAATGACGAGTTCTACCAGCTTCAAGCATGTCCATACCCGTAAATGTCGCTTGAGTTCAGGATTGCTTTCTGTGAGGTTTCACATTTGTGGAGCCTGAGGCGTGTAGTTTGTCAGCTTTGTCCTGAGGTACTTGTAAGATAAGTTTTTGAGCTCGGCTGGGTTCGCACAGACGTTCTGACTTGCTGGTCGTTGCCCAGACCCTTAGGTCAGTGCTAAGCTGCATCCCGGAACATGTTCAACTAACCGCCTTCAGGGGAGCTTCATTGCTGCGCTCATCGAACGAGGCCGTGAGTTTCGATGGCCAGACATTCTGGCACCTGCCGTGTTTGGTGTTTGTAGGGCCCCTGATGACAATCACAGGAGGCCTCGCAGCACGATTTCGTCGTGCCCAGTGCCCGTTCCGCCATCCATGAGGCCCGGCTTATGGGACTCAAGGCGCGGGCTTGAAAAGCATCGCTTGCAGCCATCGCAGTCTTGATTCGAGGCATTCGAAAAGGCAGTTCCCCCTCGTACGAAAACAGTTGCATCTGGCGGCACTTGTGCAAGTGAGTATCTAGGCGAGCCACGTGTTTTGTGCAGGGCTTTGTGCCTACTGTGCGCAAGCATATGCGGATGAAAGATCGTGTCGTGACGTGTTCAACACATCCTTGACTTCTCCAGATGGGCATGTACGGTACGCGTCGCTGCATGCTTGCGTACATGCATTCAAGCATGTATACATGCAAGCGCACACATGCATAGAAGTAGATCCAAACGTGATGAGTCTTCACCTAGTTAGAACGGAAGAGTATGCCACATGAGCACACTGCATCGTCACCGTGGTAGAGCCTTGCATGCAGAGGTACATATGTTGCATGTGGCACTACATGACAGCATCATATGATTGCACGGGCGATGTTCGCGCAGACGGATCTTGGCAACGCCAGCATTCAACTCGAGAAAGCCGACGAGAGAAAAGGGCGCATATAGACAGGTGTGAGTGTAGGTACAGCCACTGCAATGAGTAAGGGTGTGTGATGCTTGGCCATAGCTGGGCAGCTGAAGCTCTCTGCTCGTTGCAGCAGGTCAGGTACCAACAACATAGCCGAAATTGCTATGGTCTGCAATCTCCAGCCCCCAAACCTTGAACCTAAGTGCGGTGCATTCAATCTGGCAGTTTTTAAGATGAGCAGTTTGCCCAAAGCGGTTCGGAGACCCAACCGCCAATACTTCAATCCCTGCGTACTCCCTAAACCCTTCCCCCTCTGATTGTCTTTCTGATGCGACAGGCGCAGAGGCTGAGGCACGGGGTGACGGGACTCTTGTGAGTGCTGCATTCTGTCGTTGTATGTGGGCGGGAGAGCTTGGCTTCGGTCGGCTTGCAGTCTTGACGGTGCGGCCTCGTATAAATATTGTTATTATTGTTATTATTGTTATTACTATTATTATTATGATTATTAATTTATTAATATTTTTATTGCCGTATACCACCACTATCCGAACAGGTGTGACAAGGCATGAGAAGCGTGAACTTTAAAAATGACAGACGGTGCGAGCTGTCCACGTTTCAAAGTACCTCATCAGGCACGGCACAAGACATTTGGCTTTGGTTGCCTCTCTCGGTTGGCTTCTGATACGGGCCTACCGAAGCAAAACGCAAGCAGGTAACTTTGCTGGTCGTCGTCGTTGTGCTGATGGTGGTAGCAGCAAGAGTAGCAGTAGTAGTCGTAGTAGTAGTAGTAGTAGTAGGAGTAGGAGTAGGAGTAGGAGTAGGAGTAGGAGCAGGAGCAGGAGCAGGAGCAGGAGCAGGAGCAGGAGCAGGAGCAGGAGCAGGAGCAGGAGTAGCAGCAGCAGCAGCAGCAGGAGCAGGAGCAGAAGTAGTAATAGCAGTAGTAGTAGTTGTTGTTGTCGTTGTACTTGTGCTGCTGCTGCTGCTGCAGCAGCAGCAGCAGGAGCAGCAGCAGCAGCAGGAGCAGAAGTAGTAATAGCAGTAGTAGTAGTTGTTGTTGTTGTCGTTGTAGTTGTAGTTGCAGCAGCAGCAGCAGCAGCAGCAGCAGCAGGAGGAGGAGGAGGAGGAGGAGGAGCAGCAGCAGCAGCAGCAATAGTAGTAGTGGCAGCACCCTCAGGCGCACTGCGCGGGCTGCTGATGCTCTAGAGGCACCCCCTTTACTGCCTGTAGCGATCCACGGCTTCGCTTGAACGGTTCAGGGCTTGGTGGCTTTTCTTGGTGGTTGGAGTCTTCAATTGCGCAAGTGCAGGGTTTAACCTTCGGGTGGCGAATTCGTGGCCGACCCGGGATTAGATCCGAGCGCTTCGCTTGAGGTTTGTACTTTCTAGATGTAGGAAAGGATGTCTTTTAGCAGTCTTTGGATGCCTGCACCCTGTTGCATGTTTAGGGCCTGGATGATTGCATAGGCGTGTTGTTCACTGCAGCCGTGGACCGGTGCATTCAGGACAGCGACGAGCCCCTGCCGCCCAGGCCGGTAGCGTCAGAGTGAGGGGATGCATGAGGAAAGCTCACCAGAAACACCTGTGCTATACCTGCTGCTCATCAGCTCCGTTCCTGCAAAATCGCAGTGCTCCATGGCCACTTGTCTGAGAGTGGGCGAAGCTGCTCCCTTGAGGCCCGAGCTGCCGAATTCGACAGAGGCTGGGAAACAGATCGCTATGCATCTTGAGGTTCAAGACCAGGCACAAACCATCCGGCAGGTCATGTGTCGTCAGGCGGCCGAGGCTGCCATGCGGGCCTACAGAGCCCATAAGCTCAGCTGAGGGCATTCGTGCCGACAGGTACAAATGACGGATTTCCGTGGTCGGGATTGAGAGGTAGGTAGGACTGGGCCAGGAAGGAAGGGTGTAAGGGGCTCCTTCTGAACAGCTTACCAGATCGGTGCACATTGCGCGTGGGGTCCTCTTCAACTTGCATGCCAAGGACGGCTACACACGCCAAACTGTCCGACTGCGCCTGGCGCAGCCCTCAGATGCATTCATCAGCTCTGCAAAAGCAGGGCTAGGCCTGTGGACCTGAATGACACGGTGATGTGAGCAGGCGCTTGCTCTCGCGCACATCCCTGAGTATCAACCTCTAAGCCAGTCGCGAGCCGTCAGGATGCTGCGTACGACAGCCAGGAGGATCTCGGCGCGCTGCTCAAGGCGCATTGGGATGGGCCAGCTGATGGTGGCACTTGCATTTGCACTGGCTCCACCATAGGACGGACAAGGAATGCTGGAATGCCTGCAGTCATGATGGAAGCGACTGGCCATTAGAACCGCCAGAAGTCATGCGAAGATCTTTTCGTGCGCGAGTTGCGCAATCTTGGGAATCTTGGGGCTTTGCAATACCTGGGCTCACCGCTCCTTGCCAATATAGCTGTTACCTATATGTAGTTGCTCACAGATCCGGAGGAGGCCAGCCACAAGAAGCTTTCTATTTCAGTTGAAGGCTCTCGGCAACAACAGCTCCCCCCAAGATCCAGTGCAATGTGTAGAAAGTGCACAGATCAAGTTCAAGTTTGCGCACATCTTCCCCCCGATGCTGCTTATCCCAGCACTGCGACGCTGCCGGGACGACGACTTCTGCGTCGCACACGTACGGAGAATCAGCAAGTAAAGCAATTGCTGACCACAGTCGGTCCAACCATGATCATCCTTGTCCTCGTGGTCGCTCGTCATCTTCAAGGTCAGTCGTCTTCTTGTGGTTCACCGCAAGAAGAACAAACTTCAACAACTATTCTTGCAATTGCTGCAACTACAACTACAACGACTCCAACACCTCGTTGGGCCAGATTGTGCGAGAGGAGGCCACATGGACGCAACGGAGAGATAATTACAAAACGTAAAAGTGTGCAGTAGGTATGTAATCTACGTGTACGTACATCCAACCCTGGTCTGCAATGGGAGTTTGTAAGCATGTCATACGTATTATATCCTGCGACTCCTGAAAAAAAAACAAACTGAAATCTCAATGTGCAGGCGACGCTGCCGCTGGCAAAAAGCTTCACGACGCAGCAGCCTTGGTCTTCAAAGTTCCCTGGTGCATCTTTTTGGGTTCGTGAGTTAGTGTAGGCTGCAAATATCGGCCGGCTGTTATCAACTGGTCCTTTTGCTGTGATTATCAGAATATGGTTCGCCGTCAATGTTTTCCCCATTGTTATGATCACTTTCCCTACTGTTATGTTCACTAACCCAGGCAAGCTGATTGTATTTGCCCCTTCCAAAAAGGTTCAGCAGGCATTTCATCTTGAGCTCAAGATCTCGAGGCTGCATTGAGTTTGCTTCTGCGGAGGCAGATGTTCCGGATTCGAAAGAACCATATAAGTTAGCCAGTCTGAAGTACCATGGCATTTGCACCTGAAGTGAGGCTACTTTGAATCTTGTTCATCATGGGGACACACGCTACTTGCAAGGAAGCTCTGGAAGGGCGAGTCACTCGTTGACCTGAAGACGTCCTTAGTCGATGAGGACGTGCGGGACTCGCAGACTTTTGGGTGCCTTGTATTACTGTAGCATGGGGAAGAGGATGCAGATACGCAGCTCGGTGGTGACTGGAGACAGCTGTTCGTTTTGTGTCGAGTTAGAGTTGCTGTTGCCTTTGACGAAGGAGGTTTGAAGCGCAAGGTTCGGGGCCAATGTCTTGCTACTGATATGACAAGGATCTGGAGAAGCAGTAGCATGGAATGGCTATTGCCAATTGCAGTACTAGCAGTCGCAGTCGCAGTAACAGTCGCAGTGGCGGTGGCAGTGGCAGTAGCAGTAGGAGGTAGTAGCCGTCGTAGTGGTAGTTGGTAGTGGTAGTAGTAGCAGCAGCAGTAGTCGCAGTAGCAGCAGCAGCAGCAGTAGCAGTAGCAGTAGCAGTAGCAGTAGCAGTAGCAGTAGCAGTAGCAGTAGCAGTTAGCAGTAGCAGTAGCAGTAGCAGTAGCAGTAGCAGTAGTAGTAGTAGTAGTCGTAGTCGTAGTCGTAGTCGTAGTCGTAGTCGTAGTGGTAGTGGTAGTGGTAGTGGTAGTGGTAGTGGTAGTGGTAGTGGTAGTGGTAGTGGTAGTGGTAGTGGTAGTAGTGGTAGCAGGAGTTGTTGTTGTTGCTGCTGCTTCGCTGTGGTGCTGATGCTGGTGCTCTTGCTGTTGCTGTTGAATGAGTGCATGACTGCATGCATGAATCAATGAATGACATGAATGAAATGAATGGATGGTTGGACAACTGGACGGATGGATGGATGAATGGATGAACGATTGAATAATTGAACATACAAACTGTACTGGAATGTTTGAATGAAATGAATAAATTGAATGAATGTCAGGAATGAACGAATGAATGAGTAAAGTAATGAAGGAATGAATGAATGCATGCATGCATGCATGAATGAATGCATGCATGGATGGATGGAAGGAAGGAAGGAAGCAAGGAAGGAATGAATGAATGAATGAAATGAATGAAATGAATGAAATGAATGAAATGAATGAAATGAATGAATGAAAGAATGAAAGAATGAATGAATGAATGCATGGATGGATGGAAGGAAGGAAGGAATGAATGAAATGAATGAAATGAATGAAATGAATGAAAGAATGAAAGAATGAATGAAATAATGAATGAATGAATGGATGAATGAATGAATGAATGAGAAAGACTGAAAGACTAGAAGCATGGATGAAGGGAATGAAGTGAATGAATGGAATCAAATGAACTGAAATGAAAGAATGGGTGAGTGATTGAAAGAAACTGAATGAAAAAATGAATGACAGAATGACATGAAATGAACTGAAATGAATGTGGTTGTTGTTGTTGTTGTAGCAGTTGTGGTTTGCATAGTAGATTATCCTGCAAAGAGGAAAAGGGAAGATTGTATCCTGGCCATCATCTCAGCACAAACGTAGTATTATGCCGATTGATCGGAAACAATCTCTGACGGAGTAGTAGACGTGGAAGGGCTGAGGTTGCACAGGTTCCAACAACCGCTAGTGCCGTCGTCGTGACGTAACCCAACTTAGCTTTCTGGTACGGACGATGCAGCTGCAGGTGACAACGCTGCTTTATCGAGAGGCGGACAACGCCCTCATGGACCGCCGGCGTAGTGCACCTCAAGCTCTGAAGCTTCAATCCTGTCCCTTGAAGCAAGCATCGGTCAAAACACGATGCCTCAGTTTGCTACGGCCTTTGCTGCTGCAGCTGCTGCTACCTACGACTACTCAGACTACTCTTGCTGCCCATCGGAGTGTGTCGTTCTCAGTCTTCCAAGCATGTCAGGCTACGACCTTTCCCTAGAAGCCTTGGCAGATCCCAACGCCGCGAAGATGGAAAGCAGCTTTCAGTCGCCCCTTGAAGGGGAATGGTCGTGGCTGTCATACGCTACTCTGCTGGTCAAGTCGAGAACGCAACAGCCGAAAAGCCTGACACGTTCGACATGACGAGTTCCAGCCTTCACGCTGTCATCACGACCCGTGATATGCATGATGACAGAGAAGTCCACGCCACTTGCGACACTCGTTGCTGCCATGCCGGTGCTGTTCTTCAGTGTTTGCTCCTTTCTAACCATTTGTTGCCACTCTTTTTGCTTCTGCTCTACAGATCGTCACTCTGAGTGCATGTGGTATCCAAGCACTTTTGTTCCACTCCTCTGCCCCAGGATGCAGCGGTGCTGTACCTGCCCTCCAGAGAAGTGGTCCTCCGCTCAGGTATAGAGATCGGGCAGGATCCTGGATTGAACTTGTGACCCCAGCTCGGACACTGATGCAAAAACCCATCCAGCTACGCACGCGAAGGCTTAGGGCATGACTTACTGGAACTGGTAGAGTGACAGCTAGCAACAGGGTCGGTGGTCAACATCGTAAGCATCATTGTCATGACCTTCTTCCTCGTTCTTTACACAAAAAATTTCGTCATCGCCTCTTCCATATCAATTTCTTCTTCGCTACCCAAACCTATATCACACTCATCATCAACATCACCATAGTCGTAACCAGCACCATCCCCACTCTTATGGTTCCTTGTGCATCTGCATCATGGACATCGCCAGCATCAACACCGTCACACAAAGAATCGGTGGCGATGCTCAGACAATTCTTCGAACTCCTGGGCCGGCTGCTCCTCTAACAGAATCCGGGCCACTGAAGCCTGGGGTGCTAGTCCTTCAAAGCGCAGGTGACTTCCTCTAAGTTCTCCAACTTCTTCCAGAGCATGGGCGATCGATTGGTGCGCCGAGGGTTTTGCGGGGTTCCTGTCGGCGGGCGGTCGATTTCCCTGTTGGGCAACTGCTCAAGTGCTAGGAACGGCGCACATAAATATGTGTGTATACATAGAGATAGATAGATAGATATAGATGTATGAATGCTTACACGCATGAATGATTAATTACATACATGCTCCAGCACACAGACAAACAGAGATGGACAGGTGGACAGACAGGCAGACAGGCTTAGATGTGCTGTTCACATGACTACAGACAGTCGCGGGTTTGTTTTCAGCTTTTAAGTCTTGCGCTAGATACTGTTACAAGGATGCACATAGGTGCCGTTTGCAGTGGGCTTTGCCGATCGGCACATGCTCGGTTGCATGCACGGGAACTTCCCTCATGGAAGTATACTTCGGCATAAGCGTCCATGAGCTCTGCAGGTAGTCATGGCCAACACAGAGAATGCCGCCGCCAACTGGCGGGTGCGCGGGATTGGTTTGCGGGCCTTTCAATTGAGGTGTAGCGTTTCGAGCCTGGGGTCAAGCGAAACATGGGCTAGACGACCTGCCTCCTCTTCCTCGTCAACATGGGCATTATCATCGCCAACGTCTTGTCGACACACTGCCGATGTAAATCTGTTTCCGTTTCGTTCTCGTGTTCCAATGATCGTGGCAGCCTTATGTGTCGGAATTCGTGCCGTCGTTTGTGTCGCAGCCACAGTGATGCCGATGAAGTCGTCATCATGATTCGCAGCACTGCCGCGTCGAAAGCACTGTTGAGCAGTCAGACGATGGCAAGTGATTCTAGCTTGTGCAGTCGGGTGCATTGTTGCGCCTCCAGGTTGCTGCATTCACAGATTGTGCCTTCGACTCCAGTCACACAACCCGCTCCGAGCTTGTCGGGTAATGTCTGATGCTGTCCCAGCTCGGTGTTTGAGTCCCAGAGGCTTGTGCATGCATCTGTTTTTTTTTTCTCTCTCTCTCTCTCTCTCTCTCTCTCTCTCGCTCTCTCTCTGTCTTGTTCCGTCTGACTGTGCCGGCATGATGAGCCCAAAGTCGAAATATACACACGATGCATCAAGATGCAGCCACGTATGGCCTTTCAACGTGTCCGCGCCCCACTGCGCCCCAGATATGTGAAAGTCATCATCGCGCCCCGGCGAAAGAATCGTGAGAGCTGGAAGACATGGTGAACTGGGGCTTGCGGTTCATGAGATTTGGTGCTTCGGGGTGCTCCCGTATTTGCAACAAAAAATGGGCCTCACGGAAGAAACGATTGGGGTATGCAGTCTGCTGATTCACCGAAGTCCTGCACACAACAGCCATGGCCAGGTGGACAACATGGGAGCGGATTTCTACGACTCCCCTGAAATTGGTTTAGAGGCGGGGCAGCAGAAATAGGATGAGTCCACGCTTTTCTCACAAGCAGTCGTTGCGACTGATCTGCTTGGCGACTAGAGTTCGCGAGTAGATTCTACTCTTGGCTTGGAACCAGTTTTCTTGCAGGGTGGACAGTTCCTTTACAGACACCACCATGTCGGGACGACAGTACCAACATAAATGCAACCTTTGACACAACTCGCTGTGCGCATATTATACTCTACCCTCGCCCAGATCTGCAAGCAGTTCTCCCAGCAGCAGGGAGCCGAGAGTGGTGCAACAGATTCTGGGGCTATGGGTCAACGCGGCATTCAATAGCGAACTTAGTTCACTGCCCCCGTACATTTTTCTGCTCCGGGCCGCGTGGCAGCTTAGACTCTGTGGATCCGGACTCACTTCGGCACAGACCTTGGATTCAATGTCTGTCGCCCCAGCTGTCTGCCCGGGCCAACTAAGGAGCTACTATTATCAGCTGGTGCCTATCAACAACTGGCAGGCCTGAGAACGGTGCAAGGCTTCGAAAAACATCGATTACCGCAATCTCTTGTGACAATGTCAACTAGCAATACAACGGAGACATAACTGGGCCAACTGGGGAATGGAAACTAGGGTCTGTTCATGTGGAGTGTCTAAGCCAAGCTGTGCAGCGTAGAATCGAGTGCATTGCGTGCACCATCTAGTTGATCATTCTGGGCTACGCACCATAAGACTGCCTTAATAACGAAACAGGTAGTTATCCCGACAGCAGCAACAGTGCAATACGACTACCATACAGCAGCA